>CM070735.1:36099126-36440948 GCA_036346245.1 Bonia amplexicaulis
GTGCCTTCTTTTTCGGACCAGACTTCAGAAGAAATCATGAAGATTGTCCAAGAAGCAAGGACTATGCCAAAATCATCCAGGTCAGGCTACGGGTGGAGTGATGACGGTTCAGATGACGAGGAAGAGAAGGACGAGGAACACGGACCAGAGGAGAACGAGGTAGAGGAGGATGAATACGATAAGAGGGTCAAGGAGGTTCATGCAAGTGGAGAGCTCCGTATGAGCTCACTACGCATATGAAAGTCTGCGTAGTAAGTTACATGTAGATAATCGGCTTGTAATGGAACTGCAGCGTTCAGTGGGATGTATGCAATTTTTGCTGGAAGTTTGCTTCTGTTTGGTGCTTCTTCCTGTAGCCTAATTTACTTGGGACACGGGGACTTCAATGGCCTAATATTTGGTTCTTGAAAGAGAAACTTTTGTTACATAAAGCATATTCTTATGTGCCCCGTGAGAAATAGCTAGTACCACATGCCAGTAGTTATGCAGCAATCCCAGAAACATGAAATACAGCATTATGACATATTACCGACACTGCAGCTTCCTCCTAAAGCTGGCAATTTCTTGTCGTCCTAGTACAGCTAACATACTGTAAGTCGACAAGGCTCAGCTAGAAGTCGAAAAGCAGCAGCTACATAATATTTTTTCTTTGCAAGGAAGACGCATACACACCACCACTACGCATGCAGACGTCATAGATGTAGCCCTATTTCACAGTTGCTAGATTCTCCACTAGTTTGTCTAAAAAGAAAGTAAAGAACGAAGCCGCACTGACCAAATGTAGAGAAGTACGTTTAAATTGGGTTACCATATATCATATCCTTTTTTTCCTGGAATATCATAAAGCATGTCCTTACAGGTGCATGGCTTCAAATAATTAGCATGTACTTCAAATAAAACAAGAATTACAAGTTATCTCTACTGCATTGATCCACTGTATTGCTAACCAATAATAACAACAGTTTGAGGTGTGGGCATTGGAATTATTTATATTGAGATCAACTGAATCCTATGGAGATGACAAATCAATATGTACAGAGCTAATGGCCCGGATAAGGTCAGAGGTGTACTTTCACGTATGTCTGCCCGATTAACACTTCAATTAGCAGGGATTAGTAGTGGTATTAGAATATACACTTACACGAAAAAGGTGAGATGCCATTGTAAAATTAGTCACCTTTTGAGATCACAACAAAGACATCGTCCAGCGACCACTTCCTGATTTCAGACTTCTGTTCTGGATTAATGATTGCCTGGTCAGTGTTGGCAAGGCGGTAACCAATCACAATCTCATCTCTCTCACGAGCCCTCACCATTATATCAAAGAAACTCAATTCCTCTTGCTCGTACAGATAAAATTCAGCAGATCGTATGCACATCTCATTGCCCTGTAACATAGGATTACAACAATCAGATGTAAGGCAAGTCAAAACGGGTAGTTAACTGTTAACAACTATCATCTGGTGCACTGTCAAATGGAGAAAACTTTAACTCAATGTTAGCTGAATAAAGCAGGGCTATAAACATAGGTTGTGGAAAAGCATGTTATTGCAACATTAAATGCAAAATACAGAGCATGTTGCATTTTAGATGGTACCTCCTCAGCAAAAAGTTCTTCAAGAACTCTGTTGATTTGCTTGTCTTCTGCTACCATTGCTAATGCCATACTGACAAGTTCATTTGATAAAACATAATCACTGATTTTGGAGACAGATACAAGGTTTCTGGTTCTGGAATCCAGTATTTCACTGATGATTATTGATTTGTCTGATGCGTGCTGCATCTCCCGAATCCAGGAGCTGTGACAGAAGCCGTTGTAACGGAGAGGTGATTTTAGCTCCTTTGATGGCAGACGCTTGGACTGTCGAAGAAGGAACACATCAGTAATGAAGCCATTTATTTATGCACTCTGTCAGTTAAAATACCAGGATACTTGTTACTCACCTGAATGTCACGAATTAGAAGAAGTGTAGCTAAAGACCGTGAATCAGAATGTACAATGGAGTCCTCCACTGACTCATCTGCAAGAATTAAAATCTGTGGTTTCATAGTTAGCATTGGGTGTACAGGACAGGTACTGGCAACTAGAGTAAAACTGTACATCTCAAAGATGCCCATGCCAATATCTTAATTATATGCAAACAAACCAACTAACAGATTCCAAATTTTTTAATTATCTAATATCGCCACCAAACATAAGATGAGAATACGATTAGTACATGTACTAAATGGACTATTCACACACAAATGTGTTATGTGACATCAATAGTGAACAAATTATCATATGGGGTAAGGGGAACCTAAAGCTAATGGGGTAATAATAGATTGTCGAAATCATTCGACCTGCATTGGCTGTTTCATCAATTATTTCATTTATTGAACATAACCCGTCCAGAATGCTCTATTTGTCTCTATGATAGGGTATGATATACTCACAGAATCAAAGGTCTCCAGAGGCAAGCTTTCTAAGTGCCGTCTGATGACAGCATTCCCTTCTTTATGCACAAGTTTAATGTTTGTTAGTCCACAAATATCCATACCACCGTCAGTCAGCTTTCTCTCCCTCTCCTTCTCTGGTACCTCATTTAACATCCATAATTCAGAACCTGGAGCAAGAAATGCTTCTAGAACCTACACAACAGCACTAGCGTTCATTTAAAAAATGTGCTTAAACAGACATTGATCCTAGCAAAATGTTCAAGTTAAATTACCATTATCATGTCATGGATGTCACGTCGCCAACCACAAAACAAAATTTTCTCTGGATATTTAGGAGGGGTCGGAATATTAGGTAGAAAACTCTTATGCACCTGACAAGAAATAACATCAATTAAATAAAACTCAAGGTGAAAAGAAATATGTGCATATGGGTAGTATAGTTTGCTTGAGAGTTGATACAAAGAGAGCAGATGTTATACAACGTTAAGTAGAATTCAGGAAATTCACCTCTGGTAGAGTGGCAGGAGCATACGTATCATCATCTTCTGCAATAACAAGGACCTCATCACCTTCTCTTAAAACATAATCATCATCAGGATTCATTAAGATCTTTCCAGATTTTGAAGCAAGCTTGACTCCACAGGGCACAGCATCAGGGAATGAGATTAACACATCCCCAAACCTGACGCCATCCAATTCTGGCCATCTTTTAATATAGAACTCTGCATTTTCAAATCCCAAAATATCCTCCCATATCTACAAAAGTATATGATGGGTTAACATTATGTGCATCATCCTTGGGAAAAAAAAATTCAGGACCAAATAACAGTGCAGTTCAGTATGATGGGTTCAGAGTTTTTTTTTGTTTCTTACTGTGGAACCAGGAGAACATTGAAATGTACCTGTGCCAAGCCAGGTTGGAGTGCACACTGTATCATCAAACGTCCGATCACATCATGGGCAACAACTGTTTCAATAAGTTCACCTCCAACCAGTTTCACTAAAGGTTCATTGTCAAGATCACTCATCTCTACAACAACATGTCCCCTTAAACCCTCTTTTACTCCAGTCAGGCTCAGTACGACACGCAAAGCTCGTGCATCACTCTGGGCGAGTCAACGAATGTAAGCATATAATTATATGAGATGTTAACTCTAAAATGGTAAAGGTGGGTAGAAGAAATCAAGAAAAAAAATACTAACTTGGTCTGCATTTTCATCAGATGCTAAAACAATAATAGCACGCGCTTTAGAAACAGAAACCTGCGAAAAGGAAAAAACATTTGAGGTCTAATATAGAGATATTTACATACTATGAGAAGAAATGATCAAAAGGAGTGCATTCATAGTGTAAGAGCAAGAAGATCAGAAGAATTGCTTGAGTTACTACCTTCTTCAGATCTGCTAGAATTAGAGGACTACCACTTCTACATATTACATACGTTCCCATGAAGTCAAATTCTAGCTTTCCTATGTCCATCTCCATCTCTTCCTTGTCTCTTTCTGCCAGAACAACAACCACACCACCACCAATACTCTTATTCGCTATAGCTAGCTGCTTCAGAAGAGAGCCCTGGTCCAGCCATAGCAAAGATAGTAAGCCAATTGATTCAATCATGTTAACCTCCAAGCAAACAAACTTCAGTGCTCAGTGCACAACTTCGCTCAGTGAGATTGGAGGATAAAGTAAAAAATAAAGAGCATACAATGACTAAAAATGGTCAGAAACCGTGCCTTAGTCTCTCTTATTAGGTTCAAAAGAAGACCAAACTTTAACTTCCAAAGGTGGTTTCTCTAAAATAGAATTTGACATACAGAATTAAGTCTTGAACATTATGAAAGTTTAATGTGATGTAAGTCGAATCCCTAAAAGTAAAAGCTCAAGCCAAACATAAGATAGCATTTGTTACAAGGCTACTACAGAAATACACTATTGAGGGATCATCGGGTTCTATCACAACACACTTTAGTAAGTTATGGTCTGCTTAACTGATTTATTTACAGATTTGATCATTTGAAAAATGGAACAAAAAGTACTTATGAGTAGCCAATATAAAACTTCCTTGTAAATTTTTGTTTTAACTGCATTTGGAAGCAGAGGACTGGATGTAAAGCCAAATGATTCCATCACGGGAGCTGCTGTTCATCCTAAAGCAGTTTTCCATTGAGTCAGAACATTACCAGCTTGTCACTCCACTTTAACTTCCAAAGGTGGTTTCTCTAAAATAGAATTTGACATACATAATTAAGTCTTGGACATTATGAAAGTTTAATGTGATGTAAGTTGAATCCCTAAAAGTAAAAGCTCAAGCCAAACATATAAGATAGCATTTGTTACAAGGCTACTACAGAAATACACTATTGAGGGATCATCGGGTTCTATCACAACACACTTTAGTAAGTTATGGTCTGCTTAACTGATTTATTTACAGATTTGATCATTTGAAAAATGGATCAAAAAGTACTTATGAGTAGCCAATATAAAACTTCCTTGTAAATTTTTGTTTTAACTGCATTTGGAAGCAGAGGACTGGATGTAAAGCCAAATGATTCCATCACGGGAGCTGCTGTTCATACTAAAGCAGTTTTCCATTGAGTCAGAACATTACCAGCTTGTCACTCCATCCAAGGATTAGTATATGGTTGATCTCTATCACCTCGCTTTTTCCCTTACGCCAAGAATCTACCTTCTCTGATATTGCATCTGACACAAGCCCAAGCATCGTGGCAAACACCAGCATGCCCCCAGAGCTAATCGACACAGACACTATCCTTGGCCCTAGGCCAACCTGGTCAGCATGGTTTCCTGAATCTGCCACAAAAGTCCAAGAAAGCCAAAGAGCCTCCAGCAATCCACTGCCACTAACAGCATACAGTGCAATCCCACCCGAGGCGATGAGAATTATAGTGGCTAACAGGAGGGCAAGAAGCTTCGCGTATGGGTGCCCTGAGAAGAACACATCAACCTTATAAGCAATCCTCTTCTTGAGCGGCACTTCTTCCTCGGTACTTCTCATCCTGATGGAATTTGCTTTCCTCAGCCAAAGCTGATCAATGTATTTAAACAGGAAAATCGGTATTGCAAAAGCAAGCATCAGAGCTAAATTCCAATTCTCAGAGTTAATAAAATCAGAACCATGGTCCCTGACAATTCGGGACATCTCAGTAGTACCCTCACTGTCCACAGCATTAGCACCATAGCATGATCTGATCTTTTCCTGCCAAAACGTAAAGGCTTCTACACTGTCAGTGAAATGCAATTCTGATGTAAACCAATTAGCGTAACACAATATTCACAGATCAAATACCTGGAGTCCCAAAACTTTCATCCACTGCCAAAAAGCCAGGGAAGAGCTTGCGACGGTTACGGCCAGCAACTGCATTAATTAACTCGGCAAGCATCAGTTGTGTTACATCTAAGCTGGCGTCTTTATGGCATCAAACATGCTACAACTAGCTTCACTTACGAGCAGAAGATACGGAGAGAGATCAAATCGCGGAGGTCGAGGCGGCGGCAGCGGCGGCGGAGGCAAGAGTGGCCTCCTCTCCCCCAGCAGCGCTGACTGCTTCACCACGGACGCCAAGCACTCCTCCCGCTGCGAGACTGCCACCCGCCGCGGCGGGGTGGGGTTAGGGTTCCGGCGATCGGCAGCAGCCGCCGGCGTCTGCTGCTGTCGCCGCGTCGGCCGCGGCCGCGAGGCGTGCGGCCCGAGGAAAGACGGGTAGCACCAGTCGCGGTCAAGCACGCCGCCGTTCTGCGCCCCCGCGTAGGAGGGGTCGTCCACGGAGACGGTGAGCCGCCACGGCGCCGTCGCAGCGGCCGGCGGGAGGGGCGCCGTGGAGGAGCGGCGGACGAGGATGCTGTCCCTCGCTCCGCCGCCTCCTCCGTCGGAGGCGGAAGCGGCGGAGCCGGATATGCTGCGCGACTTGGTGAGCAGCGGCCGCGGCGGGCGCGGGGGGTCGGGGCTGGCGTCGCCGCCGGCCCGCGGACCAGCGCCAGTGTTCGCATCGCCGCCGTCGCTCTCCGCCATTAGCAGCGAACTCAAGCTCTAAGCTCCCACTCCTCTCCCCTCCGGCGCTCGCTCGCCTGGTAACGATAACCATTCCCAAATTCCAGTTTAACCACGCGATTAGCTATCCGCGTCACTAACCCCCACACCATGCGTGACTCTGACTAGTGGGGCTCTCCCCTTGCGGCCCCACCTGTCAGTGACCTCAAGGTAGCCAACACCGTCCGTACGAGCGGAGAGCGGCTTGGCCTTTTAGCCCCAATGGAGGCAGTAACTGTAACTGCCTGAGGCAAGCGGGAGAAAGGGTGGAGGCGGCGATCGTGGCGGGTAGACGAGTCACGTGCGGCGCGCGACGGCGGCCGCAGAGGCAGCCCAACCGAACAGCGATCCCGTGATCTCCCGTTCCGCGCGTAACAGCGAACACCCACGTGGCCCGGCCGCTTCTTCCACAGACTACAGTTCTCCGGTGGGCCCAGCGTACAATGAATCTTTACTATTATAAAAGGAGTTGATGGTTAGTCCGATCTGTTTCACCCCTTCTCACAAAAGACAGTGCTAACATGTGGCCTCAAAAGACCTGCGCTGAATCCAAAAGACCTACGCCAAATTTTATCATATTATATGTTCTAAAACTAACGGGTGGTAAATTTTTTTAGAATATGTATATAAATATGTTTTAATTTTTTTTAAAATTCGTAGCAATACACGGACATCCAGCTATTAGAGTTTAATTCTTTCTCACTAACTGTGGGTAGGATAGGTTATTTGCGTGAATATTTTATAATTAAAGAGGTGCACTAAATTAATTGCTATTGTAAAACCGTGATTTCCGTGTTGGACATAGACATGCACTACCACACTATTTTTCTTAATCTACCGGTTCCAACGTCCAATCCACTGATTCCACTCTGCCTGGTGCGCCTCCACTCGCCACTCACGAGCCCATCGCGCAGCGCGCGTAAAGCCGCAAACACGAAAACCACAAACCCACAGGCGCGGGCGCGGAACAGGATCGAACCGTGCACCCAAAAAACATCGAAAAAAATGGTGAAAAGAGGCGACGAGAGCTCCAGAACCCTACCCATGGCCGGAGAGGCAGGAGGGGACCCCCGAGCATGGCTCGCCGTCGACGAGACGGCAGCGGCCTTCCTCTCCCGCTCCCTCTCCACGCGGCCCCCAATCCTCCTCCCGCCGCCGCTCCACCGCGCGCCGCTCCGCCCGGGCAACGTCGTCGAGATCACTGGCCCGTCCAACTCCGGCAAGTCCCAGCTGCTCCTCATGGTAAGTGAAACCCCAACGCTTGCATCCTTTGCCGCCAAAATGGTTGCAGATAGAACCAACGGGGTAGCACACGGCACACTTGCAGCAGTTCGCACATAAATTTGGAAGAATTTTAGTAATTTACGGCAAGCCTATGAAATCAAAGACACATAGGGGCAATCTGCGTGTATAATCTCAACGCAGAGTGTAAAACAATGTAGGAGAAATGCTATAACAGGCACACAAAAATCTAAGAATTTTAGAGATCTAGGGTATTTTTTGATAGATTACAGCATTTTCTGACATTTCTAAAACATAGGGTAATGTGCAAAAAGGGGAAGAAATAGTTTCAATGTTTGATACTCTTGAGAGTGGAATACTTGCAATGCTTCACACTGCGAAAGTGGAAAAACTCAATGCAATTTTCACACCTGAGTTTTTTTTTTAACGAAATGATGCAAAATGTTGGGAGTGATCTGCAAGAAGAAGCTCAGTGTGTGATTGCTGGTATTGTAGGCTGCCGTGCAGTGCATATTACCGAAGGAGTGGGAGGGTGCCTATTTTGGGGGCCTGGGGAAAGCGGTTATGTACTTGGATCTGGACTGCCGATTTGATGTGCTGCGGCTGGCTCAAATTCTGAGAAATCGCATTGCAGAGGGCTGCGGTACCTTTTGGCTTTTGCTTACATAGTCAACTTTGCATTATTAGCTGAATGCTCCTTATCCAATTTAGAGCAAATCAAATGCATGGATTCATATATTGGTTTTTTAAGAGTGCATACGGTGGATTGATTAATTGTGCTGCCTTTTACTGATGTCATGGAGTTGAGTTGAAATGGGTTTGGGCATAGTTTCTCTGTTGTACTATCTGAGGCTGGGTTACTGGGATCTATGTAAATCTTTCATAGGCAGTCTGCCTTCATTACTCTACACTACATACTCTTCAATTCTTCATGGAGCACAGATGTGCTATAAATAGCAGAATTTGGATTCTTATTGTTTTCATTCCTCTTACATTTTACAGGTTCAGCACATCCAACAAATGAAGAATTTGAAAAGGATGGCACCAAAGATAAATTTCATTGTTCTTTCGAGCACACACTGTTTTCTGATTGCATGAAGCGTTTCTTGTATGTCCGTTGTTACAATAGTTCCGAACTTATAGCTGCTTTGAAGGCAAGTTCTATGTGTTTGTGACATATATCTTAGCACATCACTACCCTGATGGCATGCTCATTTTTGTGTTGTTTGTTCCTTGCTTTACCTGATATAGAAATGTATTGAAACATGTAAAACAAATGGCTGTAATAAGTTATGGCTGACCCTTAGAACCACTGGAAAGAACTAGTTTGCTTATTTATGTTTTATGATTAGTGATCTGGCAAAAGGTTCTGCTGTTAACTAGAGAGAAATAAATAACTGCTCATTTCAATTCACCACGCATGTAAGTTTCATGTTTTTTATTGTTATTTTTTCTTTACCTTTTTAGTTCATTGAATGTTTGCTGAAGAGGTGACATGTGATGACAGTCGAGAACGATAATACTTAGGCATTTAGCAGCACACGCTTCTGAGTATATTCATAATTATTGGATAAAATACTATTTATGTGGTATGTAGACCATGATTGATTGTTACAACTGAATTCACACTCACCATCTGTAGGATCATCTTATAGTTGTTCCAGACTTCAAGCTCAGTCTTTCTGAATTAACATACTAGTATTATTGAAAAAAACAGAGAGAATTACGAGGTGCTATTTGTAGAATGAGTTACAAACAAGACAAGCTCTTTGCTTGTTTCTTGCAACAGTCTAGGAGTTATACCATGCCTAGATAAGTTATATCTTCATGTATATTGAAGATACAAGTAATTTTCTTATTTCTGGTTTTTGACTTTGCAGACTTTACATTCTCAGTCTGAAGCAAGGGGAGAAGTTCTTGGGATTGGTGTATATTTCCTTATGATAGACAGGTATTCTATTTCTGGTTTGTTGTAAATTTTATTCTATTGGGTTAAACTTGTTGCATCTCTTGTTGTGCCTGGTCTTATTAGAATTATAGCTACTGTATAAAATTGCTGTTTCTCCTTGTCTAGTTCAAATTATTGTTCTGTTTCTCCTTGTCTAGTTCAAATTATTATTATCAAGTTATGCTCCATTCTCACAGATCCATAATGTTTGCTTCTCCACTTCTCTTCTGTATTTTTCATTCCCGTTGCACATTTAACCATTTTGTGACATTTTCCCTTTTACAGCATTGGTGCATTCTACTGGATAGATCGTGGTTTTCAACCTATCAGAGAGAGTAAAGGGTGATTGCAACAAACATTCTACGCAGTACTAGTATCATAGCCTCCTGATTTTGTCATGTGCATATCTACACAATAACTATCTATTTGGCATACATGTTTTATTTGGCTATTGTTTCATCTAATATGTGAAGTCATTGTATACATGTGACTATTTAAAAAGGCTTTATCCCCACTTTGTTTTGAGGAAAAATCTTTCATATATTCTATTGAAGAGTAGAATGGCACAGAAAGTTATTCACTCTCATACTGTGTTGCATATAGAAACTAAAATATGACAGTTACAACATGTTATACACACACCAAGAAGGCAACAAGGGTAGTTTGCTATCACTTAGTAGTAATAATTCAAAATAAAATAAATAATACCTGCATTTTCAACTAATATTGGATGGCTCATCATTACAGATAATAATTTATGCACCAAAAAATTTCTACAGAAGGAAAGAAAGCATCATGAAAAATACAAAGTACATATTTTTTATTTGAATGACAAACTAGTGGAACAATGCAAAGTACAAAATCTTGCAACAATGTAGATCGCAAGAACATAGATATATAGTAATCATAGTGCATTGCTTAGGAAACAATGACCAACTCTGTCCAAAAATGTGTGGTGGTGTGTAGGAACCATGTATAAAAACATGTTGGCGCTGGAAACGTGCCCATTTTTTTTTCTAAACCAGAAATTGCCCAGCATGATTAGACTAATCTTGGAAGTGTGTTATAGGTGTCAGGCACATGACAAAAGCTGGTACAGTTATTTCTGGAGTTGTTGGTGCAATGGTGCATCTCAGCTTCATGCATTTATTCATCATCATGTCTCTATGCAGGCAAAAACACCAAATTCCATTTTGACTGAAACAATTCCTTTTCTCAGTTCCATGCTCGAGCTATATCACTAGTTCGCCACCTTACTGGCATCTCAGGCTTTTTGGCCAATCCTTTCACAATTATCCATGCAGGAAAACTCTATCACTTCAGAATAGTACCGAAACTGTTGTCCAAGAGATACGCAAGATTTTGCAACTTCAACCTGTTTTGGTGTTGGTCACAAAGGCACATATTTATGGTGAAGGAATCACAACAGCAAATGACTTTCAAAGGTAATCGTGATCTAATGTCACTAAGCATTGTTGAGAATATGCAAATTTATGTCTGCTGCTCCCATGTAAATGCAAATATTGGATGTTAGAACTTAGAACTATATGTTCAATGTTCTTTTGCTAGAGACTATGCATTTGCTCTGTTTAAAATCAACACATTTTTCTGCATTGCACATATCACGGTTTTGTGCTCATTATACTGGTGTATTGTCTTTGTATACAACAAAGATGGAAACCTGAAAGATATTGATTGTTTTTATGGTATTTAGGGGTACTTCAAGATACATGTCAGAGGATTCAACAGTTTTGACATATTCAAGACAGGAGGAAGAAAGAAATATCTCATGTCGTGAATACATGCCGTCAGTATGGCAGGTCTGTGCTATCGTTTCCTCACTAAAAAGGTTGTTTGATCTGATAAGGTATACTCTGCAACAAATTAATATTGGGTGTGCTCTTTTCGGCTGCGGTTGATGGGTTTTGGTCTTAGCCCAAGCGCTTGTGCAAACGAACCGAATAACGATGGGCCGATAAGCCGCTTCCAAACGGTGACGAAAAAGCCGTCCCGTTTGTTTGTTCGGGAAAGCCATGAACCATAAGGCATAAGCTGAAAAGAACGGGGCCACTAGTTAGCTTCAATGACTTTTCATTTCATCGATGTGTCCACATTTTTATGTTGCCAGGTGGTCTCTATTGATATATGAATTACAATAACTGCATAACGGTCTAAAAATTTTCTGAATTTGTGTTCTTGCAGTCGTTTGTTACGCACAGGATAAAGCTACAAGATTTAGGTTGGTAAATGCACTTCTATGTGATTCATAAAATTGCCTTTTTGGTCATTGCAAACTTATTGAACCATCTTTTACGGTAGTAGAAGCAGGACTTTCCTCTGTGCAGAAAAACGAGGCGCTTTCTATACATACTTCTGAGTGGGTGGAGCCTTCCCTCAAGACAAAGGAGAAGTTTTCTATTAGGGATGTAAGTTCCTGCTTCTTATGCTCCTTTTTCTTTCTAGTTTTCCTTATCAATTTGGCCAATATGGCCTAAAGTTTTTTTTGAATAGTCTCATGCTTATTTTAACTCAGATAATTTCTTTCCAATGATCAGGATGGTGTTGTCCTTGTACAGTGAAGCTTATCAGAGTCAATGCTGATGGACATGTCCAACTTTCTGACTGAACTGTTGTGATCTGTGAAAAAAGAATGCACACATGCACTCGCGAGTGTGCCTTACTGGGAAAGCGTGTGCCCACGCTCCGTGAGGCACGGATTTATCCCCATCCTTTGCAAAATTAAAAGGAGATGCTAAGGTAATATCTCTAGGTCCTCTTGTATTATATGGCAGAGCCCTGAGGACAGTGCTACTGCTGAGTGCATGTGCCTGCTTTTATAGAATAAAAGACCTTAAAGTTTCTCCAATTATTCCAACCAACTAGCAAAGAATTCACAAGTTTCCCATATGAAATTCACTAACACTATGATAAATAGAATGAAGCTGTCTACAAGGATAAATGTATCACACTTCACACATGTAAGAATGCTTAATGCATAGAAGACCTCAACCCCCACCCCACTGTATGGTTTCCTAATTACTGATAATGGCTCGTTGTGGGCTTTTCTGACTGTTTGTGCTGATTTTTCTATCTACCTTGCAGTGTTCTTGTATATCACTATTTTGAGGATTTTAATAATTACAGTAAGATAACAGATTTAAGAGCATGTTCCTCGTGTTTATTGAAGTCCATTCTGTCTCTGGTAGAGAAAAGGGGGGTTTGTTGTTTGTATTGCAAAACTTATATAGACTTTAGAATGCAACTGGTTGTGGTTCTTTTGGTTGTCTTTGTTAAGGATAAGAATATGACTGTTATTCGTTTCCTTATATGACTTGTTTCCTTATCCGTATATGGCATATTCCTCTGTATATTCTCTTGTACTCCCTATATATATTGCCCTTTGGGCCTCGTGAATATACACACAATATTCATAACATGGTATTAGAGCTAAAGCTTGACCTTGTTCTTCTGCTGCCTTCGTCGCCGCCGCTGCTCAGGCCGTCGCCGCTGTTGCCTAGACCGTCGCCGCCCTTGAGCCACCACCGCCGCTCGAGCCGTGACCACCGCTCCACCGTCTTTACCGGATCGAACGCAGCCGCCGCCGCCGAAGCCGTTACCGCCGTCCGCCACCGCCGCCTGCTGCCGTCGTCTCCACCTCGATTCGGCGCTACTGCTTGATCTCGCGCCGCCGCTGATCCCCTTCTTCTGCGCTTGCCTTGCCGCTGCCGTCGTCTCCTAAGCCTCTGCCGCCGTCAGGACCACCGCCGCGCCGAGCCGCCGTCGTCTCCACCCGATCCGGCGCTACCCGCTCGATCTGGCGGCCGCTCGCGCCGACTTCATTATTCTGCTTGCCCTTTCGCCGCCAAGAGCGTCGCCCCGAGCCGCCGGCCGACGCTCCGTCGACCGCCCCCCCGCTTACTTGCTCGTCGCCTCAAGAACGCCGAGTCGGTAAATCGCTTCGCCGGTTTGAGAAGAGTCGGTTGTTTGCTTCGAGTCGGTTCATTTTGTATTAGCGCAAAAAAAAAGAAAAAAAAAAAATATACGACGATCTAACCGCCACACGTCCGGTAGCCGCTGTTGAAGCCGTTGCATTGGTCGCCGCGCCGTCCAGCACCGCCTACCGATGGCTTCCATTCCACCTGCTGCGATCCCATTATCAGGAACAAAGCTCCATGGAACGAACTACATGTTATGGTCTTCTCTTATGGAGATCACACTTGATGGTCTTCGCCTTTGGGGACATGTCACCGGTGCACGTCCTTCTCCGCCACCGCCGGTTCAACCGCCTCCTAGGCAGTCTACTTCTGCATCTCCTGCAACAGATGAGGCTACCAAGAAGGAGGCAAAGGCTGGCGGCGATGCCGGCGTTCTTGATGAGGCTTTCGGTATGTCATTGGCGCTTTCGGCGGTGTCTTGACGAGGCCGTGTTCGTGCCATCCTGGTAGTCAGCGTCGATGACTCCATCCAGACAGACATTGTTGGTCTACGGTCTACTCGACAGATCTGGGAGTACTTGTGTGAGCGATACCAGTAGAGCAGTGATGCTCAGTTCTTTTCGCTTCAGCGTGAGTTGGAGACACTTCGCCAGGGAGAATCATCTGTTGACGACTTCTTTCGGGCCCTGGCAAGTCTCTGGCGCCAGATAGATGAGCTATCCTCTTCACTTTGTCAGGAGTGTCACAAAGTGCAGAAGACGGATCATGATCACCTTCGCCTTTATGACTTCGTCGCCGCCGCCGCCCGAGTTTGAGCTGTCGAGCTCAGCTGGCGAGCCATTCTCCACGGCCGATATTACGAGGCCCTTCGATGCTTCGGGCTGAAAAGTTTTGTCTCAGGTTAGCAGCACAGTCTGTTCCAACTGTGCTTGTTGCCTCTTCTTTGACTACGACAATGATATCTGCTTCGACTACGGCCTCTCCCCAGGTGCCTGTCTCTGCTCCTGTTATCGCACCAATTGGAGTTCAGTGCAACTACTGCAAGAACTTCGGTCACGACTACTAGAGTTGTGCGGTACGGAAAAAGCGGAACACGACGCGTGGGGTGAAGCGACACAAAGGCGAGGCCCTTCCTTCACAAGAGGACATACCACTCATCGGTTTACGCTCGAAGGTGACTCGTTCGGCGACTCGCCGAGCTCTACTTGATAACTCTTTCATATCTCAGCAAGTTATGCTAGTCTAGCTCAGACATCTCCAGATACCTCTTGGGTTCTACATTCTGGTGCCTCCTTTCACATGACATCGGACTCCACATCTCTCACTTCAGTAGGACCTCCTGATTTTCCTATCTTTGTTCAGACAGCTGACGATACATCCTTGTCTGTCAGCTGTCAGGACATTTTTTTGTCCATTGACTTTTCTGTTCCAGCTGTTTCTCATATTCCCCAGCTTACCATGCAGCTTCTTTCGGTAGGACAGCTCACTGATCTTGGTTGTAAGGTTGTTTTTGACTCTCACACTTGTTTCGTCTAGGATCGACAGACAGGGACGGTACTTGGAACTAGCCGGCGCCGTAGGGATCGTCAGGGTCTCTACGTTCTCGATCGTCTCCACTTTCCGTCCACTTCAGTTGCTCCTACCACGCCTGCTTCTACCGCCACCACCTCTGGAGCTTTTGCACAGTGGTATCACCGTTTAGGACACTTGTGTGGGTCCCGTCTTTCTTCATTAGTTCGTCAGGGTGTTTTTGGACATGTTAATGTTAACACGTTAGTGTTTTGCAGGTTGTAAGCTGGACAAGCAACTACAATTTCCTTATCATTCTAGTGAGTCTATGTCTTCTCCTTTTGATTTAGTTCATTCAGATGTATGGGGATCTGCGTCTATTATCTCAAAAGGCGAGCATACATTATATGTAATTTTCATTGATGATTATTCCCGTTTCACTTGGCTTTTCCCTATGTCTAATCGTGGTTAGTTTCTTACGATCTATCGTAGCTTTGCCACGATGGTTCGTACTCAGTTTGAGTCCTTTATCCATATTTTTATTTGTGATTACTGCTTGAGAAATCTGCTACGGTGCCTTGAGCAATTTCTTCTGAGGCGGTACTCTTTACCAGCCTTCTTGTCCTAGTGTCCATCTCAGAATGGGGTTGCTGAACGCAAGCATCGTCATTTGCTTGAGACTGCTCGCACTCTTCTCCTCTCCTTTCATGTTCCACCACAGTTCTGGGCGGAGGCTGTTTCTACGGCTGCATATCTCATCAATATGCAGCCTTCCACTGCTCTCAAGGATATCAGTCCTATGGAGCGTCTCTACTCTAGAGCCCTCTAGTACAGTCATCTTCGTGTTTTTGGCTGCACCTGTTTTGTCCTGCTGCAGCCTTGTGAGCGCACCAAACTGTCAGCCTAGTCAGTTGAGTATGTTTCTTGGGTACAATTCTGAGTATAAAGGTTATCACTGCTATGATCCTTCTGCTTGATGGATTAGGATCTCACGAGACGTTGTCTTTGATGAATCTTGACCTTTCTTCTATCGAGATTCAGCTCCTTGTCCTGCTTTCACCATCGAGATGATCTCCTGGTTGTCTTTCCCTGACTCTTCACCCATTTCTCCCCTTTCACTACCTTCCTCTAGTCTGTCTCCAGTGGTTCCTTCTGTACCTTCACCTCGTGTTACCTTCTACAGCACCGCCTCTTGCTTCTGCATCACCACCGTCTCGTTTCTCTGGGGTGCACTACTCCAGACATCCTCGTTCTTCACCAGACTCATCTTCTGATATCTTGCCGACACCGATGTCTGATTCCTCTGATGATGCTCCTCGTTACGCCCTTCGTGATCGGACATCCCTTCGACCTCCTGATCGTCTTGGTTTTACTTTAACCGCTCATGCTCTCTCTGTCATTGAGCCTAGTTCTTATCGTGAGGCTGCTTCTCATTCTGATTGGTAGCTCGCTATGGCAGAGGAGCTTGATGCCCTTAGACGTACGGAGACTTAGGATATTGTACTGACGCCTATTCATGCTCGTCCTATCATGTGCAAGTGGGTGTACAAGGTTAAGACCAGGTCTGATGGTACTATTGAGCGCTACAAGGCTCGTCTTGTGGCTCATGGCTTCCAGCAGGAGCATGGTCGTGATTATGATGAGATGTTTGCCCCTGTTGCCCATATGACCACTGTTCGCACTCTTGTTGCCGTTGCTTCTATTCGCCGGTGGTCTATCTCTCAGTTGGATGTTAAGAATGCCTTTCTTAATAGTGTTTTGCATGAGGAGGTTTACATGCAGCCACCACTTGGGTATTCTGTTCTAGATGGCCAAGCTTGTTGTCTTCGTCGTGCTCTTTATAGCCTCAAGCAGGCTCATCATGCCTGGTTTGCACGTTTCACCTCAGTGATTACCACTGTCGGTTTCACTGTCAGTGCCCACGATCCTGCTCTTTTGTCCATGTCTCACCTCGAGGTAGGACACTACTTCTATATGTGGATGATATGCTCATTATTGGTGACAATTTCTCATTCATCACATACGTGAAGAAGCATCTCAGTGAGCAGTTTCTGATGACTGATCTTGGTTTGCTTACGTACTTCCTTGGGATTGAGGTTTCTTTCACGCCTGAGGGTTACTACCTCTCCCAGCAGAAGTATGTCCAAGATTTTCTTGATCGGTCTGGTCTGACTGACACTCGCACTGCTGAGACTCTTATGGAGCTCTCCCTTCAGCTTCATGCTACTGATGGTGATATCCTTGAGGATCCTACCCGTTATCGCTATCTTGTCGGGAGTTTAGTATATCTTGTGAGTACTCGCCCTGATATTGCTCATGCTGTTCATATCTTGAGTCAGTTCATGGCTAGTCCTACTCATCTTCACTACAGTCACCTCCTTCGTGTTTTTCACTACTTACGTGGGATAATCTCTCGTCGCTTGTTTTTCCTTAGCTCCACCTCACTACAGCTTCAGGCGTACTCTGATGCAACCTGGACTAGTGATTTTTTTGATCGTCATTCTTTTTCTGCTTACTGTGTTTGTCTTGGCTCCTCCTTGATTGCTTGGAAGACAAAGTAGACTGCAATTTCCCGTTCGAGTGCAGAAGCTGAGTTGAGAGATATGGCAGCAGTGACAACAGAGATTACTTGGTTGAGGTGGCTACTTGCAGACTTTGGAGTACCTGTGAGGGGACCTACGACACATGTCTGACAGTACATGTGCTATCAGTATTGCTCGTGATCAGTGAAACATGAGCTCACCAAGCACATTGGTGTGGATGTTTCATACACTCGCTCACAGATGCATGAGGGAGTACTTGCTCTACAGTTTGTGCCAATAGAGTTACAGCTTGCTGACTTCTTCACGAAGCTACAAACTAAAGCACAACATTTGTATTTTCTCTCCAAACTTAGTATGTGTGATCTACCATGAGTTTGAGGGGGGTGTTAAGGATAAGAATAGGACTGTTATTTATTTCCTTATATGCCTTGTTTCCTTATCTGTATATGGCACATTCCTCTGTATATTCCCTTGTACTCTCTATATATATTACCCTTTGGGACTCATGAATATACACACAACATTCATAACAGTCTTATCTACAAATATGCTCTAGCAATTAATCTGACTAAAGTAAATATATCTTATGTTAATTTGAATTATTTTCATCCAATGTCCAGTGGCAAAGCAGATGTGGCACCTCATGTTTTCTTGGTTGTTGATATGCCCCTCTTTCTCCTTCAACGCGCTGACCTTAGAACAGCACTGGACTACGACTCGGGAGCTGGCTCCCAACTTCAAGCAAAAAGGCCTAGATTCTCTTATGGAAGGAGAGAAACTTGATGCACCATTAGCATCGTAGCCTCAACCTGCAGGAATTTGCCGACCGCATCAAACAGGAGCTTTTCTCTTGGTCGGCAGGAAGGAAGTCTTTGCTGGCCAATCTCCTTCCGAGCCAGTCTCTGCCTAGGTCACTTTCTACCCCGGCATAATGTAATAATCGCCTTTGTGTTTTTAGTCATTTTGTCGTTTCTGCTACAGTTCCTCTTCTCCCTCCTGCTGTCTAGCCCTTTTCTGTTTCTGCTTCCATCCCCTCCTCTGTTATCTAGCAAGCCCTGGTGCCCCTTGGGTTTTCAGGCAATCTTTGTATCATCTCTGCTTATTGAATGAAACGCAGTGCTCATGCGTTTTCAGGAATTTTTTTTTGAATTATTTGGAGGCTTCTGAAAGGCTTGCAGGATTATGCATGTCAGTGTAGCATGTGTATTGTTTGTCACACTGATGAACATAATAGATCACATGTTCTAAATCACAGTAGAAGGTGATTTCCGGTTTTAATGATACTTGAAGGCTATTGAACAATGAATAAGTTAGCCACTATTTAGTTCACCTACTGTCATTTTTTGTTATCATATTTGTTTTCATTTGTTAGATATGCAACTGTGATATTATTTGAAGTTTGTTGCTTTCATCTCACTAAATGCACAATTGCCATGTTTTAATCATACCTTGCTGCAAGAAACTATTTTTGGCACTAAAGTCCAAACATAAGCTCGCAAAACAGCATTATTGCAATAATTACATTTGTAAAACATGAATGTGATAGTTAAGAAAACTGATCAGTTAACCTTTTGTTTCGGCTTCTGATATTTGGCACTACATAGTGGGACCTGGCATTATAATTTACATTGCTTCTGGGAAAAGCAAGCCCAGCATCTTTATATTCTGGACTAATGGCTGCTTTGCACTGATGTCATGCAAGTTTAACTCAAGTGTCTGTTTGTTTCAAAGTGCAAGACATTTTCATTTCTTTGTATTGTCATTAGGACGTACACTGGCTGTTTAACTAAACATCAGAAAAGGAGAAGGAGAATTAAAAGGTGATATGCTGCAGAGGCACTAGTAATTCATCAGGTATTACATTCCTAGTCATGTGGCAGCGCACATCCTCGCAGCCCTGATGATACAGCAATCTAGGTTGCCTTCTCTGTTCCGAGTGATTTTATAGATTCATGTAGGTCTGGAGTCATCTCACTGCGAGAAACTGAGGGGACTTAGGCATAAGGGATGTGGAAATATGATTTGGATTGAACATAAATAGGGCCTAAAATTAACTTGTCGATTTATTCAAGGCCAGCTGATTGGTTGGTTGCTGTGGAAGCATTCGCCAAGTTTTTGGGTTAGGTCTAGATTATTATTATGTACTAATATGTTTTTTGTTACTTGTCCATTGTCTTATTTCATCACGTCGTCAAGCACTATGAGAAATTTTGTTATTGAAACACCTCATTTGATGCCATGAATCTTTGCATGCTTCCCACATAGAGATTTGTTCTTATTATGAGTTTTCTACTTAAGTTTCTAGCTGTCATATTGATTGTACTTTTTTTTCCAATGTCCTTGCAGATTTTTATGTTCCAGCTAGTGTTTCTCGCTCACTCCTAGGAAGAGACAAATCACGTCTTGGTGATCACCAAGTGTACTAATGCTTTATTGTGTTATCATTGTCGGTATAGCCATTTTCTCGGGCGCTCTAGCATTGTGCTTTTTCCTCTTCTTTTATCAATTTTTTGTTTGTCAATCGAGCATAGCAGCTGATGTACTAGTTAACTCAAATTGTACAATCAGTGGATGAAGGTGAAACGGAAGCCGCTATTGGCAATGGTCAATTTCTGCCGGCCTTGCCAATTGACGAGTGGGGCCTCCCATACTGGAAAGAAAGATGAGAGTAGATGTCATTTTCTGTTTTCTGCAATCATATACGCAAGTTGTCGACTTAAGATGACGTTGTTATTAACTTATTTTAAACACTGTGGTACATTCTTTATAGATGTGAATTCGCTCTAACGCCACTAATATATACTTTTGTTCTTCCAAAGATTTCTTTCTTGGTGGCTCGAGTGTCTTGTGGTGTTATGTACCACAGTACTAGCCCTGCACTAAATCACAAACTGATTAAAGCAGAGCAGAGTAGGCTTGCTTGAGAGCTGATAAGGTTGCTGTTTCCATTAGCTTGTGACCCAAAGTGTGAACAAAGCTCTGAAAGGCACCACGGAGTCAAGGTTCTCCGAACCTTTTGGTCTCGCGGAATTAAAAGTAGATGATTGATTCCCATGTGCTATTGATTCCCATGTGCTGTAACTTTCGAGTGGACTCGACTTCACAGAATCCCCGTGCAGGACTACATCCAAAAGCTTGAGCTTTTAGCATGGTGACTTCGTGGCCAACAAGGTGTGCACGGTTAAATGGTGGCAGACTTTGGAGACGACCTTAGAATCTCACTTTCCTCCCTAATTCAACCTTCGCTTCTAATTTCTATGACAAAATGCCAATGAAGATTCACCCAGCTGCTGAAAACGACCGCGCATCTCATCATATTGGAGAAGTCAGCAAGCTTCCATCAGTGTTGCAATATGGAAGCCGGAGCAGAGGAGATGCGTTTCAGAGCATTGCACTATGAAGTCAAGACTGTCAGACCCCAGCCTTGTGCCATGTGTACTACTGGTCAGCCATACGCAAACAACGCACTCATGGATACCCAGTCTTCATCACCAAAATTCTTTCATCGTTTTCATCGGATACAATAATATTTGAGGAGATTACATGAGCGTTTTGTATGCCAATCATTTGTTGCTTGGCCGGTTCTGTTAACCTGAAGTCACTAAACTGTTCACAGATCCTTTGCAAAATCAGCCCCGGAAGTGAACAAAAATAGGAGGAATCTTTTGTAAACACAAGCTCTTGCAGAACATTACTTAGGATTTGAGACGTCTTTGTTCCCGTGTTTATTGTAGCAATTCCTCGCTTTCGGGTTATTGACTTCCAAGTCAACGTTTTCTTTCATTATTTGCCTGCTCCAGGAGGGAATCCCACGAGTTCATTGTTAGCAGTCAAGTTGGGCTATATTCCGATTGACTCCTTTTTCGCCTTCATGTGCGTGCTGTGTGTCATCCAAAAGTGAAGAAAAACTAGATTTAGACACCGTTTCCTTTCATAATGGAATAGTAGAAAGTAATGGCATGACACTATTACCACACAATGGTAGAGGATATATATGTCTGCCGTCCAAGGACCATGAGAAATTCTAGACAAACCACTGGTTTCTACCACTTTGGATTTATTAAGTATACTTGATTAGATAGCTTGCGAGCCTTCTTCTAGAACGTCCCCACAGTTTAAGCGGCCTAGGTCTAGAGACTCTTAAGAGTATTCATATATGCAGCTGTGCCTATGATTTATGCTTCGGAAACGGAGTACTTAATTTTCTACGTGTTCTGGAGTCCTTGCGTTGCACCAAGGCTGAACCTGATTAGCTGAAGAAGATGGATTCTGTTATGTTCTTAGGGTACCGTTCGATTAGGCTGAAATAAGTTGGTTTATAGCTGAAATTGTATTATAACTGACTAAAATTACACTATAGCTAATGGTGGTTTATTTGGCGTAACTAAAATGGTAAAAACGGGTTAGCCCATCACGGATAACGCAAACGGATACGAAAAAAAAGAACCGTCAAAAAAGCTTAAAAATAAAAAAATGATAGAAAAATAAAATTTAGAAATAGTAAAAAATAAGTTAAAATTTAGAAAAGCCAAAATCAACAGAGCTTCTAATTGGTTTGTGAAAGAGGGATCGATATGGCTCAGTACAGGACAAGAACATCCAGCCAGCCCGAGGAAACCCTTGATCAACCAAGGAGACATCGCACTAATATACTCCAGAAACGTGCAAGAGCAAGAGCGAAAAACGAAGAGATTTTGAGTCGCTTTGCGCGAGAATCTTGCAGAGATAGGGGAGGCCTCTCGTAGCCGTGGGACGTACTCAATAAGGTACTAGACATTTTTAACTAAGGAAGGTTAGGGACTTAGGGTAAGCTCGCCCCTCCTCCAATTCCAAAGCCCCCGTACTTGGATTCTTCTCTCCCTCGCTGAGCCCCAGCAAATTGATACAACTTAGGCACTAGGATGCAAGCTCCTTGTGCCACTCACCGATGCTCTTGCTTGGCACGCCCATACTTGGCCCACATGTCAGCCGCTGATAAAACTTTGTCATCTTGGACGCCTGATCGATTCCTATATATAGAGGCCGGGAGCCTCGCCTAGCTTCATCCATCACCGGTCACCAGTATCTCCGCCCGGCCCGGCCACCACCTCTGGTACGTACGTATCTGATCGTCGGCGAGCTAGCGTGGACCACACCGGCCGTCGAGTCGAAGATGTCGGACACGCCGGCGTTCAACATGTCGGCGGGGTACACGCCGGGCCTGGGGGTGCCGCCGTGGCTGAACAAGGGCGACAACGCGTGGCAGATGATCTCGGCGACGCTGGTGGGCCTGCAGAGCGTGCCGGGCCTGGTGATCCTATACGGTAGCATCGTCAAGAAGAAGTGGGCGGTGAACTCGGCGTTCATGGCGCTCTACGCCTTCGCCGCCGTGTGGCTGTGCTGGGTCACCTGGGCCTACAACATGTCCTTCGGCCACAAGCTGCTGCCCTTCTGGGGCAAGGCGCGGCCGGCGCTGAGCCAGGAATTCCTTCTCGTGCAGGCCGTGCTGCCTCAGAGTACGCACTTCTACAAGGACGGCGTCACCGTCGAGACGCCCTGGATCAACCCCTACTACCCCATGGCCTCCATGGTCTACTTCCAGTGCGTCTTCGCCGCCATCACGCTCATCCTCCTCGCTGGCTCGCTGCTCGGCCGCATGAACATTAAGGCGTGGATGATCTTCGTCCCGCTCTGGCTCACCTTCTCCTACACTGTCGGCGCCTTCTCGATCTGGGGCGGCGGCTTCCTCTTCCACTGGGGAGTCATCGACTACTCCGGCGGATACGTCATCCACCTCTCATCCGGGGTCGCCGGCTTCACCGCCGCCTACTGGGTCGGGCCCAGGTCCACCAAGGATAGGGAGAGGTTCCCGCCCAACAACGTGCTGCTCATGCTCACCGGCGCCGGGATACTCTGGATGGGCTGGGCCGGCTTCAACGGCGGCGACCCCTACGCCGCCAACATCGACTCCTCCATCGCCGTGCTCAACACCAACATCTGCGCCGCCACCAGCCTCCTCGTCTGGACCTGCCTCGACGTCATCTTCTTCAAGAAGCCCTCCGTCATCGGCGCCGTCCAGGGCATGATCACCGGCCTCGTTTGCATCACTCCCGGAGCAGGTACGACGACCATGACTTACTTGCACCATGCTCGATCGTACTCATACGGTCATACCCTCTCTAATTACTTGACTAGTGGTTGAGTACTAGAACTGCATGATGATTAGTTACTGCCAGTTACTATAATACACTAGTTTAATTTACTACTAGTTAGCTGAATGCCCGTGTATTACTACGGATTTTAAAATTTTATCATACTACATATTCTTAAATTAACGAGTTGTAAAATTTTTTAAAATATGTATACAAATATATTCTATTTTTTTAAATCCGTAGCAACACAGACATTTAGCGAGTAGCGCGTCAGCATCGGCCACCTCGCAGCCCGCGACGTCCGTGACGTGGAACACGTCCATGAACCACCGCCCATCGTCGGACGAGATGTAGCCTTTTCGGACGACAGACATCGTGGTTGGACAGCATGGCCACCGCCTCCAGCAGCACGCCATGCTTCTGCGCGCTGTACACCTGCAGCAGCGTCGTCGTCGCGCACACCCCATTGTCCACCGCCACCCTGCACCGCCGCGCGCACAACACTCAGGAACAACTTGATCGATCCGTTCCAAGAACAAGAACCACATGGAGATCCCATCCCATGCCTACTTACCTCGGGGTGTTCATGTGCCACACGAAGAGCTCGTACACCTTGGAGGGATGGGACCACTCCATCGTCAGAACTCGAGCACTGCACTGCCGTTCCTATCCTCTCTGGTCCGCTTTAGTTTCGCCGCCTCTCGCGACGGTGAATGTTTCGGTTCAGCGGACTCGAAGATTAGGATGGGGAGCGGTTCAAAATTGGGTGTGGAAACGGGGGTTTTTGGGTGGCGCGCTGTGGATGGTTTGTGTGGGGATGGCCGGTGTTGTCTCGGTTAAGCGTCTGTCGTCTAAAATGGGTGGAGAAAGTCGCAAGGGGGAGATTATAACTGAATGTGGTAGTGGAGAGACGTAGTTAGATCGTGAGATAAGAGGAAAGTGGCATCGGATAGATGGTCGAGATTTCAACGTTCAGATCGAACCGTTAAGAAAAGAGAAAGGAGAATACACCGACGATCACTGACTTATATTTTTAAAGAGTAGGTATAGGTGCTCCAGCTAGTGTAGTAGTAGTGACTAATTAATTTGCAGATAAGTTAAAACGCGCCGGACGTGACGTGAGCTTGGCATGATGAGATCATTTTGTCATGTAAAAAATTAGCTGGTAAGACGTGGTATTGGTTTTGTAGTTGCCGAGATTGACTGGCCGGTTGACTGTTTTGCCCACCGAAAATTTTGAAACCTTACTTTCTTGTGATTCTTCACAGCACTGAATCTACACTCTTTTGAACCATCAGTAAATGCACCGAGGATTCGGTAAAGTCCAACTCTTTGTGTTGATCTTAGCCAACTGCTAAGTGACACATATGGAGTGGAGTACTAATTTCGTTGCTTTGTCACGAGTCATTGTGCTTTGTACCTAATTAACATACTTAGTGCAGCGGTTTAGATTGGAAAGTTCTCCATTTCCCTGGACTGAGGGAATATGAAAATATACTCTTAAAAAGGAGGTTTGAATCCTTTGTACTGTTAGATTATCTTTGAACGTGTAGAACAAACCTAGCTTTTCTAAAGATTTCAAACCTTCATGTACTATGGCGCATGCACAATATATCTGGTTGTGAGGTGAAAGTAACTCATGCCTTAATATTCCTACCAGGAATCTAGAAGGAAAATATCAAAACGCATGCAGGTCCCGTTTTTTTTCCAAAAGCAATGAAGACTTTCTTCTCAGATTTTTTTAGCCTCCTCGGATTTGATTGATCACTAGTACTCGTTATACAGCAAATCCACCAACAATGGAGAACCATTAATTTGTCAGCCGGCCATGTCATGCATACTTCCATTTGTTCTTTGACCATAAGTCCATAACCTGCTTTAATTGTTCGATGGATACGTGACGTCTCATGCACTTGCAGCATGCATGTACTCAGCACTTGTCTAGCTGTCTTAACATTCTTGCATGTGTAATGCAAAATTCTACAATTCTACATACAAAGATTAAACTTAAGAACAACAAAATTAAACGGAAAAAGAAAATTTTTTACGGAAAAACGGAAAGAATAAACGGAAAGAATTTCTCCAGCTAATCTGCTTTCTCGATCAGGTTTAGTGCAGGGATGGGCGGCGATCGTGATGGGCATCCTGTCCGGCAGCATCCCGTGGTTCACGATGATGGTGGTGCACAAGCGCTCCCGGTTGCTGCAGCACGTGGACGACACCCTGGGCGTGTTCCACACCCACGCCGTGGCGGGCTTCCTCGGCGGCGCCACCACGGGGCTCTTCGCGGAGCCGATGCTCTGCAGCCTCTTCCTACCCGTGACCAACTCCAACGGTGGCTTCTACGGTGGCCGCGGCGGCATGCAGTTCGTGAAGCAGGTGGCCGGCGCGCTCTTCATCATCTGCTGGAACATCGTGGTCACCAGCCTCGTCTGCCTCGTCGTCCGCCTCATCGTGCCGCTGCGCATGCCCGAGGAGGAGCTCGCCATCGGCGACGACGCGGTGCACGGCGAGGAGGCCTACGCGCTCTGGGGCGACGGCGAGAAGTACGACTCCACCAAGCACGGCTGGTACTTCTCCGACAACGACACGCAGCACAACAAGGCGCCCAGCGGCGTCACGCAGAACGTCTAGTAGCTCAGGTTGGACTCGGGAGGGAAATAAAGTTGGGGCTCGGTTCGGAAATGTTCGATTACAAACGGCGCTGATTGGCTAATTCGCTCGCTATACGGTGTGATCTGGGGTGGAGTTTTATTTACGGTGATTGCGTGTTCATTGGAGTTGGTCGTACGTACGCGCGCTTTGGTGTTACAACATGCAGTTCGAGCGCGTCATGCGTGCGTGTGTTGTGGAATAATGTGGCGCGATATATGAGCAAGGGGTTCGTGATGCTTTGCTTTCGATCATTCGAGGGAATACAACAGTTTCTTTAGGTACCTTATTTTGTAGCGCTACTTATCTGATCTACAATTTTACTCTTTCTTTTGCGTCGGTACCTAGCTTGAGATAGTATTTTGTTGGGAGTGACTATTGCACAGACGACTGAAATTTTTTATCTCTCAGTCACTTAAAGTTACACTCTTAATCACCTGAAGTTGCAGGTGATTTTTTTGAAAGGAGGCTGCAGCTTCAGTTGATTGAGAATGCACTCTGAATCACTTAAAGTTGCAGGTGTTTTTTAGGGGACTACAATTTCAGTTGATTGAGAGTGCAATTTTAAATGACTGAGAGATAAAAAATTTCAGTTATCTGTGCAATAGCAAAACCGTATTTTGTTTTGTTAGCGATGACAAACAAGGACTGATTCATCGAGATGAGCGTTCAGATGTCAAGTGGTAGAAATAATATACCATACGTACGATCGCATAGCGTATATATTCTGGGCGCGTCTGATCACCTGGTGGGTGCGAGAGAAGTTGCAATTGCGTCCTGGCGACGCGGCGCATGTAGCATCTGCAGGTTCAGGCTGCCGGGCGCGCGCGCCACACATCAATCGAGCAGACGAGCACCTGATCGAGGCCGCCCAGTAGCAACGCGGTGCGCGGGGCGCGGCCGCCTCCACTCGTTCTCGCTGGATCGGAGCTTGCAGCCTGCAGGTTGGTTGCTACTTGCTAGCCGGGCCGGCGGCCTCGGGCGCATGCAGTCCACGAATCATGAGCGAAAGGACTGCAAAACGCTGCCGGTCCGTTCTTTCTGGCTCATTGCTTCCCTCTAAGAAATAGATTTGACAATATTTTTATCATCATTTGAAAACGATATATCAAAATATCTTTTTTAAATATCCTATTAACTTATCAGTATTTAGTTTATTTATATAAATATTCACACTAAGATTAAAAGATCAGCCATAGTTATAAGCTAGCTTCTGTGCCCTGTTGCTGGTCGAGTGTGGTCGTAAACTCGTAACGCATGCGATGCAATTCAGCATGCGTATGTGCTTACCTACGTACCTCCTTACTGGAGAGCCACATTACTAACTCCATGGTACTCTACTCTGGCTGGGGCGAATTTTGGACGCTTTTGGCACTGTTGGTGCCGTTAATTCCCGAAATAGCCCCCGGCGAAATAAAATTACCGATTTGACCCCCTGCCGACCGCACGACTCACCCGGCGTCGACGCGTGGCAGTCGTGCGGCCGGGGAGCGCATGACACGGAGGTCGTGCGGTCCCCGACCGCACGACTCGGCCGCCGCACTGTAGCAAGCGAGTGGTACGGTCGGCGACCGCACCACTCCATTAATGATGCGGTGGCCGACCGCACCACTTGCGCGCCGTCTTGTCCGTCCGCCGAAAACAGATTCCGCGCGCCGTGTCCATCCCTCAGTCCCCCGGCCCCTATTGCAATACTGCATGCATGTGAGCCTTGTGTGCGATAAAAGAATGAGAATGACCTGCGTTGGAGAGAGTTGCTTATTTGCATTTGAGAAACAGCAAGAGAGGAAGCAGCGAGAGAAAGAAAGAAGAACGGCGACGGCAAACACGGCATTTGGAGTAAATTTCGAAGTGATCTGAAGTTTTCGCAGTTGTGAAAGTTGTAGATCGCCTCGTGAGCTTCAACGAAAGGTAAATATCATCCTCATGCGTGTATGATATTATTATGTTGATTAGTCTGTAATTAGCGTAAACGTTATTTACGGAGTTCATGCATGTCATTTTTTAATACATTGTTTGTAGTTGTAGTGTATTGTGTTTTATATTTTATGTGAATAAATTTTGTAGTGATGTTGGAGTGCGATTTAGTTAGTCCCGTGCGTGCAACGAAAAGCAAAATTTATAGTAAATATCATGCATGTTGTATGTATTCATCCTAAATAACTCTGTAGCATGCTTATTTGTTAAATGCAAGCAATATATTAATCGGTAGAGATAGCTTACACTGACATTTATAGAGCTTTAATGCTGTTAGGTCTTGTTAGGAATAAAATTGTAGAATTAATTTATGAAATAAGCATATATAGGACATATGAAATCATGTCATGCACATGGTTTAAAAAAACATGCTAGTGACAATATCAACAATAATTTATACTACTGGTTCAGCTAAATAGCATGAAGTTTGGGCGTTAGTAAACCAATTTGCAAGCATTAATCAACATCTCAAGCAAACACGAGCATAAAATAAAAAGTGAGTAAGTATGGTGTCACTCTTATGCCAAACCCTGTGGTGCTGCCAAGCGTCTGAGAAGCACTTAGCAGAACAATTGCAGATCTTAGCAATTTATAGATAGTACATTACATTGCTAATTTGATTTATGTAGAAATTTATACATAGTACATTACATTGATAATTTGATTTACATAGAAATTTATTAGCGCCCTCCATGGATGAATTAAAAATTAGATTTACAAATGAAGATAGAAATATTACTCTTGTATGTGGTGGACGGTAGGTATTGAATGATGGTACACTTGTTGCATGTTATATGTACTAAGAGGGTTCAATATGGACTTATGTTAGGTACGTCATGGGTGACATCCAAGACTTATTTGTGTTATCCGAAAGAGGTCTCGTACGTGGTGGGCCGTACGAGGCAGACCTGTCTAATTGTGACCGGACTGTGATCCGGGCACCCAATCTGAGCACTATGAGCCTGGCTGAGCTACGGAGATGCATGCATTCTGCTTTCGATCGGGACACCGCAAGGAACAAATTATGGATCGAGGCAGTGTATGCCGCAGTGGTAGGTGCTGCAGGGGAGACAATGTGGCAACTTATAAAGGTGACGAGTGACGCCTTATGGGCCAACTACATGAAGGTCGTGTGCAACCCTGACGCAGCGATTTATGCCAGGCCAATGTGTATGTTCACTTCGTGCAGAGGACAGAATCATCCGCCATGGGTGGCTCTGGTGTTGCTAGCAGAGATGTAGAGCCTGCATTACTCTCCGGCGGTCATGAATATGCCGGTGAAGTAGGAGTGAATGAGTCAATGGGAGATGGAGACGTACGGAGGGGCATGGACAATTTTTAGGCGAATGAAGGTGCGGACAGGTGGTGGGCCGCCCGAGTTGACTGTCACGAGTACCTTGCCAACCAGGTGGAGGAAGTGGAAAGCGAGGAGGAAAGGTATGTGGAAACAGCCAGCTCAGAAGAGGAGGATGAAGGGGAACCTACAACGGGAGGTGTGTTAGGTTGTGTTGTAACCACAGACGGTGCGTACGTGCCGTCCAGATTGGACGACATCGCAGCGCAATCTGTAGTTCTGCCACGGGCGGAGGAGGCAGAGTGGGGATTCAACGAGGGCACACTCCTTTTAGGGCAGTGCTTCCGTAATAAAAGTGCTTTGCAGCAAGCTATTGCCACGTACACCGTCAACATCAGCCGGACATATCGGGTGCACAGGTCGAACACTGACATGTACATTATGAAGTGTGTCGACGTCTCCTGCCCTGGCAAGCTCCGTGGGCAGCGGTTCAGGGGCGCAGCCACGAAATTCCGGATAACGGTGATGAAGGATCACACTTGTGAGCTTGCGGCGCCACTACATAGGCACCGCAACATGACGTCGTCATATATTGCGGAGCTGATAAGCCATCTTGTTCTGGCAAATATGTTTATTTCTCCGAAGGTTCTTATGGCGGATGTGGCAAACACGGTGGGGTTTGATGTCAGCTACAAGAGGGTGTGACGGGCGAAACAGAAGGTCCTGCAGCGTAAATTTGGGACATATGAGGAGGCATATAATCTGGTCCCAAGAATGCTGCGTCAAATTGCAGAAGCAAACACAATCAGTTACATTAACAAGCAAGAGCGGGTTCATGAGACGCAAGGGCCGAATTGTTTTGCGATTGACAGAGTGTTCTGGGCCTTCAGGCAGGCAATTGAAGGCTTCAAGTGGTGCCGTCCAGTGCTAACGATGGACGACACATTCCTATCTGGCAAGTACAGGGGTACCATCCTGACCGCGGTTGCAGCTGACACAAATGACCAGTTACTCCCAGTGGCATTTGCAATTGTAGAGAACGAGAATACAGATAGCTGGCTGTGGTTTCTTGCCAACGGGCTGTTTTAAAACCGGTAACTAGGAAAAAAACCAGAAAAACAGCTAAAAACAGATAAAAAAACTTGGGAGTACACTAATTGTTGCAGATTTAGTTCATACAATAGGTAATTTAGCACAAAAAATGTCTAAATCAACATAGAAAATGCATTATACAGTCATAAATATAAATTTACATTTGAAAAATTTTGGTCGGTTTTTTTGCTACTAGTTCCCACCGGTTTTTCCGGTAACTGGCTAACTGTCGGTTTTTCTATCCCTACTCCTAATGCTGGGACTTTGGAGCTGAGAAAGGCTACCTGCAATAAACTCCAGGGTGTGTATGGATGGATTTCTTATTCTCAAGAGTTACCACTTCGGTTAACAAGAAGATTTCATAACTTTTGTTTATTTATAAAAATTATAATGTACAGAGGAGAATGGGATATCCTACAGCCCAAATCAGGTGCTAGTGAGTAATGGAGCTAAGCAGTGCATTACACAAGCCGTGCTTGCCGTTTGCTCACCTGGTGATGAGGTGAGCCCTCTGTCTTACTAAACAGTAGTGCATAAATTTTTTTATTTCCGGTTATCCTCTGCAGAATTCATGAGGACTGTCTTTTGCAGTCCATGTTATAAGGTCAAATGTTCAAATCAAACCCTGTCTAGAAAATACAACAGAAATACTCAGTGATTGGATTGTTGATCGCACAAGTATGTCATGGATAATTTGCATTTAGGTTTTGTTCATGTATGATATGTGTTGTTACCTGTATAATAATTTTCTTGTTTGACATCATTAGAATAATTTGTCAGATTACTGCACTGCGTAGCTTTATAATTAATTAGGAATAGAAATGCTGTCACTGAAGCTTGTTCTGCTAAATTTTTCATGTCCTCACTGATGTTTCTTGTGCTTGGAATTTGAATACTCTGTGCTGTTGTCTGTTTTAACAATGTTCATGGATTATTTTGTTTCAGGTTTTGATACCAGCACCATACTGGGTTAGTTATCCTGAGATGGCTACATTGGCTGGTGCAACTCCAGTGATCCTTCCTACAAGCATATCAGAGAATTTCTTGTTAAGGCCAGAGTTGCTTGCTGTGAAGATCAATGAGAAATCAAGGCTTTCGATTCTCTGCTCTCCATCTAATCCAACAGGTTCGGTATATCCAAAGGAGCTGCTTGAAGAAATAGCTGATATAGTCAAGAAGCATCCTAGACATCTTGTAAGTGCTTTGGCTATTTGGATTTTTAGTAGGTGACATCTTCACTGCATGATGATTATGGCATATCATCTTATTTAAGTTTTTCATGTTTTATCTGATGAGACCTATGAGCATATTATATATCAGCCTGCAACACACACAAGCTTTGCTTCATTGCCTGGAATGTGGGAAAGAACATTAACTGTAAATGGTTTTTCTAAGGTAGATATGTTGCTATTTACTGTCATTCACTATTCAGAAACTCCTTGATCACTTCGAGCTATATGGATTATCAAATTACAAAACATACTGTCCTTCAGAACCATAGCTAGAAACCCATGCCTAATTCAATTCTGTGCAATATTCAAAACCAAAAGTTGGCCCTTGGGTATGCAACTGAGCTGGCTGAATATTCGATGATGGAAATTTTATAGGCTTTTGCAATGACGGGCTGGCGACTCGGATACCTTGCAGCCCCTAAACATTTTGTCGCAGCATGCGGAAAGATCCAAAGCCAGGTAAACACTTCATCTTCCCTGTATCTCAAATATGTAAGGTTGATTGATGTAGTGAAATGATACTGCACTCTTGCAAAACTGTCACATTGTCAAACCTGCAAACCTTTTCATGTTGTAACCTTTGCTGTCCTAACTTCCTTTTCCTTCTGCAAATTTTCTCGGCATCATGGAGAAATAATGTCAATCATGTTCTGCGATTGTTCTGACATCGATGCATTGTGTGTTTACTGCAGTTCACCTCTGGTGCCAGTAGCATATCACAGAAGGCAGGGCTCACAGCTTTAAACCTTGGCTACGCTGGTGGTGAAGCAGTATCAACTATGGTCAAAGCATTCCAGGAACGTCGGGATTGCCTTGTAAAAAGCTTCAAGGAACTGCCAGATGTGAAAAATATCAGAACCTCAGGTAAGAACTAAGATTACAGGTGTTCTGCCGAAACCTAGTTGAACACTCCGAACAAATGGCTAAGTTTTCAAATTTGTAGGGTGCCTTTTATTTGTTCATTGACTTCAGCTCCTACTATGGATCCGAAGTAGAGAGTTTTGGGACTATCAATGACTCTGAATCCCTCTGCATGTTCTTCTTAGAGAGAGCACAGGTATGAATCAGCAACTCATCTCTTTACATTCTCCAGTGAAGCTTATTGAAATATCATAATCACTATTTGTGGATTGCACTATAGGTCGCGCTTGTCCTGGGTGATGCATTTGGGGATGACAGGTGCATTCACATTTCATATGTCGCAGCACTATCTACGCTTGAAACTGCTATGGCAAAAATCAAAGAAGCGGTTGCTCTGATCAAGCCCCGTGTTGCTGCTTAGTGAAAATGTGAAATCACTAAATTGCTGTGACTGACCAAAGGCACCTTCAACTGCAATTTTGTACCATTTCAAACACAGAATGTTGGCATTGTTCTGATAAAGACTTGATCTTGTTGTTTGTATTTGCTGTGTTACGGTTTTATTACATGTAAATCTAAGCAAATGGAAAATGTATGTTCTTTTTTTTTTCTGAATAAGGAAGCCAGGTTGTGTCCATACACTGAGTTCGGTCTTCTGGGCAAATAAATTTCCGTTGCAGAAATCTGTTCAGCTTCACAACATTTTGACGGAAAAGAACATCAGGAACGCATCAGAACATCAATTGTTTCTCAGCCAGGATTTTTAGCAGGTCGATATGGAACCATATCAACATGCACATAGAGAGCTCATATAGCCCAAAAGAATCAGACACCTGGACTCCTGGTGGCCCTCATGGATACACACTTTCTCATCGCTCTCAGGGATGTACACTTTGACACCATTACATCAGAAAGGCACACTATCCTAAGCCTGTGAAAAATAGTTAAGACTTGATATGGCACCAGCTAACAGGGATACTCTTCATCTGAAGATACAAAAAAAAAACAACCTTAATTTATCATTCTTATTTGGTAACAGCGAAAAAACCCTGAAAAACTTATGTAACTACACAAGTTGGCAACTATATAACAAACCACAGTGTCTATAAGTACCAGTACTCTTAGTAATTTGCTCATCGATTGAATGCGTACTGATATAGTACATAGATATCCAGATGTATACTAGAAAATGTACATCAAGTGATGGATCTTTCCTGTCAGATGATAGTTCGATGCCCAGCATGGAAAGAACTGCTGGCACCCTACTCTAGTTCCCAACAACGATCTCGTCAAAGTTCCAGTCTCTGACAAGGTCCCTTGAAACAGCACGGCTCCGTTGAAGGCGAGGAGCACCCTCGGTGCCTTGGCCAGTAGCCATTAGAGGAAAAGGGGTCACCTTTGACGCTCCCACGCTGTTAGCAGTTCCAGCAGGCATTACCTTCCGCGATAGGCAGGCAACAACAGCTCCACATCTGTTTTCCTCCTCTGAGCTTGAGACTGAATAGCTTCTAAAAGAATGGGAGGGGCTGTTCATGCCATGGCATACTAGACAAGCTAGACTCATGATTATGGTACAGGTGAAATAACCGATTTACTGCAAAAGGAGGGGTGATGATTAGAAAAAGATTTCAGAAGGAATAAATCAACATCAAAGTCCTCTAAGCAATTGTTTGTGTGTGTGTGGAGATGGAGCTACATTTTGTGAAAGCAAGATATACAAAATATTTCTGTTATAGTGTCTGATGACATGCAAACCTAAGAACCAATAGCGGAACTGTTACTGGGGGCCAAGGAAGATTGCAGCCACCCTTTTAGCTGCAAAATTCATTAATAAGTTGCTAATTTCCCTTGAAGAATCTAGTAATCAACTTGAAAATGGCCCTCATCTCATGACTAAAATTTCTTTGTTCTCAATGTCCTAAAGATGGCCCTCTATATATTTTTCTGAAGCTCCACCACTGCAAAGAACAACTCAGGGATAAACTCTGAAGCAGACAGAAGCAACCAAAAAGAGCAAGTTTAAGCACTTCCTTTAGTAAGATTGTTGCTTAAGTAAGCAAGTAATACAACATATCAAATATGAATTTAAAACTATTTCCTTCAAATAAAATGTATGCATATTATAGTTACCATGTTAAATCATAGGTGTCAGCATCAATTCCAGGTTTCATGAGCTCAACCAATGGAAAGTGGCAGTCCATGACCAATTAGGTAATTCATTAATTAATATTGATATGCAAGTTGCAAAAGTCCACCAGGGTTAATCAAGACTATTTTGTGCAATTCAGAAAGCAACCCCAGCACAAATACCGTTTAAACAACATCCCTTGACAAATTAATTAAAGAAAAATAATCATATCCTTAAGTTTCTATTAAAAGAGCTCTACCCTTTAGTTAAACAAAGGTAAAAGCGTATCAAGTTTGCGCATATGTCATCCCATACAATGGAGTAAATTATGTACAATTTGAATATTGGAGTTACTCAAAATGAGCATAACGGATTTCAATGGATATGGACACAAGACATTGGCACAAATGTATGAACTATCCCATTCTCAAGATGTCAAAACAGAGTAGGAACGTGTGCAGTGATCCGTAGCACAAGAACATATATCCTTATAGTGGGCACTTAAAATTTTAAAACTTTCACAACCTAAACATCAGTACCCTCGTTTGATCAGCAGTTAGAAAACTCAACAGATTCACTGTATAAAACTAGAAAATATCGAAAGAGAGGTGCCATAGAGATACAGGGCGAACATATATGATAAAAAAACTTCTTTGAATTCCATCAAAGCAAACATAAAATCACTCCTAAACAAGCACGAGCTAATTAGCAGTGTTATATAGGAAGAACTCCAAACTGAATCTGATAATCAAGAAAGCTATAGCACTAACTCAATTCCCAATTACAGAATATCGACACGTGCAGGGCAGTTGTGCTGGGCCAAAAGATAGGAAGCAGCTTGAGCCAACACAGACAAAGAATCTGATTAATCTGCATGTTGCGACCTATAAATAGCCCAGATGATGGACCTCAAAACGAGCACTCATGGTCGCCAATTCGACCTAATGGTAACAACTGTTCTTGAGAAAGATTGGGAGTACGGAGTCGCGATCTAATCTCTTTTTTCGTTTCTCGACGAAAAAAGAGAAACCCGTCGAATTCCTAGATTTTCTAGTTCATGCACACTAATTTACACTTGAGCAAAAGAATGCCTGGGGTTGCAGTGTAGAACTGATTAGTAAAACAATTTGCGATAAGGACACATTCGTGCATTGATCACTGCCTTTAACAACAAAGATCGCAACCAAAGCATCCCCCAACCCCGACGAATCTCCTGGGGGCAAGAGTTCCCAATCCAATCAAGGAGATTCCTCTCCACGAAACTAAATCACAGAAAAGGGCCACAAAACAGGTGGTAAAAATCGAATCTTGGAACTACTTTTGGACAAATTAAAACAAGGACGAGCAGGGGAGAAATCACCTTTCTTTTCCTGCGGTCGATCCTGCACCCGGGCGAATCCCGCAAAGCGCAAGGTTTTGGCTGAGGCCCGGGAGCTGAGGAGAGAGAGATCTTGGTAGAGAGAGAGAGAGATCTTGGTAGAGAGAGAGAGAGAGAGCGCTTCTTTTTATTTTCCACAGGAGGCGAGAGTAATTAATAGGATCTTGAATAGACTGGCCTGTATCTAAAATGGGATTAGGGGATTTGTTGAGAGTAATTACTAACTAATCAAAGTTTAGTGGGCCACGTCAATGTTTATCTTTGGTGATCAACCCGCCATAATGGTTCGGTTCATCTTCAAACTACGGATTTGTGTTTTTTTGAGGTGATGCAGAACAAAATGTTGGGGGTGATTCCAACGTGGGAATTTACAGGGAACGTTCGGTCCTTACACGAAGCGATTCAGTTCTGGCGGAAGTCATAGTAAAAAAAAGTCAAAAGTTAAAGCCGGAATGAGTCATCAGTTCTAGCAAGAATTTGAGGAAATTCTTACATGTCAAATAGGCCTAGGTGGTCTAATGCGCAATATTACTAAACATTATGAAAATTTGTACAGGGCTTTTTCTCTAGTTTTAATCTCACTTGCATTTTTTTTAGAGGAAGCTCGCTTGCAGTTGTAATGATTTACCTTGCTCAAAAAAGTTTTACTGCTTCAAAGATGGCATCTACGATGCAAAAATTTCCATGACAACGAGTTGTTCTGTTACGAGGAAGCATACATGTTGAAAATTGACAGATAATACGACACTTCATAAGCCATGGTCCACGGTGCACCCATAGTCACACAAAAAGACACGAGCGTTGGATCCATGCTCTCTTTTCCATCCCCAAGCACCTCTACATTGACAAAACTCCAAAATGCCAGGAAGTGACCTCCACAAAATTCTATGCTTTACATTAAGGAAAATACTTGCTATGCATCTTCCAACAACCAGTTTATTTATTGATGCACACACACCATATAGAACTATAGAAACATAGGTCATATTCTTTTCAGCTTCTAAAAGCTGCTTTTCGGTATTTCTACAGTAACTAGCTTTTAAACGAAGTATTTTTTTAAGATAGAGTCTACTAATTAATTGTAGTACATACTTTACTGATTTCATTTATATCGGCAAAAATCGCACGTGAATTTCTGTTACTCTGTAATCTCTCGTACACTGATACACCTGAAATGAGTTGCGGTGGGCACGTTCTGCTGCCGTTAGATGCTGAATCAGTAGATATTTCGAGAAACCAGCTTGCAATGCAACATGCATGCCAAGTTTTTTTTTAATTTTTTTTAAAAAGAGCTCGTTGCATATCAAAAGACTATTTATTTCATCAGCTTTATGAAAAAACAGGGGTACTTTCAACTTTCAACCATCATTTAAGCCTTATGGGCCAGCTAAGATCTATCTCCCAGAGATGTCTCTTGTTAGCCTAGTGGCATAATTTAATGAGTTGTTTGATCTAAGGATTATTTAATTAGTTGATAAATGATTAACTGATTACTGGCTGCTTTTAGTGTTAGTGTAAGAGAATCGTGAAGTCAATGGTCACGACTTATACGGCTAGATTTATTACAATTTATAAATAATACAACTAAGGTGATTAAGAATATATGTAGGTATTTTAAGATAAAGATTTGAAATGATAACAAAATTTCAAAACGAAAACACATCTCGAGGAACATAATTGAATGATAATATATGATTAGAAAATCAATTTGAGCCCAATACACTATATGACCTTAGAACACCATCATGGAAAAATAGCTTGGCTCACACCTTATAAGCTCAACATTGATCCCAAGAAGTCCTGCCTCCTCCGTAAGTTTATAAAACCTATTTTCTTGTATATAGACCATTAAATATTTTAAATAACTAAAATACCCCTAATTACTCCCTTAAATATTGTATCTCTAATGCATTCACTCATGGCACCTCTTCTCTCTAGTCACTCTCTTCTCTAGTCAGTCTCTTCTCTGCTCACTCTGCTCTGCTCACTGAGTGCATATGTACTGTGCACGCATGCAAGATATGCATGCGCATTCAATGCACAAGACCCGCTCAAACCAAATGGAACTCGATTGGTAAGATTAGGGTGGCGATCATTTTGGTTTATTTTTGATGGTTTATGGCTGAAAAGTACTGTAGCTGGTTGAAAAAATAATGTAGCTAATAGAGGTTTATTTAACATAATTAAATTTAAAAATTAAAAAATATAAAAAATATGTTAGCCCATCACAAACAACGCAAACGAATACGGCAAAAAAAAAGAACCGGCAAAAAAGCTCAAAAAAACCAAAAATTTAGAAAAAAACGAAATTATGAATAGTGAGAAATAAGCTAGAAGCCAGAAACTAAAGTCGAAACGAACGGGGCCTAGATGGATTACAAAGCGGCAGCCATGCAAGACAAATTAGCAGCCATGCAAGACAAATTAGTTAATGCCGTGCAGTGAGGAGTTAAAAGGTGTATCAGAGAGAAAAATCACAAAGGTTTGTATGGGAAGAAGTGTACGCGCTATCTAAATAAACATCAACACAAAAACGTGCACCTTATAAATTTGGATTTGGATAGAGATAATATAATCATTTTGCACTTTTATAACTTGGACCCATCAAATAAACATTATATACTGAAGGACCATATGAGAAGATATAAGATTTTGTTGTGATAAATCATTGTCACTTTAGAGAAGTGAAAATTTTAAATTTGCAGATTTTTCTGAACAGCTTGCTGAGGCGGCAGTCTGACCGGCCAGCTTGTGTTGTTTCGGCCGAAATAGATGACTTTGAGATATTTGAGTCATGGGATTATTTGGTTTAACCTAGGTCAATACATATGTGTGGCATGAGGTATGTTTTAGTTAACATGGGTTAAGTTGTGAATAACTTGTACTTGAAAATGATTTATTGGTCTTTGGGCGTGCAAAGATGTTTGGAGTCGACCATGGTCAATGATAAGGATATGAGTTACGCTTATAGAGGAGCCGAGACCCAGAACGATAAAAAATGATGGGTGAGATCGTGTAAGACCAAGGAGGCTAACTAGAGGGGGGTAAATAGGCGGTTTTAAGATTTCTTTGGCTAAAACCAAGTTTATAATGTGAAAGCGTAAATCAATTTGGTTTAGCACAAATAAGGCCTAAATCAACTAGGTTCGCCTAAGTGCACCAACAGCCTAAATCTATATTAAAGGTTTGCAATCCTAGGGTGACAAACAATCAATTTAATTCTATGAATGTAAATTGCTTGAATGTAGATTGAGTATAAGAGAACAAACCACAATTGACACGGATTCTTTTTACTGTGGTGTTCAGAGACTTGCCGATCTCCCCTAATCCACATTGAGGTAAACCCAAAAAAATTGGACCGGCTCCACGAATTAAGCCAAACGCCTCAATTCCACTAGTGGTAGCTCTTTCTCGCTCCGGGTGGGTGAGCTCTAACCTTCACAACACGTCGGGCCTTCTCACAAGCTTCTTTGAGAAAATCATCGGACACGACACCTCCAACGCCATCTAGGAGTTGACAACCTCCAAGAGTAACAAGTCAAACCTCTTGCTTGACTCTTATCACGTGCAACGAATACACAAGCTCAACTGGACACGAAATCTACCTCTAGATGCAACACATGCAACTAGAGTCCTCTCTTCTTGCTCACAAGGTGCAACACATGCACAATTGAGAGGAAAAGCTCACACTAGCTCAAGATAATGAAATGGAATGCCAAAGATTGTTCTCCAACTGGCCACAAGGGGTATTTATACCCCACACAAAGAAACTAGCTGTTAAAACCAGGAAATCTGGTACTACCACTGTTATATGGCATGTACTACTGTTTTCCTCGTAAAAGCTCTAAAACAAGCCGTTACTCAGCAATTGCGGTACTATAATAGTTATATGTATGGTACTACCGCACTCTGGTAGTACCACTCAGACAAATAAGTACTACCGATTTCCAGAGAAGAGAAAAGTCTCTAAAAAGACACCTCTCTAGAAATAATGTACCGCCAAGTAGAAATTGGTCCTACCAGGGTGCAGTACTACCACGCCACATAGGCCCGTCGGACCGCTCACACAGAGCCAATCTGACTACCACGGTATACCGGTCTTCGACCACACTGATCTTATTCGACCACATTAGTCTTCGACCATACCGGTCTTGTTCGACCACATTTGGTCTTTCAACTACACTGGTCTTGTTCCGACCACATTGTTCTTTTGACCACACTGGTCTTCGACCACTTTGGACTTCTACCAAGTTGGTAGTACCGAAAAGTTACACGTCGGTTGTTCCGTCCAGTGGTAGTTCCGTAAGACACGCGCGGTAGTTCTGATTTTTCTAAAAGTGCATATGTTTAAACAAATTTTTGCAAAACAAATTTGCAAATTAGTATCATGTACACAATGATCAACCATGATTTATAACAAGTTGTAAAGCATATTTGCACACTTTTAGAATCATGACACAAGGTGTAAGTACATGGACTCAACACATTTACAAAACATATTCGTAAACCTAAGTCACATGCTACAAGGATTATGCATGAGCTTCAACCATTTGCAAAACATATTCACAAATATAATCCTCATGCCATAAGGATTAGAAAACATGGACTTCAACTATTTGCAAAGTATAGTCACATGATGAGGCTACAGGACAAGCCGATGAAGGGGGGCATATGGAGTACATAATGTATCAAATGAAGAGTGATGATAGGATGGCTTGGGCTGAAGAGGAAGCTGTACAGGAGTACGACGAGGACAGTTCGGATGAGGACGAATCTCCCATCCCGCAGGAATGGAACTAGTTTGATGTTGAGGGTGTTGCTGCACATGACGAGCACGATTCGCCATAGGAGTATCATGGCACAGAGGTTCAGTTGCATTCAGTGTTTGCTGACAAGGCATCGTTGCTGGATTCCTTCAAGCAGTGGGCTCTGTCCATGCAGCGGACTTTTCGAGTCGTGAAATCTAGTCAGGATCAGTACACCGTGAAGTGCGAGCAGGCGGTTTATCCTTGGAGGGTGCATGCACGTAGACCGAGTATGAGACTCACATGATTGTGTCAAAGGTGGAGCTGCACTCTTGCATTCTCAGTAGTATTTTGCCGCGGCATTGTAACCTAACGTCCGCCTTTATAGCCAATCTGATGTATGGAGAGACAGTGGAGAAGAAGGACATGGAAGCCATGCACATCATGGTGGATATCGAGAAGAAATTTAAGTACAAGATTAGCTATGCGAAGGCGTGGCATGTGAAGTAGAAAACGTTAGAAAAACGGTTTGGATCTTTCAAGGTGGCGTACGACAACCTTCCTCGTATGTTTCAGGTGTTGCAAGACAGGAATCTGGGCACGTACATTGCTATGAAGGACAAGCTATCTACAAGGCCGCCAGGTTATGCTGTGTTGTAGTGAGCCTTCTTAGCTTTCGGTGCATGCATCGAGGCATTCAGGTATATGCTTCCCATGATCTCAATTTACGGGACCTTTCTGACTGGCAAATACAAGGACCAGATCCTTACGGCCATTGGTGTTGATGGAAACAATCAAATTATGCCCCTAGCCATCACACTCGTGGAAAGTGAGAATTACGATAGCTGGTTGTGGTTCCTTAGACATGTGAGGGTTGGAGTTGTAGGCACAGTGACTACACCGAACGGGGTAGCATTGTGAAGCGACAAGACCACACGGGGCAGCTTTGCGCAGTGACATGACCACACGGGGTAGCTTTGCGCCATGACAAGACCACACGGGCCAGCTTTGCGTAGTGAGAAGACCATACGGTCCAGCTTTGCACAGCAACTACACCAGACGGGACAGCTTTGTGCAGCGACAAGACCACACGGTCCAGCTTTGCGCAGTGACAAGAACAAAGGGTGCAGCTTTGCGCAGTGAGAAGACCTGACTGGCTAGCCTTGCATACCGATAAGACCACACTAGGTAGCTTCGTGCAATGACAAGACCACACGGGCCAGCTTTGCATAGTGACTATACCAGATAGGACAACTTTATGCAGCAAGAAGACCATACGGGGCAGCTTTATACAGCGAGAAGACCACACGGGGCTCTATAAAAGGAGGTGGGAGATATTTAGGAGAGAACACTACATAAGCAAACCCAACAGTACTCCAGAGCTTGCTTCACCATACGGGGATGGACAAGAGGCAGAAGAAGTAATGGAACAAGATGATAAAGCAATGGGTGGAGACCCACAAACTAGAAAGGTCTGTTGCTGCCCGCGACGAAAAAGAAAGGGCTACTGCGGCTCGGGCCGAACAAGCCGAGCGTGCTACGAGGTCAGCTCTCCGCAATGACATCACCCGTAGAAACAAGCTCGTCCCGAACGTTCATACCGAGCATTTGCCACAATTCCTTCCCGAGGGGGAGATGCCGCCCTTATGTTGGTGCCGGGATTTATGCAAGTTCTTCAAGGCTAAGCACCACCTCAGCCTGGGTATGTGTTACTGGGGTTGCGTAAACTACTCTAGTGACTATCCCGATCGTCGTCGGGACACCACCAGCTATCGACTGTCGGTACGGACCAGTTACACTGTGTTTTCCCTATTTTTTCTCCTTAAAAGTACGCACCAACAAGCTCTCCCATCTACCCACAGTCCTTGGAACCCCTATGTGGCTACCGCAAGTGGATTGATCTTGAGATCCACCCACATAACCAATGTGTTCTTGACTTCGAGGAGTGGAACGTCAAGAGGTCCTCGAGATCCGGGAGGAGGAGCACCGTAATGACGAGCAAACCGAACGTATACATCGGGAGACGAAAGCCCATCTCGAGGTATGCACGTGCAGAAAGCACAAGGCTCGCGAGAGGGAGTGAGAGAAAAAGAGAAAACTGGTGGCCAAGGCAAAAGAGGTCGCCGAGGAGTTCAACACCGAGCTCGCAAGGAAGGGAAAATAGCCTTGGTCCACAAGTAGGCCGGGCCATCCCGCACTAACTATTCCCCTGAAGGTCGAATTTAGTTCCATTCCAAAAAGGCGCATATGTATCGTAGGAGCAGTTTGGTTTATTGCATCATGCATGATGCTCTTTGTTATGCATGTAATCAAACCCTACGCGCCGTGTTACTCCCAACTGTATTACGAAGTCTATTTTAATTCGGACAAACATATTTCCTCGTAATTTTTGCATTCAATTATTCGCGTAGCAAGTCATTCAGCAACATTAACAAACAAGTTCTCCTCTGTGTACGAATTCCCGGTTACATCACAATATCACTTACCTTCGTACTTACATATCGTTGTTATTTCAATCATTCTTAAAAAAAATTCATGAAACTTCTTGCACTACAACAACATACAACGATCGTAAACTCTTATTGCGAATCTAACAGATTATCTACCATTCATAATCTACAAAAATCACAAATAGATTAACCGACACTGCCTCTAGGAATGGTTTGTTTGCAGTCGCTGCACAGCTGAGCGACTGCAATTATAGTCGCCCAGCCGCTGGGCGATACGCTATAATCGTCAAACCATTGGGCAACTGGAACCTGTCGCCTAATGGCCCACGGACAGCTTATGTGTCACGCAGCCATTAGACGATAGGTTCCAGTCATTCAACGGTTCGGCAACTAGAGCATATTTCTTAAAAAAAATGTTCGTGCATGTTTATTTATGTTATTTCGAATAAAACATGAATTATTTATTAAAACATCCGCTTTTATGTGTATAAGAAGAGGGTAGCTCACGACGGTGGTGCTGTCATGTAGCGACATAGGATTACTACATATTTCTATTCTTGTGATATGTATAGGATTAAGATTTAAAGCCTAGAGAATGCATAAAACTATTAAGCTATTCTTTGTTGTTACATTCTGATACCTCTTTTTATACGTAGTAGCCTTTGAATCAAATTAGATTGTATGAGGTACGGTATGAGCGTGTACGATATTAAGAATAAAGAAGATGAATCTTGTACATAGAACCAAAATAATGACATTGAAGCGAACACGACGAGAGAGAAAAGATTTGACGAAACCGACCACAAATTCTTTAAATACAACATCAAAAAAATTACCATAGATTGTCGCTTACCACAGAGGCTCATGCATGTCACCGCAATATGCGTATTGGTGTCCATGCTAGCCTGTTTGGGATCTCCAGAGTTCATTCGTTATGTAGTTTGGTTAACCATACTTCCTGTTCCTATAACCTTACATGCCATAATATGTACTATCTTCAAACTCTATCTGCTCCCCAGTACCGCGCGTTTAGTCCTACCACATCTTCTTTCTTCCAATAACTTGCACCTTCGCCTATATGTCTGTTATAGTTTGCAACCATCTTTGCAATTCTGCACATAACTGCATATGAAATCTGAATATCTACCGTTCACGATATGGTTTCCTTCTCCTAACCAGGATTTTTATCAGGCCTCTCATTTGTTGCTTCATATTTAAGATTAACTTTTAATCAGTATTCTCCATTGCTCCAAATACATTTCATGATCACCTGCCACGTATGCAAGTAACTCGCATGACTCCACCTCAAAGTGATATCTCATAACCTTTTGAGTTCAAGCGACCTCACAGATATTAGATTCTTCTTTAAACCAAGAACATACCAAAAACCCGTTAGTGTACGATGTGCTCCATCATACATCTCCATTGTAATCATTCCCACCTCAGTAATTGCATACTCCTTACAATACACTAAGTAAACAGTTTTAAGCACTGGGTGTAATGATTTTTCGTCAAATATCTCCCTCACCGAACATATATAGAAGTAACAATCTGAATCTAATATTTATCCATGAGAAGTATCTAATTAATTGACGATTAGTGTGTCTAGATCATCATTTGCTACTATCACTAAGCATGCACCCTTCATTTGCATCAAACTTGGACAATCTTTTTATAATGTGGCATTCCTCATCACATAGATAACATACATGTGTTCTCTTGGTCTTGCTCTTCTTTTTCCTATGACCTTTACTTCTACCTGTAATACTTATTGTAGCCAATACTTGATCATCCGAGGATGAATATTCTGATAGTTTTTTTGAAGAACTCCACCTCCAATAAATATGCATCTACCTCATTAAAGTTGAGAGCGATTTTTCGACAACAATATTCATTACCAATTACTTTCATGATAGTGGTAGAGATAATACTAGTATGACAACCTTATCGTTTTCTTTAATTTTCTCATCTACACTAGTCAACTATGTGATAAGTTTGTTGAAGACATTGAGATGATCAACTGACTGTGTGCCTTCCTCCACGTACAACCTATATAGTTGATGTTTAGCACCTACTGGCTTGTCAGGAACTTTACCATATACAATTATTCTAAATTCTTCTGTAATTTCTTTAGTGAATTCTTCTTGATCACTGACTATTTTATCTTATTAGAAAGACATTGAAAGATTGTACTGACAGCATTTTGCTCATCACATGCAGTTTTCATACGATGACTTTTTTGTTTGTCCCAATCGAGAGTATCAATTAGCCCTTACTGAATAATGACATCATTCACTATATATATTGCAACACGCTGAAATTTACTCTGCCGTCGCTGTCATCGGCGTTCTGCTGTCGTTGTCGTCGGCGTTTCCGATCCTCCGCTCCGGCTACGTGGTCGTCTTCTACATCGCGTTGTACCTGGTGCCCTTGGGCGAGGGCGTGCGCAGGCCTTCGCGGCCGACCAGTTCGACGACGAGGACCCCAAGGAGAGCGTCGCGTGGAGCTCCTTCAACTGGTGGTACTTGGCATGTGCGCCCATGTGCGCCGGTAGGGGTGGATATCGAGCCAACTCATCGTCTTATCGAGCTTTTTCTAAAATTGACATAGTTTAATTTAATATTATTTTAGTATAATTTAAAAGTATTTCTAGAAATGAGCTAGCGAGCCGAGCCGAGCCGAGCTAGAGCAAAATTCAAATTCATTTGAAATTAACTCATTTTAATATTTAACCAATTAACAAGTATAATTAAAACAATTTTAAACTAAGTTAACGAATCTCACTAACAACCTTTTTTCCACCCCTATACGCCGGCACCACGACCATGCTCTCCAGCTACGTCCAGGACAACGTAGGCTGGGGCCTCGGTTTCGGCATCCCCTGCATCGTCATCTTTGTCTCCCTCGCCGTGTTCCTGTTCGGGAGCCAGTCGTACCGGTACTACAACACCAAGGAGGCCAGCCCCTTCGCCCTCGTTGGGAAGGCGTTCTTGGCATTGCTCACGAGCTGGAGATCAAATCATCGCGCAGGTATGTACAGATAAACATGTCGATTGAGTCGAATTCTGCTATTGTATTTGTACATCCTCTGATGTGACAGTTCTTGCAGTCCTGCTGCAAGCAGCAAAGACGAGGGTAACGCTGGTGACCTTGTCGAGGAAGTGAAGAGCGTGTTCCGATCGCTGCCGATATGGGCGTCGTGCATAATCTACGCCATCATCTTCTCCCAAACGTCGGCGTTCTTCACGGAGCAGGCTGCGACGCTGGACCGGCGGATCGGCCCAAGCTTCAAGGTGCCGCCGGAGGCGCCGCATACGTTCATCAGCGTCAGCATCGTGGTCTTCATCCCGGTGTACGACCGGCTCTTCGTGGCACTCGCGCGGCCCTACACAGGAGCTGCTGTAGCCACTAATATATGTTCATATTAACTACGGTTAATATTTTTTAGCTATAGTTAATAATTTTTAACTAAAAATAAATTATAGTGATTGAAAGAAGTGATTTTTAAGTGAGACGAGTGGTAAAGAAAGTGACGAAAAGATGCGTGTATAAGATGGAAATGAGAAAAATAAGGTGCGTAATACATCTGTGACCCAATGTCTTATCTAGAAGCGAGACAAAAAAATAGTGAAGCCGTTTTAGAAAACCAAAACTAAAAATAGAAATAAATATAAACACCCTAACTCCCTAAGTTAATAAGAGTGTATAATGTAGGCTATGACAATGTTTATCGTGGGTTTATGATTGTTTGCGTGGAGGTGCGTGAATGTAGCTTTCCTGTTTTTATTTTCTGTTTCCGTCTGTATTTTTTCATATATGTTAACAGACTATTCGTTCTACTTTATTTTTTATAAGTCTGCAACAACATCTATCTCTCCTAGACTGTTGCCACATATGAGAAAACAAAAAAAAAGAACAGGGAAGCTACATTCGAGGTGCGTCGTCGGCAAGTGACGTCACCGTTATGTCGCTTTTTGCACGAATACTATATGTTCCATGGAGTATTTGTTGTCCTATTCAGTTTTTTTTTTATTTTTGATGAGAAGGCTTTAATTTTCTAAACAACTTTCAAATGGTCGGCAAGTGACGTCACTGTTACATTGCTTTTTGCACGAATACTATGAGCCTGTTCTTTTCCTTCGAAGCTAGCGGTTTTTGGTTTTTACTATAATATCTAACTTTTAAACAGAGTATTTTCTCAAGACGGGGTCTACAAGTTAAACGATGTACACGTTAAAAGCCTAATATTTGTACCATCCAAAATCACAAGTGAGTATCTCTCTCCGTAATCTGTACCGTAAACAGTCAAAATTCAAAAATTTCAGCCAAAAACCATAAGCAGCAGCCATTGCCAAACATGCCCTATATGTCCCATGGAGTATTTTTATTTTTTTAATGATAAATAGTCAATCTAGATAGTTTTAATTGGGTGATTAAGTTTTAGAAAATTTGATAGTATAAATTTAAAAAATCAACAAAAATAGAATGGAGGGAGTAAGTTTTTACTAACATCAAGTCCTAGGTTCTGATCAAGCTCGTAGGGTGGGCAAAAAAGAACCAAAAGATTCTAGTCTAAAGTCTAAATAGTTCTATGCGCCGACCAAGCAACTTTGGGTCTGTGTTTTTAGTTTCAGTTTATGGTTTTTTTATAATTTTTGATCTTTTTGTCAGAGAGTACATAGTAACAGAAACTTACATGTGATTTTCATGGATATAAATGAAGTCGCTACAGTATATACTATTATAAATTTGTAGACTCTCACTTATAAAGGAACTTTATTTAAAATTTAGTTATTGTAGGAAAGTCGAAACCAGCTTTTAGAAACCAAAAAATAAAGGGGTGCTTTAACTTCGACTGCTGTAGTTACTTTTCCCGTTGTGCGAATTCTACAGGTGAAACTAGGCCTTCCAAGTTCCAAGTCCCAACATAAATAGTCCAATAAGGTTCCGTTTAGAATGAACTATTCCTTTAGAAATTTTGTAGATAATCACACATTCAGCAATGGTTGACGTTTCCTTTCCTCTAAAATCCTGAGAAATTTCCACGTTGCAATCGGGACCTTAAAACTCATAAAAATGGTGGACAGAGCTTTTGGGATGCTGACGGTCTCTTCCATGCTACCACCGCCTCACCTTCAACCAGCGGCGTGCCAATATGCATCCGCCGTCTGCTCGCCGCCGACGTCCCCTGGCCGCGTAGCGATCTTCTACGCCACGATCTACATGGTGGCACTGGCTTCCATGAGCCGAGCGCGGACATCGCGTCGCGGAGCTGCTTCAACTGGCTCCACTTCTCCATTTCCTGGTGCTACACCACCTCCGTGGTTGGGCTGAGCTACGTGCAAGACAACGTCGGTTGGGCCGACGTGTTTGGCGCGTCCTGGGCCATGATGCTCGTGTCCCTGTCCGAGTTCTTGCTCGGCACGAAGGCGCGGACATGGACAGCAATGTTCTTTCTTCGCAAGGACTCCATGGACACTGCAAGGTGCACGCATGAACTAGGATGATTTTTTTTGTGCACTTATACTATCATTGGACCATTAAGGCATTGATTGGCCATGCCTTACAACCCAAGTTTTCTAGCCTACTGACGCCAAATGGCCAGGAAGGCAAGGGGGTTCTCGTTAAGCTGCTTCCGATATGGATGACTGGCGTCTCGTACGCAGTGGTCATTTCGCAGGTCTTCACCTTTTCACAAAGCAGGGCACCACCATGGACCGGCGCCTCGGCACGGCGACAGGACTCGTCGTGTTACCCGCGGCGCTGCAATGCTTCGCCAGGCTCGCCATCATCGCCGATCTGTCCCGGTCTACGACCGCGCCCTCGTGCCCCTCGCGAGGCGCATGACCGAGCACCCCTCCGGAATTACAATGCTCCAGCGCATCGGCGGCGGCATGGCCATATCATCCATCGCCATGGTCGTCGCGGCGCTCGTCGAAGCCTCGCGCCTCCGGACAGCCAGGGACGTCGGCCTGCTCGACCAACCGCACGTGGCGGTGCCGATGAGCCTATGGTGGATAGTACCGCAGTACGTCCTGATCGGCTTCGCCAACGTGTTCACCATCGTCGGTCTCGAGGAGTTCTTCTACGATGAGGTGCCCGAAGAGCTCCGCAGCGTCGGGCTCGCGCTTCGCCTGAGCATCATGGGCGTTGGGAACTATGCCAGTCGCATGCTCGTCTCGGTGATTGATTGGGTGACGAGGAGCATGGGAGAGAGCTAGTTTTCGGACAATCTGAACCGTGCCCACCTGGACTACTACTATTGGGTTTTGGCTGGTGTTGGTGGGGTTCGTTTTCTTTTATGTTGCAAAGGGATAAAATTATAATTGATTTCAAACGACTTAGAGAATTCCAATAAAACTTTGCATATATGTTCCTAGGCTTTTTTGCAACCTATACCTAAAAAAGAATTGAATCAAAATTGTATGAATCACAAAGACAAACAATTCCACAAAACGTAGCAAAACACTAAGAATAGATGCAAGATTTCTCTATGGATTGAATCAAAAGTTGATTTGCATTGCCAGATGATGATATTATGTGGCTACAAAGTACCCTCACGACACCCCTCAAACCCTAACACAAAAGCAGCTGTCAAAGCGACCAAAAGCCGTACCTCCACACTTAGTCTCTTCATGTTTTTATATGCTAGAGCCCTAAACCATGTCCTTATCAAAGTGAACACGCAATCCTAACTGCCTCCGAAAATCAAGGGAGTCTAAACCCTTCCAAACATGGGGTTTTCATTATGTCTAAACCTTCCTGGTTATGGATTCCTTCCATAACTCTTTCAATTCAGCACGTGTCGAAGCCTCTAGGATCGTACCTCCCATAGTTTCTCCACTCATCAACCACCTTTGATCTTCATGTGCTCCAGCGTGAGCCCGACCACCTAGTAACATTCTCGATCACTTAGATCTCATATTTTCCTCTCCTAGTCTCGATTCTTCTCGTTATCGACCATGATCATCTCCACGTTCAACCTGCATATGCAAGGACCAAAGATCGCACCTCCCGTAGTTTCTCTATGCATCAACCACATTTGATCTCCACGTGCTCCAGTGTGAGACCAATCACCTGATGACATCCTCGACCGTATGGACCTCAGATTTTCCTCTCCTAGTCCCGGTCCTCCTCGTCACCGACTATATATGACCGCCTCCATACCCAACTTGCATATACAAAGACCAAAGAACATTTTTACCGACACAAGTTTTTCTTAACTTGACCGATATTAGTCTACACATGTAAAACACACCCTTAACCATCAATAACCACTAACCAAATCATCCATGACCTCTGTATCCATATTTTCCAAAAATCAAGCTCAGACCACTCAGTAAAACCGGTCAAACCGCCATGCCCAGGCTAGTCAAACCACCATGCCCAGGCCGGTTAGACTGCTGACCCACACACACGAGTACTCGAGGATCATAAGAATTTAAACACTAGAAGCCTCTGAGTATCGACTGTGAAGCCTACGACAATCGATCGTAAAGCCTATGACTACCGATAGCGAGGTCTATGACAACCGATCGTAAAGCCTACGACTGCGATAGCAGATCGCGAAGTCTACGACTACCGTTCACAAAGTCTACAACTACCGATGATCGAGTATCGATCAGGTACTGTAGCACCGACTACCGAGTACCGATAAAGTATTGTAGTATCAACTACCGATCATCGAGTACCGACCAGATACTATAGCACCGACCATCGGCAAAGCACTGTACCTACGACCATCGACACGGTACTGTAACTACGACCATCGACACGGTACTGCAGCTATGACCACAGATCAGTTACCGTAGCTCACATATCAATCACGAATCGTGAGCAATGCCTTCGACTGCCGATCGTGGTCGTAATCTGCCAATCGAACAACTTAACACAAGGCTACGACTACCAATCGGTTCACTGTAGCTCTCGACTAGTTCACCGTTTCATACGACCGGCTCACTATAGCTTACGACTGGTTCTCTGATCGAGGTCATTCTACCGTGGTCGACATGCCGTGGTTGTTCAACCGTAGTCATTCAGAAATGGTCGACATGCCGTGGTCATTCAGTTGTGGTCGATCTGCCGTGGTCAACATGCTGTGGTAGTTTAGCTGTGGTCGATCTGCCGTGGTCGACATGCTGTGGTTCTTCAACCGTACTCGTAAACTCTCAAACTTCCGATCGTGGTCGAAGTTTGCCAATCGGACCGCCAACACAAGGCCGATCAGACCATCGACTATCGATCATGGTCGAAGCCAGCTGATTAGACCGCCCAATACAAGGTGGCCAAACCGTTTTCCATAAATATTCCTGCAATTTAAGTTTTCCAAAAGAGCATCGATCTAAACTTTCACAAACATAAATTTTAATATAACTTAAATGTCAATTATTCATCATCACTAAATTCAGGACCTATCTACGTGGTCTAACAAATTTGTGTGTATTAAATCAGGAAAACGCTTCCTCTGACGTGCAAGAGCAAAGTTAGAAAATAGAAGTTACGAGAGAGAGAGAGAATTAAGTGCCTTAGGGCATCTGCAATGGTTATAGCTAACAACTAACTATAAGACTTCCACATCATTTATATAATACACACTAAAGCTAGCATTCTAAAGAACTATCTATAAAGATATCTATTTGATACTTACATGCACACACAGAATTTATAGATGCTGCCTCGTTTGGCGTTATAGACTAGTGCTTAAGGAAGAGCTGGCTCAATTTTTTTTGCATACTCTCTTTCCTCCACATAGGATATATGCTGATGTATACATGCATATAACTAGCTGACTCAGATCATTGCAGATGCCCTTATAAATTTTGCAAGGCCGTCTTGCATTTAGTTACATGCGCCCAATCATGAACAGGTCTATCTTTCATCGTTTTCACTATAAGATAGGAGCACTTTGGAACGTCATTTAGCATTTTAGAAATCTTGCTGCAAGGAGTTCAACTGATGTATTTGCATGATGCCTTAATATGCATCACTTGTATGTTATGGGTGGTTGTGCAGTGAAACGCTTCAGCTTGAAAATTTTGCTCCTCATTTAGGGGAAAATCTTCCAAAGAAGAAGAGGAAATGTTTGAACAGAGAATGCGATATTGGGCTTGTTCTTTTCAGCTTCTAAAAATTGCTTTTTGGTTTTTCTACAGTAACTAATTTTTAAACGGATTATCTTTTCAAGATATGGTCTACTAGTTAATTGTAGTATATATGTACCGACTTCATTTATATCAGCAAAAACCGTATATGAGTTTATGTTAGTTTGTAATCTCTCATACAAATAACCTAAAAGACATATGCGGTAGCTAAAACCTATAAACTTTAGCAAAAAAAATAGACCCATTGATAGATTCACTCTGTCTTCGAATATGTGCCCATGCCCAGCTTAATTAGTGCACCCAACTCGCCTCAAGAAAAAAAAGGAAATAGCACAGCTAATTTCACACTCATCAATCATTATGATTCTCGCAATTCATTTATTTGCCACATCTCCATCTCCTACGACAGTTACCATGATTTAGACAGGTCCCGTTGTAACTTCATGTCGTGTGGCTACGCCATCTCTGTGGTCAGGCTGAGCTACGCGCAGGACAGCATCGGCTGGCCCGTCGGGTACGGCGCGTCCTGGGTCATGATGCTTGTCTCCCTGTCCGTGTTCTTGCTCGGCACGAGAACGTACGGGTGTTCGCGCGGCTCGCCAAAACGTTCGTCACGACGGCGCGGACATGGATGGTACGGGTGTTCCCTCCCAGGGACGGTACGGACGCTGCACGGTGAGCTCAGCACGAATAGAGATACAAACGGATCGAATACAGATTGATAATATCTTTACTATATTTGTTTTCATATTTTTTTGGATGCGGATACGAATACGGATATCTCGGATACAAGTACAGATACGGAGCGAATACGAATCGAAACGAATATGGTTACGAATATTTATCGGAACATGAAAACCCCGTATACTATATATCCAAAATCAATGAAAATACATAAATAGTTTATCTTATCAAAATATTAATGAAATCTAAACAAGCACACGTATTTTTATCCACAATAATCATACCATTGCACAGATTTTAAATCTTCAAATGACAGTTAATTTTTTCTAAAGTCCTAAATAATTCTTAATGGATTTCTACCATTTACATGTGACTAATAAATTAATTAAGAATTTAAATTTGCATTAGAATTATTTAAATGACAGTACATCAATTTAATCGGTACAAATTTTAGTTTACCGACAATACTAAATTTATTTTTAATAAATATAATTTTTTGCTAATGGTGTTTGTAATTTAATATGACTATGGAACCTAATGCCTAATGGTAATGGAGACTTATGGCTTGGTTGGGCTAGTGGGCTGGTGGCATGGGAGATGAGAGAGGCTAGCTTGGACTGGGCAATGTTAATTCCGGATATCCGATTCCGTATTATCCGGATAATTCGTATTCATATTCGCTGGATATCAGGCCTACTGTATTCGTATCCGTTTCCGACAAAAAATCCGTATTTGTTTCCGATCCGAGAATTATCCGAAGAAATCCGTTCCAACACAATCCATATTCGTTTTCATTCGGATTAATCGGAAACTATCCGATCCGTTTTCACTCCAGGCATGAACATGCATATAAAGTTTTTGCACCTGGATGACCCACGATCATGGTTCTCGTTGACGGCCGATCTTCGGCAGGTAACCGAAAATACCGGTTTTATCGGTGGCCATTGATAAAATTTCAAATTAGTTCTAGAAATTTTGTTTTTTAGAATTTTACCAAATATAGAAGATTATTTTGTCAAAATTTAGTTTCAAAAAATTTGGATGATATTTTCAACCGATTTTTTTTTAAAAAATAAGTTTTGATTTAAAAATTTTGGTTCGGAATCCTCCAAAATTTTCTAATTATTGGTTATATAGGTGTTATCGGTCTCCCGGTAAATTTTAAAACCGGTTTTGACCACGACCATGCTGAAGTAGCACTAGCAAGTAACGTTTTTTCTCGTGCAGTTTATTGACGCCAGATGGCCACGAGGAAGGCACGGGAATTATCTCTCTTTTTTTTGGAATGGGAAGGCACGGGAATTATCGTTAAGCTGCTTCCGACATGGATGACCAGTGTCGTATACGCGGTGGTTATAGGTTGTTCTTTTTGGATGTGGTTTGTAGTTTTTGGCTGTGGTTTATAATTTTTAGGTTGTTTGTACGAGAGATTATAGAGTAACAGAAATTTACGTGTGATTTTTGCCAATATAAATGAAGTCAGTAAAGTATGTACTACAATTAACAAATAGATCCTGTTTTGAAAAAAATACTCCGTTTAAAAGCTAGTTACTGTAGAAAAACCGAAAAACAGCTTTTAAAAACTGAAAAGAACAGGACCTATAGCGCAAATCTCAACCCTCTTCACCAAGCAGGGCAGCACTACCGGACCGACGGCTCGGCACGGGCACGGGCCTCGTCGTGCCGCCCGCGGCGCTGCAATCATTCGTCACACTCGCCACCACCGCGTCCGTCCCAGTCCATGACCGCATCCTCGTGCCCCTCGCGAGGCGCGTCACCAAGATGCTCCAGCGCATCGGCGCGGGCATGGCCATATCCTGAGCCTGTGGTGGATAATGCCACAGCACGTCTTGATCGGTCTCTTATTTGAAAGCGGCAGGAGCTCTGCCCAATTAATTAAGAGGAGGAGAAGCGTGAGTATACAGGCACCGGACAGGGAGGGGTTAGGTACCACAGTACGTTTACTGTTGCATTTTGCACAACCTTGACAAAGCTGCATCCAAAGATGAACTATTCTTGTTGACATTCTGTCATGTCATGGTCTGTGGGTACAACACTGGGACGTTCACTGATACAGCTATTAAGTAGATTTGTGTTGATTGCTGCTGGTGCTGCTGTCAGTCTAGGAATCAATATAGGTGTTTACCGAATCTGGGCTGGAGAGGATTTGCACAATTTGGTTGCAAAGAATTTCACCGGTGATGCAAGATCCTTGGAAGTCCTCGTATGCTTGATACCACTAGAAGCGGGTGCGCGGCGCAAGCCATCGTATGGACCGAAGTAAAAGAGACAAAAATTCGTGAGCCGGTGCACCAAAAAAAATCGAGGATGTTTGCGTAATTTCGGAGAAACAAAAGGGTTTTTTCGGAAAAAGCAGGGACCTGCAAGGACTTGTACGTAACTAAATAAGGATCTGTACGTAATTTGGAAAACCGCGGAGGGCCATCCTGCAAAGTGGAGGGGCTAAAAAAAACTATAGAGACCTTTTTGCGAGAACCAGGGACCTGTACGTAATTTCGAGAAAACCCGGGAAAACTCCTCCTCCGACCGTACGCGGAAACGCCTGGGCACGCGGCGGGCGGGGATTCGCGCGGGGGACGCCCGGGGCGACGTGGCCTCGCGCCTGGCCGAGGAGTCCCCCGGATGTAATTGGTTTAGTATTTCTTGGCTGTTCACTCTAGGCTGTGTTGATGGATATCTGAAATGCATGGAATATGGAAGGGTTCCGTCTTGATCGGTCTCGCGTGCGTGTTCACCGTCATCGGGCTCGAGGAGTTCTTCTACGACCAGATTGCCTGGAGCGCTCCGCAGCGTCGGGGGTAGGGCCGTGCCTGAGCATCGTTGGCGTGGGGAATTACGCGAGCGGCGCGCTCGTGTCGGCGATCGATTGGGCGACGAGGGGCGGAGGAGAAAGCTGGTTCTCCGACAACCTCAACTGTGCACACCTCGACTGCTACTAGCTCCTGGCCGGACTCTCTGCATTAGAGGTTGTAGTGTTCTTGGTATGTCTACAGCAACAAAGGCGAGCCATGTGTTCAAAATAAAAAGAAACGAAAACAAAGGCGAGCCATGGTTTCTTAATTGTCTATATTTTGATAAAACTATTCGTATGTACTAAAACGTAACAATAAAAACCCAAGTGATACAATAATACTGTGAGTCCATATGGAGGTCACCTCATGGTTGTGATGAGTAATTGACTTTTGGATTAAAGTATGTGTGAAGATTGAGTTTGGTTTATGAAGATTTTGCAAAAGACCGCTTTCTGTCCGTCGACTTCGTGGTCTACGAATTTGTCTGTCTGTGAGAACTGGAGCATTTGCTGTTTACGACTTTGTGGTCGGACAATCTGATCGGCAGGTCTAATCGGCAGAACGACCATGGGGTGGTCAAAAGCTTCAGTGCCTAAACGACGCTGTGTAATCGATAGTCGTAGCCTGGTGATCGATGGTCGTAGCTTACTGCTGGTTGTGATCGGTAGTCGTAAGTTGTGGTGTTTGGTAATCGTAAGTTGTAGCGATCGATAGCCATAGCCTTTGTGATCGGTGGTCGTAGAGATCTGTTGTGGTAAGTCAGAGCTTGTATAATCGGTAGTCGTAGCGATCGGTTGTGATAGTCGTTGCCTGTCTACTCGATAGTCATAGCGATCTGTGTGGTAGTCGTAGCCTGTGTGTTCGATGGTCGTAGCGGTCTGTTGTGTGGTTGTAGGCTCCTGCTAGGAACTCGTGGCCTACAAGTGTCTCATTTCTTGAGCATTCGAGTACTTGTAAGTCGTTTTAGACCAGCAGGTGGTTAGATTGGTTTATCTCCGTGGGCTAAGGTTATTCACTAGAATTAGTGGGGTTTTGGTCGGGATTTGACCGGGTTGTTGTTACCAGCGTGCACGTGTGTTTATTGCTTGGTTCTAGGATTAGAATCTGTAATTTGGGTGTATACTTTTGCATTGCGTATTATAAGGATAAATTGTGCAAATTGATGATTTTTGTGTATCGTACAGTGCTATGTGATGGTTTGCTTGTTGGTGTTGATTGCAGGACTTTGAAGCTAGGTCATGGTGAGGCGTAGAAGGACCGAGACTAGGCACAGGGTAGTGTTGAGGTCCAGAACGGTCTAGGAGACGACGAAGATGACCGGGGCTTGTGGGCTGGTTGCAAGCCAGGACGACAAGAAATCGGAGCGGGAGCTACCGGTGGTGGACATGATGAGCAACGTCAAGGTGGCCCAGGACCAAGCTTAGGGAGAAGATGAGGTCCTGTGCGGTCGAGGATGTCGGGTGCCATCATGCACGAGGAGAAGCACGTGGTGCGCCAAGTGACTTGGGTAGTTTGCAAGTGAGGACGGTTCGGTGGGATCTGGACGCGTGCGAGGCTTGATGACAAGTTGTTAGGGCCACATGGAAGATGGCGAAGCATGGACGAGGCTTCATGGCAAAGGAAACAGGAAGCTTCGTGGAAGACGATAGAGGAACATTTTGGTAAAATTGCCTAATACCGGAGAAGCGTGTGTGAGTAAAACCCTGTGTTAGGTGGGGGTTAACCGGTTATCCCCGGTTCGACCTAATGGGGGATACGTTAGGTTTTTGGGTTCAGGATGTGAGTCTATAAAAGAGGAGGAGAGGCAATAACTAGGGTTGAGAAGGTTAGCTAAGCCTTTCGGTGGCTAGCTCCTCCTCCCTCCCATAGGAGTTAGGTTAGACAGTGGATGTGTGCTCTAGACTTAGAGCTTTATCTTCTCAAGTGAGAAATACATCAATCTTTAATCTACCTTTTATGTATTTTTCTGTTTGAGTTTGCTCTGTTCTGAGATTTTTTTGGTTTGGTTCTTCCTCTGTGTTCTTCAGCTCTGTTCCTCTCTTCTTGATCTGAGAGGTTGTTCTTGCTTGATTTTGTGATGATCTGATGTGTTGTATTGTGTGGAATCATACTCAAAGCTATCTTGGCTATTCTCTTCCCACGAGCATGATCTATTCATCTCTTCGATCTCGAGGTCTCGGTTTTGTGCGCACTTGATCAAATCGCAAAAAGGTCTCAACTTTGTTACTAAGTTTACAATCCAAGGTTGCATTAGCTTTCTAACACCCTAAGTTACTTGTGTACAAATTTTCATGGCCATTTGATCTCTTTATCAAAAGATTTGAGGATTTTAGATATGGTGGCTGTGCGTCTCCTCTATTACTTCTAGTCGATTATGACAGCACCTGCTTTCGATCGCTCAATGGTTTTAGATCTGGTGGTCGTGCGCCTTCTTTATTATTTCTAGTCGTTTACGACCGCACCTATTTTTGATCACTCAATGGTTTTAGATCTGGTGGTCATGCGCCTTCTCTGCTACTTCTAGTCGTTTACGACCACACCTGTTTCCGATCGCTCGATGGTCGTAGATCGTGTGTTCATGCACCTCCACTGCTTTTCGAGTTGCTTATGACTGCACTGCTTTCGATCGCTCAATGGTTTTAGATCTGGTGGTCGTGCGCCTTCTTTGTTATTTCTAGTCGTTTACGACCGCACCTATTTTTGATCACTCAATGGTTTTAGATCTGGTGGTCATGCGCCTTCTCTGCTACTTCTAGTCGTTTACGACCACACCTGTTTTCGATCGCTCGATGGTCGTAGATCGTGTGTTCATGCACCTCCACTGCTTTTCGAGTTGCTTATGACCGTAGACTGTAACGAGCGCTCAATGGCCTTCGACCATGCTAGCCATACGACTGCTCAATTTTGAGTTCGTTGTTTTCTCTCTTAATTATTTCTTGATCCAAAGTTTTGCTTTGATTTCTTCGATGTTCCTACTTGCTGTGACATATGGGATCATGCTCAAAGCCATATTCGCTATTCTCTTCTCACTAGCAAATATCTGCTCATCGTTCTTGTTTTTAGATCTCAGTTGGTGTACATTGTTTTAATTTGCAAAAAATGTCTCAAATTTATCATGGATTTTTTGATCTAGGAACAGAATAGCTTCCTGAGACATTAAGAAACATGTGTACACTGGTTTCACGGCTTTCAGATCTTTCAATCAAAAGTTGCGTGATTATGATCGTACTTTGGTCATCGACTACGGTGGTGTCGACCATTCATTGATCTTCGACCATGTAGTTTACGATCGCATCGGCCTTTGACTGCACTGATTTTCGACCACTTATTGGTCCTAAACTTCGCTAGCCTTTCAACCGCACACTGGATATCGACAACGTTGGTTTCGATGACATCGACCACGTTGGATTCGACCATGATGGTTTTGACCATGTTGGTTTTGAGCACGGTGGTTTCGACCACGATGGTTTTGATCACGTTGGTTTCGACCACGTTTGTTACGAGCACTGTGGTTTCGACCACGTTGATTTTGACCACAGCGGTTTCGACCACGTTGAATTTCCAACTGGTAGTCGAATTTCGATCACGTTGTCATACTTTTGACCACGTTGTTTTCTCTGCTGACTGGCTGTGTTTAGTTTGACCCTCCGGTGCTTTTCGACCAATAGTCGTAACCGATCACATTGATTTCTGATTAGTGGTCATAATCCGACCACGAGGTGCTCTGATTTGATCGTGGTCAACTATGTGTTTCTCTTTGTTTTTAGGTAGACTTTATATTCTAATCTTTATAGTTTTGTAACTATCGGAGTAAATGATTTATAAATATTTAAGAAAAATTTAAAGGCACTATTTACCCTCACTGTCAGCTGTCCGGCCCTGTAAATACAAAAGATACATAAATGTTTGTTGATTCATTTTGCCACATTATGTACACTGCACTGGTCTGTCCTTTTCCGCTTCCTCTGTACTACACTTCGCCACAGCATTTGGCCAGTGATACTAAAAGATCTTAAACTGATGCATTGTATAACGTGCGACAAACATCACATCATGTATCAAACTTTGTTTGTTGCCACCATTTCACGTACATCTTAAAGAAACCCAGTTGATGAAAAGAAGTAAATCCAGTTTTACATACTGTACATCTTCTTGAAAGGGCAGTGATGTTACAGCCTTACAGCGCTGGTTACATTTATTTGACTTGTCCTCTTTCAAGAACGAATCAACAGAACAAGAAGTGATGTATCGTTTATGGAGTTGGTACTTGGTACATACTGGTTACTGGAGACGCTTGTTTTCTCTCTCTCAACACTCTCGACCTGATTTTGCTTATAAGAATCACAAAAATAGTGAAACGAAACTTACGGTTTAACCAATTTTACATATCAAATATTAAAGAGCAAGCGACAGAGAGAAAAGTTTGGACAGGATACACGAGGAGATAGAAAAAGTGGAGGGGTGGGCGGTTATATTCTAAAAGAGAGGAGGAGAGAGACGAATGATCCAGATCAAATCGGATGACTATAGAGAAGAAAGAGAAAAACATACCGACGACCATCAACTCCTCTTTATATAATAGTAGAGAGATAGTACTGTAACGGCTGTTAGTTTTTTAATATATTAAATTAAAAAATAAAAACACTGCTATATCTTCACGGGTAATATAAAGTAAAATAAGGAATAATAAAAAAGAACGGTTTTTAGTTTATAGAATAAGTATCTTATTCCCATATTGCGGTCCTCCGTCTCTACTTCTATTATTCCGATTCTCATTTCGGCTTTAGCCAGGCTTTAGACAGGCCTCGTCACAAGCACGCGGGTCTCGTGGGTCACAGACACTGTCATTGCAGTGCCTCCGTCTCTACCTACTCGTTTTAACAGGCCAGAGCTCAGCTGTAGTCTGTGTACGCCGGCAGACGGCACAAACTGAGCAAATCACGCACCACATCAGGAGGGGAAGCAATGGAGTCCGGCGGGATCCGTCCACATTCCGGTCCATCCGGCGGCTCCAAACCCGATGGCCGCGGCGGCTGGCGCGCCGCGCTCTTCCTCATCGGTAATCTCGCTGATCTTTCGCCATATGCACCTCATGCGAGGTAAGCTTGGCCTAAACATTTCTGAGCTACTATAATGCCTATATTGCTATGATCTCTGCACCCTGCAGCCGTCGGGTTCTTTGAGCGCATCGGGTTCTACGGCGTGCATGGCAACCTGATCATGTACCTGACCGGCCCGATGGGCATGTCCACGGCTGCTGCTGCCGCCAGCGTGAACGCTTGGGCTGGGACCGTGCTGGTGCTGCCGCTTGTCGGCGCGCTCGCGGCCGACTCGCGCCTCGGGCGGTACAGGGCGGTCTTGGCCGCCGGCGTGCTCTATCTGCTGGTTAGTACTTGGCTCTCTCCGTTCCAAACATCTGATCCCTTTCGCCTCTTTCTTTGGCCTGGATGTTACTGATTTGGTGGCCCTATTGCTGTAGATAGTAGTGGCACTACCTGTGGTGCTTGTGAGTAGTGATAGAATGTTCCGATGATTTGTGTAGTTGACCGAGATCTTTGGAGTCGATGATGCTTCTGCTTTTTTTTTAAGTTTTCAGTATATTTAAGCTAGAAATTATTTGAAACGTATTATCTTCTAATTTTATTTTATTTTAATTATTTTTTAGTATTGTTTATGATGATATAACGATATTTTTAATTTTTTTCTAGAAAAGCTAATAATTATGGTGGTGTAATTTCAGTTAAAAATCATAATGAGAAGTAACTAGTTAAAGTACCACTTGAACGCAAGCTCGATCTGGTCCCTCAAAACACAGCGACACCAATGTTATGTCGCCTTTCGTTATGTTCTGCGTAAAAAATCTGGTTCAACTCGAAGGAGACAGCCATGCATGTACGTGTAGTGTACTTTGAACCAGAACAAGCGTCGTTGACTCGAAATACAAGTACTATATACAAGCCGTAGTCGAACATGCTCTCTCTGCACTTGGGTTTGCCCCCAAAGATACATGTCTAAACGTTTTCCATGGCTTGGCAACCATAAAATGATTCTTTTTTTTCACAAATTCAAGACTTTATTAAACCTCACTAAATGATTTCTCAATTTTGTTTTAGGGGTGCTTATTAGTACTTCAGTTTTTAGCTTTCGACTTTTAGTTTCTTAATTTTATCTTTTTTTTCTGAATTTTTAGTTTTTTAGACTTTTTTTATATTTTTTCGTAGGCTGTAAATTTGGAATAAAGATTTCTCCATCCATTTGCAGCATTTTTGCACCCATGTTTGACCCCGTTACCAAACTGCAATGATGGGCAGAGCTTGGGAATGCTGACCGTGTCATCCATGCTGGAAACACCGCAACCTCATCCCGCGAGCTGCCAAGGCACAACCACCGTCTGCTCGCCGTCGTCGACGTCTCCTGCCCGACTCGCCTTCTTCTACGCCGCGCTATACCTGCTAGCGCTGGCGCAAGGCTTCCACAAGCCATGCTCGCAAGCCTTCGGCGCGGACCAATTCGGGCAGAGCGACCCCAACGCGCGCGCGTCCCGGAGCTCCTACTTCAACTGGTTCCACTTCTCCATATCGTGGGGCTACGCCATCTCGACGACCGCTCTGAGCTACGTGCAAGACAACGTCGGCTGGACCGTCGGGTTCGCCGCGTGCTGGGCCACGATGGTGGTGTACCTCGCCGTCTTCTTGCTTGGCACGGCAACTTACCGTACAGAGCAACCCGTCGAAGGCAATCCGTTCGCGCGGCTCACCAAAACGCACGCCACGACTGTACGGGCATGGGTGGTGAGGGTCTTCCGTCGCAAGGATGCCACTGGCACAGAGCGGTGAGCACGCGCGAATGCAGATCGCATTCTTTCGCACGGACGTGACAGAGAAATGGCATCGTAGTGTGTAATGTCCGAGGTTCTTACTTGTGCAGGCTTCTAACGACAGAAGATGTGGACGGCAAGGGATTCCTCGTTAAGCTGCTTCCAATTTGGCTGTCGAGCTTAGTCTTCGCGGCCATCATCTCGCAAGTCTCCACTCTGTTCACCAAGCAGGGCAGCACCATGGACAGGCGCCTCGGCGCGGCCACGGGCCTCGTCGTGCCGCCCGCGGCGCTGCAATGCTTCGTCAGTATCACCTACATCACCTTGCTCCCGCTCTACGACCGCGCCCTCGTGCCCTTTGCGAGGCGATTCACCAAGCACCCCGCAGGCATCACCATGCTCCAGCGCATCGGCGCCGGCATGGCCATGTCCTGTGTCGCCATGGTCGTCGCTGCACTCGTTGAAGCCAAGCGACTCCGCATCGCAAGTGACACCGGCCTACTTGACCGACCGGACGTGGCGGTGCCGATGAGCCTGTGGTGGTTGGTGCTGCAGTACGTCCTGGTCGGCCTCGCGGAGGTGTTCGGTATCATCGGGCTCGAGGAGTTCTTCTACGACCAGGTGCCCGACGCGCTCCGCAGCGTCGGGCTGGCTCTGTGCTTGAGCATCTTTGGTGTGGGGAGCTACGCTAGCGGCATGCTCGTGTCGGCGATCGATTGGGCGACAAGGAGCGGAGGAGAGAGCTGGTTCTCCGACAACCTCAACCGTGCGCACCTCGACTACTTCTACTGGCTCCTGGCCGGCCTCGGCGCCTCAGAGGTGGCCGTGTTCTTGTATTTTGCAAAGCGATATGTCTACTGGAACAAAGCCGAGGTATGATTCAGTGAGAGTACACGGAGATCACCCATGATATACGATGAGTATTTGACTTTGTTGTCCAAATATTATCAAAGTTTGAGTTTAGTTTTGGATAATGTTTATATTGCTGTCAGGTATAAAGCTGTTTGACCGCCAAACACTTGTGTATGATGTTTAAGGATGTGTTTACGCTAGGTGTCACTTCAAATGAAGTTTTAATCTGAAACTAGATATAATTTAACCGAAATTCTAGAGATAGTATTTTTTTGATGCTCTTAAGCGGTCAGGCCGCTGATCGGCCTAGTAACGACGATCAGACTGGCTTTTGGCGAATTCGTGCTGAAATTGTACATTTTAGTTGAAGATTTGGTCATAATATTAGGATCAATGTATGAGCATGGTTGAATATGTGTATGGCATGGATGCTAGTGTTTTGTTGTGGTATATTGTATGATGCATTATTTTGACTAACATGAGTCAAGTATATGAAACTTATGCTCGACATAATTGCTTGGTCTTTAGATGTGCAAGTGCCTTCAACAATGTTAGCAGTCAACGGCAAAAAACTGAGACTAAGCCAGGGAGCTGAGCTCCATATAGTCAAATAAACCCAAGTGAGGCTACATGGTTTAAGTGGGAAGTAGAGAGAAGACAATGATCGTTAAAAGGCGAGTTGATACATGTGGTGTACCGAGTGACGAGGCTAATGCATGTAGATACGGTTCAGAGGAGTCTGAATGAATGAAGACACGACAGTTATTAATTGAATACCACGAGCTACATGTCAAAGTATACGGAGATACTTGTAGGTGAAGGATTCTTGGTTCATCAATTTGTCTCAGTGGATGATTTGTTGTTGTGTGGTGCTGCGTGACGGTCGAATCATCATCGAATCACACGGACGAATCGACGAGGGGCACCTGCGCGGCTGTGTATAGGAATTAGTGCAACCGTCTTTTTTCCACTTAGTGGCCGCTCCAACCGGCTTTAAGCTTCGGCTTCCGCTATGGCTCTTGACTTTTAGCTAAAATTGCACCATAGCAGCGCTTAGTTTTTTTGAGTTATTCAATTAAAAAATTAAAAAATAAAGAAAAAAAACATCGTTATATCTTCGCAGAAAATACAAAGAAATAAGAGGGGAAAAAAAGAAAAAGCCATAAGGGCAAAAAAAAACTAAAATTAAAAATTTGACGTGCCCCAGGTGACTACGAAAAGTCGGAAGCCAGAAGCGTTGAAGTAAGGCCTTAACCATCTAATCAACGTGGGTGCACATGAATGTACAATCTTGCCCCGGACGGATGGACGGACAGATCTGGTGGAGGTGTTAGCACCTCCTAAAATTAGGCTCTAAAAAAGAATGCAAATGATTATGATTTCACCTTTTGCAACGTTCTTCCTAGTTCCTGGCCGCATTGGACACTTCCATCTTGATCCATATTATCTTCTCTTACCGATTGAAAAAGGCTATCGTATCTGGTCCTTTGTAGTAACAAGTGGCAAACTAGTTAGCTCTAATCCACGAGTTGGCTGGACCGCTGAAGACACACGCAAACACAGAGCGTAACTCCACTAACAAGTAGCATTGCTACATCTTGATTATCTCCTCCTGATGTCCGGTAGAACACCATGTGATGAACAAGGAGACAGTGTGCGGCAGTTCCATCCATGATCCATGTGATCCACATGCCACGTATAGCCCAGGGCCCTGAGTACAACAGATGACGAGCCTATGACACCTCAAACGTCAGCATTGTTACGTTGTATTTGTGTTGCTAGTTATTCATGTTGATTTTTGATCTGTATTCTGGCACCTCCCTCTCACAAACCATCCGGCATTCCAGCTCCCCGGCTCCTCGCACTTGATTTGGACAAATATCCACCTTTTCAGGCCCAAAAGCCCAACTCAAGTAGTATCTCGGCCACGATGCCCTTTTACCAAAAGTGACGTCAAGACTCAGCTCAAGAGGAGGTGGGGCCACCCATGGAAGCGGCGGCGGAGCACCCCTGCCGCAATCGGCAACCGCCGTGGACGACCTTGGGCGCCCGGTCTCCCGTCACCCTTTCTCTGATTTGCATGTTGTTGGTGTCACAGGGGTGGAGATCTCGGAGCGGTTTGCCTTCTCCGACATCTCGAGGAACCTGATCACCTACCTGACCGACCCGCTCAAGCAGTCCACGGCATCGACCGCCACAGCCTTCAACACGTCGAACGGTGTCGTGCTTCTGCTGCCGTTGCTCGGCGCCGCCATGGCTGAGTCCTGGCTCGGCCGCTACCGCACCATCGTCTACGCCTCCCTCTTCTACATCCTCGTATGTGTGCATATTGTTCTTGTCTCACGGATTCGCAGCAAGTGGCATGTAGCCCTGGTTACTCAATTGACACGTTGATGCTGAACATCTGCTACTTTATCGAAATCCGAATATAAAAATACAGACTCTATGTATTCTGCACCAGTTTAGGATCACGCTAGTGCACACAGTGAAAACAACGATGAAATATCGATCATGATCATGATTAATTAAGAAAGATTCAAAGATTATTAATTATTAGAGTTTTGACCTTATGGCCAAACTAACATATTATAGCCGAAAATGCCTAATAAGAACTAGCAGCGAAAAACAATGAGAAACAAGGTGGCCATTCGATATGTCCACAGACAATCGACTGAGAAGTAAAATCCTAATCCATTGAAGTCGACAAAGAACTTCTTTTCAAATACCTTTAGTTTATATGATTCTTCTTTAGCAACTGAGCAACAATGGATATAGTCGTGAGTATATAAAGTACTTACCAAGTCGTTTGTAACAAGATACAATATAATTATGCAACAATTATCAAGTGATGGCTGAATGGTTATTTTGTAGAAAACAATAATTTAGAGTTAATACACGAAATAGATTGAAATGTACTAATTGAAAATGATTATGAAGTAATTAATTCAAGAAATTGAATAAACTACAAATGAACTGCCTATTCACTTTCCAAACCAACCATACCCAAGTTTTATGAAATTCAACCCCTCATGTAAAATCACCGAGTATTGTCCATAACCGGGGACACAGCTATTCAAATAGTGTTACACTCTGCAGAGGTTGTACGATTTCACCCACAAGAGATAATCAACTTATCATGTTGACCAATACATGCTTCCTTAGGCGTGCGGCTGAGTGATTACCATAAGACTATTGCAATGCTCAATTGCCTGCTAAGAATTCGTTACTAAGTAGACTGATAGCCTAATCGGTAAAAACCACCTATTACGCCAACAAAACATCTTAATGGTGAAATCAAGGTTGAAACATCATAAATTAATTAGCCAGGTCTATCCCATATTAGATATATGGTTGTACAATAAGACTCGGATCAATGGTGCATAAAGTCCTTTGGCATTATCCAGGAGAAGCATCCACATCCCAATATGCTAATAACACCTATTTTATTGCACGATCACTCACCTAAGTGAAAATTATTTTTGTTTAACCAAGACAAATGACACACTCATGTCATGGTACAAAAGTTTTGTAACTATGGCTACAACAACAATTCAATATCTCATTAAGTCAAAATTAATTATTTGATCAACATTTGATGATGAGCTCAACGTGACAGTAAGCATGGCTAAACATACTAAACGTACAATCTAAATTGATACTAGTATTGCATCACTAGATAATTAACCAACCTATGATGATAATAGAATCATGACATTTAAATTAGCAAGGAGGGATATTAATCAAATTTGGTTGATAACTACTAAGTACAAGGGTTTGTAATAAATTACCAATGTATAATAAATTAAAATAAATTAAATAATAAGTAGATTTAAATTAATAGGTTCAACACGATGAAAGATCACAACTTACCTTGGCTTTGCAATGTTACCACCTCTTGAAATTCAGTTCCTGGTTTTGCTCCTTCTAAGACGTTATCTAACGGGAGAGAAAACGAACAAAGTGTAAATAAATTTAAATAAAATCCAAAAACAAAGAAACTAGAACCAAAAGAGAACTCAATTTTAGATGAATTTAGGAGGAAGAATAGGGTCAATCGGAGTTCGAACGGAGAAGAACAAGCTCTCGAAAGATTTAAATCTAAGGAAAAGGAAAAAAAGACATTTTTTTCTTTTTTTAGATTTATTTTCCTAAAGGAAATTTGATTTATGATGTCGGCAAGGGTTTTTGGAATTTCAGCCGAATTATTTTTCTAGAGGAATTTGCTTTAGACACTGACAGGTGGGGTCAAAGCTCATGGACCAAGTTCACGGATCAAGGCTCGGGTCTACAGTGGAAACAATCTATGGTACAGTGTTCTGACGCGTGGCGACCACACGACATAAGGCTCGGTTCATGGTAGATTGAGTCTAACAAACCAACGCGGAGACTAGGGCCGATGTGGCGCATGACGTGGCCGACAGGTAGGATGACATATGCCAAAAAGATAGCACGGTGGAGACACATGGAAGGTGATGTGGCAAGAGTAGTGTGGTGCGATGAGATTAGGGATGGGAAATGGTAAATGATAATCTGTTTTATATGATATTCGTATTCAAGAAAACACGAATGTGGTAAGAAAAATCCGTATTCGAGAATGTTCGTATTCGTATTCGAGAATGTTCATGTTCGTATTTGAGAATATTCATGTTCGTATTCATATTTGAGAATGTTCGTATTCGTATTTGAGGCTATTCAATTTGTATTTGATCTATTTCCATCCTTGGTGACCTCCCTAGATATGATTGTAGGAAGCAATTTTCTGATGAACCAAGGTTCACAAGCAAAAAGTGAAAATTACTTTGCATAATTTTCAACTCTATGCGCTACACTACTAGCTCAGGTAGACGTGTAGTCATGTTACATAAATTTATTCTACCGATATTTGTTACACAAGTTTTAGGATATTTGCATTTGACCGAATTAAGTACATATTTGATTTGAATTCGTATTCATCACGGCATTCAATTCGTATTCGTATTCGAGAATGTTCGAATTCATGTTCGTATTCGTTTTAAAAGTATGAATTCATATTTGTATCCATATTCATTTTAAAAATATGGATTCGTATTCGTATTTGCGACTATTTGATTCGTATTCGATCTGTTTCCATCCCTAAGATGAGATGGTAGCTTAGGCTTATGTGGCATTGGCGTGGCTTCCACATGCTCCATGCACTGAGGTGGCGTACATGTGGGGTGCTGACTAGGATAGGGATCGATAGGTGATGGTGATCTTCTTTGGCGATGACAATAACGATGAGTGGCAGGTAGGCGAGGTCACCGGGAGCTTTCTCGCATGACGACGAATCAAGCTAGCAGCTCAGATTGGGCTAGGATGGCCGACGAGGTGGTCGGCGTCAAGACTCATGGCGGCGCAAGCTCAGTGGTGATGAACTCCAGTGAGGTGAGGTCGATGATGCTAGGCGATGCACGCAAAACCCTCCTAAGGCTCTTGCGATGCAAATTGAGCTGGCACGGGGCTCCACGGTCAATGGGACATGCCCGCGGTGAGCTTTGTGCGGTAGTGAGGCATAACACATGGTGAACTCGGGTGTACCTTGGCCGTCGAGCCTTGGCGCGGTGTGGAAAAGATGGCTTGGGTTGACGCGAACCTAACACACCGATCGACGAAGGAGGAGGTGAAGCGGCATGGTGGCAATTACTCATCGGGGATGGCAGGCATGGTGACGGTGCAGTCTCCTATTCAGCAATAGCGTTGCATGGCAAGGGAGTAGCGGCTCGGAGTGCGGAATTGATGGCCTGGGTGCTCTTTTTATACCCGGATGAGGGGGCGAGGAGAGGGAGTTCAAGGCGAGCATGGCGGAGGAGTTCAGCTTAGAGACGTAGTAGAAAGAGAGTCCACGGTGAGGAAGATGGACCTGACAAGCAAGCCCAGCTTGGCGGTGAGAGAAAGACAAGGCAGGATGGTGACGAGGGTTGAATAAATTCCTAAATACGGCTTTAATGTATAATTAAGTCCAAGAGACCCGCTTGGTTGTAAACCTCCAGAGGTTGCTCCCGAGGTACCCTAGTCGGAGAAACATTGTACATGTTGCTCGACCGGATGACTGCTTAAAAAGTCTATGAATTGGTCCCTAAATTTGATTCCAAAATACTCTTTTCGTGTGATGGATGGAACACGTGCCTCCCCGACTAGACGCGTTGGTTCCATAAGGCGTCTTCCCTGGCGGACAGTCTGCCGTCTTTTCATAAGTATTTAAGATGGGACAAGAGAAGACCACGAGACAATTCAATTCACTCATAATTGATCAATTTTATTCAATTCAGTGTAATTAGGTCTAACATCTTGTCTTGTGTTATGCACCATGTAACCAGTTCATAGCAATAAAGAGTATCTCTCTTCTCTCCCAAGGATTTTAACCATTTTTTTCATATTATTTTGTAAGATCGGTGACTCAATCGTTAACAGTTGGCGCCGTCCGTGGGGGAAGAAGGCATTGAATCCTTGAAATTCTTCGTTTAGCAATCCACATCCTTCTCGGTTCCCTGTTGTCATCGCTCATGTGATCATGGCCGGTACATGGGATGAGGAGAACTGGTTCGATTTGGCAGATTATGCCGACCTCAACATGGATGCATGTATCCGCACAATGGAACATGATGCGTCATCATCATCCTCTTCCATCCCAGGCTCACCGCTCGCTAAAACCGATGGGATCGACCGGATGGAAGAAGATTCACCGCCCCCATCGGCGGCACTTCCAAAAGAATCGTTTGTTCCAACTAGATCGGAATGTCCAAGTGCCTCTGGAAGCCCTATGCTTTCGACCAGTAAAACAGTGGCAATAGCTCAACGTTGTAATCCGAGGCCGAATATACTCTCGATAAGATCATGGGCGAATGCTATTCACCAATGGCTCCTATGTATTTCGAGAGCTGACCAACACCCGGTCGTGTGTCAATAAAGTTACTACTAGCAGAAAGCCGAGTAAAGATGATAACACTCAACATTTGATCAGCAATCCATTACATTAGGCAGCACAAGCACTTCAATTGGTTAATCCACCTGCTTCTACCCCACCGCGCGTGACAAGTCGAATAGGACAAGCGAGAGGATCAGAGAGAAACTCAAGTCATCGTATACCTTATGCCAGCAGAAATCCTTTGAGACCCTCGGTAACGATACAAAACTTCTAATGAGTCCATGATATTTTAAACAACCCAGATCCTGCTCAGGTTGTAGGGTAGGTGTCATAGATCCTTTAGCAGGCCATGCGGCATACCGAAATGTACGAGGAACAAAGGAACTCGCAGAGTCACATGCTTAGTTTGTCTGAACGCTCCTCTCTCAGTAGAAGCCAGCATGGTCGGGCTAGAAATAATTCGACGTCTAGCTATAGATTTTCTCAAAGATTCTGACAAGAAAGTCACGAGGAAAGACAACTCTTCCATGAAGCCAATCCTCCCCCTCGTCATGAGGAATGAACACTCGGATCGGGTGATCAGTGGCATCACCTGAACCAAGCAGCTGGTCAGAGACACCATGTAAGTGTCCATAATTGGGTCAAAGCACCAGTTCCTCAGTAAGGAATCAAGAGTCAATAGGGATTCGTTTTAGTACCAAGTACTATATAGCACTGACTAATGTCTACTGGAGCTCGAAATTCAGGACATTGTCTACTATATATGATATGCATCTACAACCTATTTTTAATATCTCATAGCTTCTCTTTTTTGCAGCCCTCATTCTCTCTTCGTCTTCACAAGCGTCGCTCAAACGTGTCACCTGCCTTGAAGGCAATGCCTCGACGAGGCGACCTGCGTCCAATACTTCGCCTTCACAAGTGTCACTCCAACGCGCTGCCTGCCAGAAAGGCAATGCCTCGACAAGGCGGCCCGTGTCCAATACTTCGCCTCCATAGGCGTCGCTTAAACATGTCATCCGCCTTGAAGGCAATGCCTCGACGAGGCGGCCTACGTCCAATACTTCGCCTTCACAGACGTCACTCCAACGCACCACCTGCCACGAAGGCAATGCCCCGACAAGGCGGCCCACGTCCAATACTTCGTCTTCACAGGCATCACTCCAATGCACCGCTCGCCACAAAGGCAATGCCTCGACAAGACAGCCTGCGTCCAATACTTCGCCTCCACAAGTGTCACTCAAACGCATCGCCCGCCTTGAAGGCAATGTCTCAACGAGGTGGCCTGCATCCAATACTTCGCCTTCATAGGCGTCACTCCAATGCGGCACTCGCTACGAAGGCAATGCCTCGACAAGACGGCCCGTGTCCAATACTTCACCTTCACAAGCGTCGCTCAGACACGCCGTCCACCTTGAAGGAAATGCCTCGATGGGGCGTCCCACATCCAATACTTCACCTTCACAAGTGTCGCTCAAACGTGTCGTCCGTTTTGAAAACAATGCCTTGACGAGGCGGCCTGCGTCCATTACTTTGCCTTCACATACATTACTCAGACGTGTTGTTCACCTCGAAGGCAATGCCTCGACGAGGTGAACCCGTGTTTCCTACTTTGCCTCCACAGGTGTCACTCAGACGTGCTGCCTGTCTCGAAGGCAATGCCTCAACGAGGAGGCCTTGCATCTCCTACTTTACCTACACAAGTGTCGCTCCAATGTGTGTTCCGCCTTGAAGGCTATGCATTGACAGGATGGCCTCATGTCCACAACTTTGCCTTCACAAGCTTTGCCTTGATACACCACCCGCCTCGAAGGCTATGCATTGGCAAGGTAGCCTCGCGTCCACTACTTTGCCTCCAAAAGTTTTTGCTCTAACAAGTCACCCGCCTCGAAGGTTGTGCCTTAGCTAAGTGGCCCTGCGCTCGCTAATTCGTCCCCACAGATGGTCCTCTTGGAACCCGAATCTGTATAAATTTCCGTATCATTTTACTCTCGTGGATAATGACATGTCAAACTACCAACTTCCATTTTACTCTCGTGGATAATGACATGTCAAACTACCAACTTCCACTCATTTGTGTTTAGGTTTCACACTTACAACATTATAAAATATTTATTTTTACTTTGGTCATCGAGTCATATTTATTATTAGTTCTTCGTAGAGGACTAGTCGAGAACATTTGTTTGCTGGAAACTCTGGAGAGTAAATGTTGTGGTAGCATTCTGAACTCGATTGGGGAGTTCTCGGCTCGAGTAACAGGAAGTCCAAACATCTACAAATAAAGTTCCAATATATGGAATTACATGTCAAACCCTCCCACAAGCAACATGGTAACACCACACAAAATACCTTTTCTTTGTGAAGTGCCAGATAGAAAAGATATATACGGTATGATTTGCGCATGCGCATGCGCATGGGCAAAATGTTCTAGAATCGACAACCTGGTAGTTACAAGACCCAGTTCACTCACAACCCTCCGTAAAATAATACATTCATGCATCAGAACCGAAAAATAACTAGTTCACACAATGAAAGAAATCACACTTCCATTATAGCCATCTAAGAACACACAAAAAAATTATTTGGGATATATCCAATTATCCATCATCAAAACTGAAAATTAACCCAGATACATTACATTATCTCAACGATCCAAAACTTGTTAAGACATCTTACCAACCCCTGGGAACTTACATATCATGAGCTGAATAAATGAGAACCACAAATGAATGAACGGCAATAATGCTAGTGTACCACACTTGCCACTCAGAATATTTGATGCCGCGACCTAGAAGCTTGAAGATCACCAGACTTTGCAAATGATGTGTGTCTATGCCTAAGCTGATGTCCTCTATTGTACTAGGCAAGTTCTACTAACAGAACAGGGATTGGGCCTAGTATCGGCCGTGACCTGGTGGTGGCCTCCTGTTAGAAGCCCTATCTAAGGTGCTGTAACGGTTCTGGGACTGCTGTGGTCGTGAATTAGGTCTTGCAGGTGGTGCCCCACCTCCATAAGGCCCTGATCCAGCATAGGAACTATAAGATTGTTGCTGCTGCCACTGTTGGGCTCCTCCATATGGTGCAGGCTGGTAACCCCCAGCATATGGTGAGGGCTGCCCATACCATCCAGGACCACCTGATGACGGAGGAGCAGGATGCGATGAATATGGGTTGCTGCTGTTCTGATGGTATCCAGATGGAGGTGGAACCCGTCCCCTTGAATCATGGTGGGTATCTCTTGCATATGGGTGTTGCCTTCCACGGTTATCCCGTTCATACCGAGAAGGCCCTGACCTTTCATACTGATATTGACCTGATGACAATGCATACACTGGTACCTGACCGCTGGGTACATTATCACCGGGAACATGCCAACCAGGACGTCCAACAGGCTGCTCCATCCTTGGTGGCATTCCATTTGGATAATGCATACCATTCATTATTGTTTGATATGGCAGAGATGGGGCATTGTATTGCCCACCACTGCGAACATTCAAGCTGTTTACAACCAGTCGGTGGGCAGCCTCCCCGAGTTGGCGGCCAGATATTGCTCCTGCTACGTTTTGCCTGAACCATTTCATAAGTAGGTTAGGATTTTCAATGTGGCTGCAAGGACCGACAAAATAAGGCAAAGAGCTGTTACACTACCTGTTGCTGTTATCATGAGGCCTCCTGTTGCTATTATCATAAGGCCTCCTGCCAGTGTCTTCATGCCACAGTACAGGTGGTGGTTTTAGATCAGTAGCTTCAACAGTCTGCAGAGTAGATTGAACACAAAGCTTAGGGCCTGTTCTTCATGCCACAAGCCGGCCGGCTTTTAGCAGCTGCTACAGTATCTAACTTTTAAACGAAGTATTTTCTTAAAATGAGGTCTACAAGTTCAACGTAGTACACGTTAAAAGCTTAACATTTGTATCAGCCAAAATCGCAAATGAGTATCGATCTCTCCGTAATCTGTACCGTAAATAGCCAAAATTCAAAAATTTCAGCCAAAAGCCATAAGCCGCAGCCAAAAAGAACAGGCCCTTAGTTACTGTTAACGTTTTCCAAGTGGATGATATTACTAATGTTGATGTTACACTGAAATAACAGTTCTATACCTTCTTGGGTATGATAACACCAACAGGTGGACAGGCAATGTGTTTATGAAGATCTGGAAGCTTGTAGATTGAGCATCTAGTTAAGGCAAATGTCATAATCATGAATTAGATTGCCACCAAATCGTATTAACAATATTAGGCAAAAGGGATTGAGCTTACATCACTTGATTGTCCATAATATCCTCCAGCCCATCCACAGGAGACCTGAAGACAGGAGGGGATGGATCACCACTGCAAAGTGAGATGTAACCATTCATTCCTCCACTGCACAAAATAAGCAAGAGAACCTGTGTTAGAGAAATCTGAAGAACCACAAACTTCTTAGTATCTCATATAATAGCCAGATTTTTTTTACTCATGTTCATTTTGCCCCCCACAAAAGGGATGATAGGTGCCAAACAGTGCAAAGACCACTATGCTTTAAACTAACAAAAATAGTCTTTGTAGCCAATCAAGAATCATGATAGGCTTAGCTAACCTAGCAGAAGGATCAAGCTTTTCGTTAATTCCATTTCGCTCTTTATCAGGCAGATGTCCAAATTTGCTGCTGAGAGAGTAGATATAAGGTGAAAGTGGATGGGAGCCATTCACAAAAAGCATATTGGACATGATACTATTTCTCCTTGCTTCTTCAGGCTACACAAAAGATGAGGAAAGCAATGCAAATCTTAGAACAACATCTCCTATTCCATATGGCTTATAAAAGAATAAATGCATGAGAAACTGTTTCATCCCCATACCGCCAAAGTATGCTCAACATTTTTAATTTCAGCCAACAACCGAGCTTCATCAATAAAGGGCAGCTTTGCTATCCCCTGTAAAGTACAAATTTTAGTTAGCCGTGGAAGATATATGATATATAAATATGCTCTCCAAAGATCAATTTACCTGCCAAGAATACCTCTTCCCGTTCATATCTACTTCAAAATCTGCATAGTGTATGGATGAAGGATCAGACAATTGCTTAGGCTGTCGGAGGATCTGGTACTATATCCAATTTCATATATTATAAAAATCTGTATACCAGTTGGGTAAAAATCAATTATTGGTGAATTTGGATCAGTCATCAATCGCTGATATTGTAGAGGGAGTGCATGTGCGCTGAAATGTAAGGTAACAACCTATCAAAAAAGTTCCACCACATTAAGGAACTAAGATCAAAGAATTGCAATCTTAGAATATTCACCTCGCAGCTGGGAAAACCCCCATAAGCTGATCAAAGGGTTTGAACGGTGACCCAAGTTCGAAAGCTATATTAAGCTGACCCAAACCCCTTAAATCCGAAGCAAAAGGGGCATAGTGATAAGGGTAAAACCTACATGTAATAAGAAGAAATTAGAATGAAACAGGTATTTGGTGGGATGGACAGAAGGAACAATTACAAACCATCAAAAGTGGTGCTGTAAATAAACCTTTACATAATTTTAATAGATTTGGCCAACTAGAGAAAGCTCAATTACCATTGCCATGAGCAGACACCTTCATAATAGTAGTGCATTACCCAACACAAACCTTCAGTATATTTGAGAACCTAAAGAAGGGTAGAGCACATCGTATAAGGCAATACACGTGTAGGTAAATTTACATTTCTCTAATAATGATCAAATGACATTTCCATAAAAAAAAGATCAAATGACATCTTCAATCAAAGTTATTACAAATAGAGTTATGGCAATATTGCATGGTGCCAACAATGAGTCATAAATGCAGTAAATTCAAAGGCACTTCCAAGATACTTACAACATCTCTACATATTTCTTCGATCTGTTCGGGTGTTCTTGCCCCAAACTTCTCTTCATAGTACCTTTCCCTCCATCCTGGTTCTCCAAGTTTTACCTGAGTATTAACAAACAATGTTATCACTTACGAATTTTAAACCAGTAAACTGTACAAAAACTAAAGTTCAATAAACCATGAACCGGTAGAAAGCTAATAATTCACTAACTTCAACTACTTCACTTATATTAAGGTCCAAATATAGAAGTGTGTTTCTAATTCAATACCTATAGTCTCCAATATCTTTAATAACTTATGGCGGACACCAATGTTTTGCAAATTGTCATATTGCACAATATGCTATTGCATTGTTTAACTTAACCTCATAGAACCAAATCAACCAATACAGCAGCAGCATATTTGCACATAAATAAACAAAAAGTTAAGATATACCTTGTCCTCCTCCGGATTTTCAGAATTAAATACATCTGATTTCTCACGAAGTGCATCTTTAAGCATTGACTTCAATACTTCTTTGTTTTCACATTCCTAAGGAAGTTACAGCAAGAATGTCAGATAAAACCACAAAATATATTTCTTCGAATATACATATAACATCTTCTCAAGCCAAATGAAATGAAATACCTGTGCTTCGAGGTCATTTTCAGCTTCAACAATGGCAGAAGCAATGCTGGAACCTGATGATGATACCCGTGCAGCTTTCTGAGCTCGACTGTTCCTTTCTCTATTGTCTTTATGAGATCCATTATGTTCGTACGGTGAAGGTACAGCCCCAGAGGCAAGGCGAGACCCATGGAAACGTGCAACAGGTACAATAAGATCATCCCTGACATGGGGATCCAGATCATCACCTCGCTTTGCTTGGGCCTTTTCCCGTTTTATTCTTTCCGCTTGACGCTACAAGAGGACAATATCATTGGTGCAAACCATAAGTGAAAACACCCATTTCTCACCATTAGCTTTTATAACAATTGACCAACACATATAGAAAGAGGTCTGAAAACATTTTTATTCAAGAGTTCATATAATCTAATTCCAAAAGCTTTACACAACTCAATGAATACCTGTGAATGGGGCACATGCCTCACTAAGCCTAAACCGTATGAATGTGTTACACTACATGCAAAGTTTCATGTATAACATATTTAAATTCCGAGGGAAATATGGAAAGACCCTTGAACAGACAACTATTTTTCTTATTCTATAACATTTCATAGTCTCCATAACATTCACATTGCATGTGAAGCATCTAACAAATTTCCATCTAAACTAATCAAAACAAACACTAAACTAAAAATGCAAATATCAAAACTATATGGAACCAGACAGAAATATGAACCTATGGCAAATGAGGAACATATTTTTTATTAAAAAAGGAAGATTAGCTGCCACTTGCCAACATGAGAATTGAGAACACAAACCAGATCATCGATGCACGAAAATGCCAACAGTAATATTGTCTGCTCTCCACAAGATGTGCGCCAGGTATAGTTCGAGTTAAAACATGAGATATAAAATCAAGCTAGCCATCATTGTGTACCTGGTGCAGACGAGCTCTTTTCTGAAATATTTTATCCTCATAGGAACCAACTGCTTGAATAAAGTGCTCAACTCTATCTAGATCCGGCTAAAACAACAAGGAAAAACAAGTCATTGCTGAACTACCAATTTGGATCAATTGAAATAAGGTAGTTTCTGAAAAGGCCACATGGACCAACTTCGATAGAAATGAATTTTGATTACCGTGCAAGCGTCAGTTAAATAGCCACCCATTGAAGGGAATTCCTTCTTGTATACAGCCATTAGCAAATTAATAGCTCCCTGCAGACAAACAAGGAAGTTAATAGCTCCCTGCGACAACAATTTAAGAGAGTGGACTGCAAGCAGGAAGTGAAACTTGCTGAACTTTTAAAGAATAAAATAGAGATCCAGTCTAGTAAGTAGCAGCACTGATAACTTCAAAGCTACTAGCTGCAAAGGTGGATATTCAGTAAAACATTAAATTAGAAAACAGGAAACAAACCTCACGAATCTCTAGTGTTGGCATATGTGGAAGAAAATCATTGCCAACAAAAAAGCAAATGAAGATGAAATCATCAACAATGCGTTCAAAATCAATCTGGAAAGGTGGATTTGGCATTCTGAACTCGTATTCTAAGTACTCCCGGAGGGTCCATATATTCAAGAACTGTGAAGGCACAAGAGTGGAGCAATACAAAATGAAAATAAGTCCGTCAGTATATCCATGGAATATACTCATTAGACCACAAGTTGCAAGAAAAGAAATAGATCGTTATTACCTGGTAAGGTTTTTTTGGAACAATAGCCTCACCCTTCTCATCAAACTCCCCACCTTTTCTTTTTGCCTTTCCTTCACAATTCGCTGCTAGATGTCCCACCTGACCACACAAGAAGCATTTGTCCTGCTGTCCAGGTGTAAAAACCACCTGCAAAAAATAGTGTACGCAAATAAGCCTTCAAGGCCTAACTTTAAAGAAATATGGATAGGAAGAACCCAGCTTTCAAAGAAAGATAAAACTTATAAATTTTGAGAAAGTTTTTAAAAAAAAGTAACATGGACAACAGGAAAACATAAGAAACCAATTTGTTTATCTTAGCATAAGGCAGTAACATTTATTTGTAGTGAAACACGTAAATTCCACATTTTGAGAAGGAGAGCTAACCTCTCTCAGTATGGAGAAGTGTACTTCGTGTGTTGCTAAAGCTAACATAATCAGATCTGCATCCTGCATTTATGAGTATATAAAGTTATGCATCAGCAGAGCCAACAGAAGAAATATTGTCCAATAAAAAATAAAACATTAAGTACACAGAACATACCAGGCCATACAAGCAATGACGGGTATTTGGGTTAAATCCAGAGAGATTCCGTTGGCCACGAATATAGGACATAATTTTATGTTCCCCTTCACCAGGAACATTGGCATCAGAAAGAATAACCTTCAAAATAATTTAATCAGAACACACATGAATTCTTCATACTTAGTCTTTCCAACACCAATATGTAGCCTTTCCCAACCAGAAGGGTATATGATGGAACATGCTAACAAAAAGCAACGCCCAAAACAAAAACTCAAAATTGGTGCTAAGTCATGCTTACTTTAATCTGCTTCCATCCAGGATCGTAATTCAACCTGAGATGGATGTAGTACTGCAAAGCAATTGATAGAACAGCCATAAACTCTGTCCCTGGAGTAATAACATTAGAATCACAGGTTTGTGATTGCTGTTTTGGAGGAAGCTTTCTGCCTTCCTTCTCAAACTCTTCACGCAGCCTTTCTTCTTCTGCAGCCTGGCGATAGAACAATAATGAGCAGTGAGTGCAAATATAAATGGTTGCAACTGTCCATATATAATAACAATAATCATATACTGAATAAAGGAAGATAATTCCAGTAGAATACTACCGCATCAGCTGCATCTTTTGCAGCTCTGAATCGTCTAGAGCGCTGCTGGTTCATCTTAGCACGAGGAGCCACACCATCTGTAAAACCGTTGTATGACAATACAAAATATGAACAAGAAACAATCAAACGTAACAATAATATGTCATCAGAGACAATACCCTAGTCAAAGGAAAGCTTAACAAGTATAGGAATTATGTTGCCATAGATTCAGAGAAGAGGATGCGTATTCCAAATGACGTCATATGAGTATATACATCAGAACAAAGTTCAACAAGGCATAAAACCTTACATAGTTTACATTATGACAAGGTATTCAGTGTTCTGCATAATGATACCCAACTAGTAAAAGAGCAACTATACCTTGCATTCCTAATTTCTACCAGTAATCAAGTATATATGAATATATGAACACCATCGGTTCCTACAACATTAGAACAGACAGACAGAAAAGAGTAGCAACAGAATTCCCTCCATAACAGATATATGGAATACGTACCAATGGCCATGTACAAAAGCTTCCGAGGGCGAACCATGACAAAGAGCCTATCTATGTAATCAAACATGCACTGGAAAACCTCCGCAAATGTTGTTGGGGAGGGCTGTAGCAGAAAATACAATAGCAGAGAAAAGCATGGTCAACATAGAAGTTGAAATGCAATAGAACAATAAGTGAACATCAAAATGTTTTTAATCGAAGGAAAGAAAATGCTTCCACTAAGACTGTTAATATAGTAGCAGCATGCAGTCTGCAAACTGACAAAGCTTCCCAATCAAAATAAACTCAACTCCTTATAGGCAAATTGGCGAATTCGTGACCCTGACCACCGCTTGTCCAAAATTCATTTGCAATGCAATTTGACAGACAAACTAAAACTGAATTTGAATAATCAAACTACAAAATTAATTTGAATAGTTGAACTGCTGCGTCCTCCTGGATCTCAAGATGGCTTGGGGACAATTTAGCAACTCGTATTTATTTGCAAACCTCAGGTTACAAGTACAGCACAAGCTAAAACTAAAACCGACCAATTCACCGTGTTTTCATCTCTCGCCACAGCTCTCGTACATAAATCACCCAAACACAAATCCATCACGTATCTAGCGCAGCCCCACCATCCCACACCCAAACAATCCCCGCCTTCCACGCTAGGAAGCCCAAAGCAGCCCAAGCACAAACGCCCAAGCGAGAAGCCGAATCAAATCAACACGTCTCGAGGTCGGGGAGAGGTGGGGAGAGGTAGCAACAGTACGTACCCTGTCCTCGGGGTGGAAACAGGGGTGTATAATCCCGTTCATGTCGAGGTAGAGGTTGTCGAACTCGAGGCCGTTGGGGTTGGGCTTGGACGTGTCGACGGGTACCTTGACGCCCTCGATCTCGACGGGTTCCTCCTCCACCACGTCCACCACCACCATCGGGTACTTCTCCGCCAGCCAGCGGTAGAACGCCGGGACACCCATCTCCGCCGCCGGAGAGAAGAAGACCTCGCCGGACCCTAACCCTAGAAGCGAGCGGTCGCCACTGGCGAGGCGGGTCGAGGCAGAGAGAGAGAGAGAAGAGCACGAAACCCTAACAAAGGGGGGGAGGGCACGGGGAATTAAAGGCGGCGTGGAAATATCTCCTCCGACTCCGAGAAAGAAATGAGGACGGTTTTGCGGTTTGGACCCTGCGGAGTCGGGTATTTTTCTTTAAGAGGTCCGGGTACTGCAAAACAGATCAGAAATACTTTGAAGCATCTACAATGGTGAATGTATGTAGGTCTACGCCGTATGGAACGGGCTTAAGGGCCGAAACTGAGACGGGCCAAGATGAGTTGTTCGCCATGGGATCCGGCCCAAGGTTGGTAGGCCCTAGCTCGGCTAGCCATACCATACCAACTGCGTGTGGCCCGGATGAACCGAGTTTTTTAGCTGGGCCATTCTCTCTTCTCAACTTGCCTCAAATCAGGTCCATCGTATCAAGAAATTCAGTCATCACTCATCACTCCTCTGCAACATGTTCATGGAATACGTAATCCCTTATCAACATATCCATGAACCTTAGATATAGTAAGGGCTAACAACACACATGCTTTGGGACTTTGTTGTTTTTCGATCTACAACCTAATGCGTACAGAATTCTATTGGAAATGGCCAGAATCAAATAACTCGTTTCTGAAGAAAAAAATCAGAGGACTTTTGCAGAGAAGAGGGGAGGGAAAGGTACGTAGCACAAATCGCACGCCCAAACTCGAGATTGGCTTGCAAGAAATTCTATTGGAATTTATTTTTTTAGATTGCTTTCTTGTTTTTGGTTAGAGTTTTTTAAAAGTACAAGCGAGAGTTAAGAGGAGTAGACAAAATACTACCATCGACTCATTTTAAGTACTAGAAATGCTCTATGCGTTTTAGTAACACGGCAAGGTACCGCCTTGTTGTGACATTTTTGTCATTGTCATGTCCCTCGACAGATCCCAGAGAGGCGGGGAGACAATATTGTGTATTGGAGTGTACAATCCGTGGCACCACTTGCTGAAGAAACTACGCAAGATTCGGTAGGGAGAAGAACAACAAAGAAGAAGGGATCATGATTTGGTAAATCACACTATCGAAATTGAGAGAGTTTTAATGCATCTGACCACAACCAAGCCATAATCATTTCTCGGGAGTTCACATCATTACAACCAAACCTTTGTTTTTACAAAAAATTGATCACTTGCTCCAATGTTGAGCGATCATTATCAAAATACCCTGCATTATATGATAACTGATAAAATACTTCAAAGTTGAGAAGATAATTGACGATTTGCCTTCTTTTCAATTTAAATTAATTTTTGAATCATTTTCTTTGTAAATGACCGAAATGTCTATCCCATTCCCTTCCTCTCCTCCTCCTCCTCCACCCTCAGAGGCCCAACAAGAGCGACAGGGACAGATGCCCCTTAGACATCGCCTCCACGGTCAAATGCTCGTGCTATGTCGTCTACCCTTGCTCCCGCTACCGCATGGCCCCACACCCCCACCGCCTCCTTGTCACTACCACCTCCCCGCTCCCATGGCCGCATCAACATGCCTGGCGGTAGGCCTTGCCCAGCGACCTCTACTCGTGGGGTCTACAGACCCCTAAGCCCTGGACGCCAATGAAGCGGGGCCGTTCGAAGCCATTGTTGGCATCAGCAACAGTTCGTCCCTAGCCAAGATGGGTATCCTCATGTTGTCCACCGTCGACCCCCTCCAAAGCACAATTCACCCACGCCGCCTTCTACTGGGCGGGTGGGCTCCCCGTGGGCCTGGCACGAGCCCCAGCCCTGCCAGGCTGCATTGCATGGTCACATGGCGAAGAGAAAGAGATGGAGGAGATGAAGGAAGACAAAGGGAGAAGCAGAGGATGCGGCCGTCTACTAGACTGAGCTTGGCAGTGGCGCTAAAGCACGTGTGCAAGAGAGAAAGAGCAGAGGGGGAGAGGAAGAAGAGAGTGGGAGCCTGTGGGTTGGATTGAAGAAGAGTCAGTCGGTCGGATTTAGAGAAGAAAGAGGAGGGAGAGGAGTAGAAGAAGTTAGGGGTATTTTGGTCATTTAGCATGGGCTTAAACAACAAAAGGAATAAAAAGAAATAAAACTCAATTTTAGGGTATTTTATCTGTTAGCATGTAATGAATGACACTTTATCAAAGACCACTCAACTTTAAGACATGATTAATTTCCCTGTTTTTATGCTAACAAAGAAAAAGGCAGGGAAAAACAAAGACTAGAAGAGCACCACCTCGTCCACTCCACTACTGCCACAGTTGTGCTTTGACCATGTAATCAATCACCAGAGCATTAACTCCTCTGACCTCTGTAATGTTTAGTTGTTGAGTAATTGAGTTGCCCTCGGCGCCAGACCACAAGAGGAGTGAGAATAGCAACAGCAACAGAGAAGCGAGTGGATGGCATTGACAGGAGAGGAGGGGTAGTCGTCATGGACCACCTTGGTTACCTAGCCTCGCATCGCTCTTCCAAGTGGTGGCCCACCGTGATCTTCAACATTGGTGAGTAGTGCGCGCCCAAAGCAAACACTGCCTCGGTAGTGAAAGGTTTTTGCGTCTGTGGAGATTATGGAATTAATGCAGGAGTGGAGATCACGAAGTGGTTCGTGTTCTTCGGCATCTCCAGGAACCTGATTGCCTATTGACTGTCCAGCTCAGGCAATCAACGACGCCGGCTGCGGCGGCCGTCAACACGTGGTCCGGCGCGGCGATGCTGCTGCCGCTACTCGACGTGGACAGGGACGACTCCTAGCTCGGCCAGTATCGCACCATATTCTACGCCTCCTTCCTCTATATCCTGGTTTGTATATAGGGATTCCACATGAATTTCATATAAAACAACTCAATTCATACATAAATCTAGATATGATTGCACAACAATCTATTGTTCAAGGGATCTACATTGTTACGGATAGTGTGGTACCTGAATTTCTTTCGTTGAATTGTTTCCAGGGACTAGCCATGTTTACCCTCTCATCGGTACAGCCACCGGCATGTGAAGGCGAGGTGGATTCAGCTGAATGCTCGACGAGTTTGTCTATTCTAGTGGTTTTCTTCTACTTCTCACTATATCTGGTGGCATTTGCTTACGGTGGCCAAAAGCCTTGCGTGCAAGCATTCCGCGTAGACCGATTTGATGAGAATGACCCTCAAGAACTCACCTCGAGGGGCTCCTCCTTCAATCGGTGGTACATCAGGTCAAATGGTGCGAACACCATCACTATTTCAGTCCTTAATTCTGTTCAAGAAAGCATAATCTGGCAGTTTGGGTTTGGGATCCCGTGCATTGCCATGGCTGTTGCTCTTGCTGTCTTATGGCTGGGCACCAACACTTATTGCTTCTATCCTCCAAAAAGTCATGGCAGCCGGCTTGGGCAAGTCAACAAACCATTTGTGAGAAGGTTCTATCTTGGCAATCATCATGGCATTCAAACTAATTAAGCATGTTCTGAAATCTTCCATTGCACCGTGCTGTTATGAAACTAAAACTTTATGTGCTCTTTTGGCATGTAGATTATCTAATGATTTTCCAAGGGGGACAGTAACAATGCAGACAACACAAATTTTCCACATGAGGTGACAGCATTGCTCAAATTGCTTCCAATATGGGCGACATGCCTGATTTATATTGTTGTTTATGTGCAGTTGTTTACTTTCTTCACCAAATACTCAAATAGGCAAGCACAGTGGACATGAGGATAGGCAGTTTAGTGTCAAAAGCTATGTATTTGTCGCAAGATTCCCCTCAGGGTTTGTCGTTGTATTTATATTCAGAAAGTCTAGTTCGGCTGGATTACAACATAGTAACAACCATGATCTACAAGCACATGACGTGCTATAGGTAACATCATGAATCACTACAATTGTGACAACAGAAAAACAGAGAGCAAAGAGAGGCAAAACTGCATATAGTTCAGAGAGTTATCTCTAACTATATTTTAACAGCCCCCCTCAATCTAAACCTCAGGGTAGAAGGTTAAGATTGCGACTAATCCTTCCAAATGACTATTGTACCAAGAGCTTTGTAAATATATCAACAAACTCATCAGAGGTTGAAACAAAACATACTTCAAGCAGTTTCAGAGCCACTCTTTCTCGCACAAAATGGAAGTCAACTTCAATGTGTTTTGTGTGTGTGTGAAAAACTGGATTTGCTGATAGATATGTAGCTCCCGAATTATCACACCAAAGAATAGGAGGCCACTTTTGGTATATGCCCAATTCTTTTAGAAGCGATTGCATCTACATTACTTTGGCTGTTGTATTCGCAAGTGACTTGTATTCAACCTTAGTGCTAGAACGCAAAAATGTAGATTGCTTTCACGAGCTCCATGATACTAAGTTTGCTCCAAGATATATTGCGAAGCCATTAGTCGAGCGACAGTCATCTAGACATCCAGCCCAGTCTAAATAAAAAAATGTGTTGAGTACAAATGAGCTATTTTCCTGAATCGGTAACCTAGTTGTAGATGTTCCTTGTATAAACCTTAGTATTCTCTTCACTGCTGGCCAATGTACATCAGTTGGAGTCTGCAAATATTGACACACATGATTCACGGCAAAAGAGATATCCAGTCTTGTGAGTGTCAAATACTGCAGTGCTCCAACAACACTCCTATACTAAAACACTTCCCTGTTAGCAAGAGGACGGCCCTGAGCTCGACTCAAATTATCTGTACTTGACATTGGCATAGTGACTAATTTACAGTGCTATATATTCAGACGTTGTAGCAAACTGAGATGTACTTCTCAATAAGAAGAATTCCTTTCTTTCTTTGTTTTACCTCAATACCCAAGAAATAATTAAGTTCTCCAAGATCTTTAATGGCAAAATCTTTTGTCAATTATTGCAATGGCTTAGTGATACCTTCTGAACTGGAGCTAGCAATGATAATATCATCCACATATACTAGCATATATATGGTGATTTCTGGAGCATTGAACACAAAAAGTGATGTGTCAGCCTTGGATGGAACAAATCCAAGTTCTTGAGCCATGTGCTAAGGCGAGAGTACCAAGCTCTGGGTGTCTAGTTCAGCCTGTACAAAGCCTTGTCCAATTTGCAAACATAACCATGATGCTTTTGATCTCCGAAATCGGGTGGTTGTTGCATATACACTTCTAACTGTTGGTCCCCTGTTCTTCTTGCTTTTGCACGGATGTGAGAGAGAGGGGTAGAGGGAGAGGCGTTACCATCGGATTGCGTGGGGGCGTTGGCCATCGCTTGTTCGTCAGCGGCGATCTGCGCAAAGGCAGCGACGGTCGGGGAAGAGGTGGACGGTCGTCGATGGCGATGCTCCGGCGAGGTCGACGACGACGAGCTTCCCGTCGCTGACTGCGCGTCCTCAGATCGGTCTGGGAATATTGGTGGGGTTGGCGGCTGCGATTAACCTCGTAAGTCGAGCCCCGGCCCCCCACCCTCTATTTATAGCCTTGCATGACAGGGCCCATCACCAAAGTGGTGGCGCCCCGATCGTATGCTGGGTCAAGGGCCCGATTAGCCGTTGGGCTAATCGGAAGAGATCAATCTAACACTAACTCGCCATAGAAGAATGCATTTTGAACATCAATATGTCTCAAATTCCACCTCTAACTACAATAATAGACAGAATCATGCATACTATTGTTAGTTTAACAACAGGACTAAATGTTTCTGAGAAGTCTATATTGTATCTCTGATGAAACCCCTTTGTTATAAATCGTGTTTTGTACCTTTCAATTGAATCGTCGACCTTCTGTTTTACTTTGAAGACCCACTTGCAATCAACAACATTTTGTCCAAAATGATATGGAACAAGATGACATGTTGAGTTTCTTTGAAGTGCTTGAAATTCTGATTCCATAGCATCTTTCCATTTTGGACTTTGCAAAGCTTCAGTGTGCGACGTCTGCTTAGATTCTATGTCAGTAAGAAATGCATGTTTTTTCAAAGAATGTCGAATAGTAAAATCAGTGTACTCCTTTGATTTTACTACTCCAACCTTCATATGAGTTTACATCGGATGAATTCCTCCTAACTATGTCGGTGGTGTGGACTGTTCACCACCCGACAATGTAGCTTCCTGTGTTATTTCTGCATTGGAAACAAGATTTGAACCGGTGATGTTAGTAACAGGTCTGTTATGCCCAGATTGATCATATTATATTGCTAGTTCACTAGAAGAAGGAGGGTTCAATTCAGTGTTAGGAAGTGCAATTGGGATGAGAATGGTTGTATGACTATAGACCGGAGTATGGACTAAAGCAGTGGATGTTATGTCGGTAAAAGGAAAGATGTGTTCATCAAATGTCACATCTCGAGAGATATAAGTATGTCTAGAACTTCTATCTAGGCACTTGTATCCTTTGTGTAGAGGGTTGTAGCCAACAAAGACACATCGTCGAGATAGAAACTCAAGTTTCTTGGAATTATGTGGTCAAAGATTTGGCCAACATGCACAACCAAATATCTTGAGAAAAAAATAGTTGGGTTGGTTTTGAACAAGCGTTCTAGGGGAGTGACATTGTCAATGACTTGGCTAGGTAGTCGGTTTATGAGATAGCAGGTAGTAACAAAAGGCTTCATCCCAAAAACGGAGAGGCATGGATGATTGTGCTAGAAGTGCTAGACCAATTTCAATAATATGACGGTGCTTTCTTTCAGCTATACCATTTTATTGATGTGTCTGAGGACATGATACTCGATGTGTTATGCTGGCTTGATTGAAATTTTGTTAAGAGATTGATATTCCCTCCCCAATCAGATTGAAACAGCATGATAGACATCAGATTTGTGTTTCAACAGAAAAACATACATGAATTTACTATAGTCATCAATAAAGCTGATATAGTATTTATATCCTCCAACTGAGATATGGGCCAGTCCCCAAACATCAGAATGGACAAGTTCAAGGGGACTAGAAGACAAATGAGTAGATAATTTATAAGGTAGCTGATGAATCTTTACTTGTTGACATGCATCACAAACATGGGGTTCTTTATTTGGTGAGTAATCTAAGCTATTTGATCTAAGAACAATTGATGTAACTGATTGGATGGATGTCTTAGCCGCCTGTGCCATTGCTCGGTAGTAGGCTTGAAGGCAATAAAGGAGGATCGAATGTGATGAGCCAAAGAGAGAGGATACAACCCTTCTTCACATTGCCTTCGTGGTTGGATCCTTAACAAGAAAGTAATTTAGATGAAATTCAAAGTAGGCATTGTTATCAGAGGCAAATTTGTGGAGTGACAACAAGTGTTTACTAATGTGAGGAACATGAAGAACATTGCACATCTTTAGAGGACTAGTTTTACCAGCAATAAGAGAATGACAAATATGGGATATTGACAAACCTACACTTTGACAACCTGAACATGATCTCCTCCATGATAACGTTCCTTTGTAGTTAGGCGATCCAGATCACTTGTCAAGTGATCCATTGCACCAGTATCGACATACCAGTTTTGATCTACTTTGTATGAGGTGGCAGCAGCAGCAACAGTTCTTGTTTCTTCATATTGGTAAGCATGATTGAATCTAGGGTAGCATCGCAATGTGTCATGACCATACTTGCCACAGACTTGGCATGTGGGTCGAGTTCCATTGTCTCCAATGCCTCTAGTGTGATTAGCTTCATTACCTCTGAAGCTACGTTCATCATCACTGCGGCTGTGACCACCTTGCCCTCGCTTCTGACCATGACCTCCATAACTGTGGTTGTCATATCGCATGACATTACTTGCTAACGACATTATCTATGGTGTTGCCTCCGATTGTTCATGACACAGCTCATAACTAATCATGTGAGCATAAAGCTCCTTTAGCCCGATGGGCTCAACACGGGTAGAAACAAATGTGATAAGAGAATCATAGTATGTTCCCAACTCTATGAGCATGTATGAAACGATTTCTTCTTCCTACAGTGGGTGTCCTACCTGTTAGAGATATGGAATGAGATATTACAGATATGGTAGAGATATTACAGATATCATTGTATTAGGATAGTTTGGATTGTTTCCATGCTTGTACTCTTTCCTTTCTTGTAATCTTTCCATATGTGCCATCATGTACCTGTGTATATATACCGGCCCTTTGGCCTCATATGAATACAAGCACTATTCATAACATGGTATCAGAGCCAACCTGAGTTTTTCGCTGCTTCGCTTGACGTGCCGCACGTCGGCCTCCGTCGGCTCGCTGCTTCGCTTGACGTGCCGCACGTCGGCCTCCGTCGGCTCCTCCGGCGACCCGTACTACTCGGCCGCCACCGCCGCCTCTCGCGCGCCCGCGGCGCGCGCCTCCACCGCCGGACGCCGCCTCTCAACGCTGTCGCGCCTCTCGGCCCGGCCTCGCCCGCCGCCTCATTGTCGCCTCCCGACGCCGTCCGTCTCCACCCGCCGACGCCGGCCGCCACCACCATATCGCTGGCCGACGCCGACGCCCGACGCCGCCGACGCGCCCGCCTCGCCGCCACCGCTGGCCGACGCGCTCTCGCGACCGGCCTCAAGGCCGCTAACGCTGACGCCGACGCCGCCTCGCCTCCGCCGCCGACGCCGCCGCCGTTCCCCGCCGCCGTTGCCGTTCCCGCCGCCGCCGCCGCCTCTTTCTTTTCCTTCCTTTTTCTTTTTCTTGGTCTAGATCCTGTTCTTTGTAAACAGCTGCTGTGTCTCGGTTGTAATATAAAACCGATCGACCAAAAACGTTGTTTAACCGCCGCTGTTACCGCCCGCCGTACCGTTAGACATCGTTCCTTTGGTCGCCGTGCTTGCTCAAAGACCGCCACCAATGGGTACTGCTTTCTCCCTCGTTGCCGGTGATCTTCGATGGTGTTAATTACACCGACTTCGTGTCTCACATGCGCATTCATATGCGTGGTCTTCGTCTATGGGGCATCCTCTCGGCGATGTCGCCCGCCCGCCTTGTCCTACTCCTCCGACGGAACCTACGCTTGCCACGCCGCCCGACGAACCGACAAGGCTGCCACTAAAGATGATGATAAGGATGCCTCTGTCTACCAAGAGGCTCTGGATGTATACAGGGATCGACTGGTCGTCTATAATCAATGGTACGACGACGACGCCGAGCCGCCGCTATCCTCGCCGCTGTCCGACCTCGGTTCTCCTCTGAGGTTGTGGGACTCTCCTCGGCTTTCCAGATGTGGACTCATCTTCGTCAGCGCTATGAGCCATCTGGTGACGCCTTGTACCGTCCGTGGTCCGTCAGAGCATTCTCTTCAGCAGGTGATGCTACGTTGACGCTTTTACGCCAGAGCTCTCATGTTCGCGGCAGTTGGACTCTCCGCACCGCCGGTTGTCGCTCTTGTCCGTGGCCGCCTAGCCGCACGAGCCGATCTGAGTTTCGGCGGGTCACGAGTTCCTTACTCGCCGTCCTGAGTTCGAGCAGCGACGTGCCCAGCTCCTTGCACGTCACCCTCGTGTCACTCTCCTGGAGGCCCTCACTGAGATACGCGGAGGAGACTCGCCTGAGTGGTGCTGGTCTGATGTCACTCCCCTCTGTGCTCGCTGCCCGTCCACCCGCTACACCGACTGCTCCCCGTTTCGGTACACTGCCTCCTCCAGCGGCTGCCACAGGCGGTGGTGGCCGTCCTCCATCTGGAGGTGGCCGTCCTCATCGCTCCCCTCTTGCGACAAGGTCGGCCACATTGAGTCTCGGTGCTATAAGAAGAAGGCATCTTTCACGACGTTCTTCTACTAGCACCGACATCGGTACTTCGCATTGACGTGCGCATCGACTACTTCCGCAGTTTCTCTCACTGAGCAGGAGATAGCCAGACTTCGACGCCTACTTGTCGCCTCAGGTTCTTTCTCGGCAAGTTCGCGAGTTCTCACATCGACTCTTCTAAGACCGAGAAACCACCTTCCACACAGTCAGGTATCTCCCCATGGATTCTTGATTCTGGAGCATCTTTTCACATGACTTCTGATGCTTCCACTTTGTCCTCTATAACACCCCTTGATTCTCCTATTAATGTTCTCACCGATGGTACCTCTCTTTCGTCTCTCGGTCGAGGATCTCTTAGCAACTCATCTTTTATGTTCCTCTGTTGCTTATGTGCCTCGCCTTACCATGCGACTTCTTTCTCACAAGGACATCGATTTTGGTTGTCGGGTCATTCTTGACTCGACTCTTGTTGTGTTCGGGACCGCCACACGGGAGCTCGGTTGGTTCGGCCCTCGGCCGTGACTCCAGCGTCTATGGGAGCTTGACTGCTTCACCTTCCTTCATTGCCACGCCGGCCTCTCCGCCTCTACCACTCCGCTCACCGGATCTTTCCAAAGAATGGCATCATCGCCTTGGCCATATGTGTGGCTCTCGTCCGTCGCCTTTAGTTCGTCGTGGTCTTCGGGTCCATCTCAGAGACGTGTCTTTAGATTGTCGGGGTTGTAAGTTAGGTAAACAACTTGACTTCCCTATCCTCATAGTGAGTCTCGTATCTCGGCGTCCTTTTGATCTTGTTCATTCGGATGTTTGGGGTCCCGGCCCTTCGTTTCGAAAGGGGGTCATCGATATTATATCATATTTATAGATGATTTTTCTCGTCACACTTGGATATATTTCATGTCTTCTCGTGGTGAGGCCTTGTCTATCTATAAACAGTTTGCCACTATGGTTCGTACACAGTTCTCCACTCCTATTCGTGTCTTCGTGCCGACTACTGGCGAGTACCTCTCTCATCACTGCGTAGCTTCCTTGCCGAAAGGTGGCACTCGCCGATTCTCTTGTCCTGGTGCTCATGCTCAGAATGGTGTTGCTGAGCGCAAGCATCGTCACCTCCTTGAGTCGGCTCGTGCCCTGATGATTGCCGCCTCTATTCCACCTCACTTTTGGGCCGAGGCTGTTTCCACTGCCACCTATCTCGTCAACATCCAGCCTTCTTCCGCTCTTCAGGGCGCAATCCCTTTTGAGCGTCTCTGTGGTCTTCTTCCTGATTACTCTGCCCTTCGTTTGTTTGGCTGCGTTTGCTACGTTCTCCTTGCCCCTCGAGAACGTACCAAACTAACTGCTCAGTCTGTTGAGTGTGTTTTTCTGGGATACAGTGCCGAGCACAAGGGCTATCGGTGCTGGGATCCTGTTGGTCGACGGATGCGGATTTCTCGGGATGTGACTTTTGACGAGTCTCGTCCCTTCTACCCACGTCCTGTCTCTTCTTCTTCGGCTTCCTCTGTGGAGTCTCTGTCTTTTTTGACCTTTCCAGATACACCTATATCTGTCTTGCCCGCGTCCACTCGTCCCACTGAGTCTCCTCATACCCCTTCCGTGGACTCTCCGCCATTGTCGCCTCCTGCGGCTCCTCAGGCTCCCCCCACTACACTCGTCTACACTCGTCGACCTCGTATTGAGGATATTTCAGAAGAGCCATCTTCTTCTGATGATTCTTCTTCTGATGCACCATCTTCCTCTGATGGGTCATCTTCTCCTCGCTATGTTCTCCGCGATCGCGACCGCTTGGCCTCTGCCTGCTTTTGCCTTTCTTGGCGCAGACTACTCGTGAGCCTGCTTTCACCGGATGTCGCTACTCACCCCGAGTGGCAGCATGCCATGGCCGAGGAGATTGCTGCCCTTGAGCGTACTGGTACTTGGGATCTTGTTCCCCTTCCATCTCACTCTCGTCCCATTACATGTAAGTGGGTCTACAAGGTTAAGACTCGCTCTGATGGTTCTCTTGAGCGCTATAAAGCGCGTCTTGTTGCTCGTGGCTTCCAGCAGAGCATGGTCGTGACTATGACGAGACTTTTGCTCCTGTGGCTCACATGACCACCGTCCGCACTCTTCTTTCAGTGGCGTCTGTACGTCACTGGTCTGTTTCTCAGCTCGATGTCAAGAATGCCTTTCTTAATGGCGGTGCGTGAGGAGGTCTACATGCATCCGCCGCCGGGTATTCATTCTCGAGGGCATGGTGCGCCGTCTTCGCCGCTCTCTATGGCCTCAGCGGGCTCCTCGTGCTTGGTTTGAGCGCTTCTCCTCTGTGGTTACTGCTGCTGGTTTTTCAGCAAGTGATCATGATCCTGCGCTCTTTGTCCACACTTCGTCTCGTGGTCGGACTCTTCTTCTTCTGTATGTTGATGATATGATCATTACCGGGGATGATTCTGAGTACATTGCCTTTGTCAAGGCTCGTCTTAGTGAGCAATTTCTTATGTCGGATCTTGGTCCTCTTCATTACTTTCTTGGGATTGAGGTTACTTCCACTCCAGATGGTTTCTTTATGTCCCAAGAAAAGTATATCCAGGATCTTCTTGATCGTGCTTCTCTCACTGATCAGCGTATTGTTGAGACTCCCATGGAGCTCAATGTTCACCTCCGACCCTCTGATGGCGAGCCTCTTTCTGACCCGACTCGCTATCGTCATCTTGTTGGGAGTCTTGTCTATCTTGCTGTTACTCGTCCGGATATCACTTATCCAGTTCACATTCTGAGTCAGTTCGTTTCTGCTCCCACTCAGGTCCACTACAGCCACCTTATTCGAGTTCTGCGATACCTTCGTGGGACTATCTCTCGTCGTCTCTTCTTTCCATCCTCCACTCGTTCTGACTTGAGCTTATTCGGATGCTACTTGGGCGGCGATCCCTCCGATCGTCGGTCTATCTCGCCATCGTGTTTTTCTTGGTGGTTCTCTCATTGCACGGAAGACGAAGAAAGCAGATCGCAGTGTCCCGCTCGAGTGCAGAGGCTGAGTTGCGAGCTATGGCTCTCTTGACAGCAGAGGTTACTTGGCTACGGTGGTTACTTGAGGATTTTGGTGTTTCTGTCACTACACCGACTCCTCTTTTGTCGACGAAGACAGTGCTATCAAGATTGCCGTGATCCTGTGAAGCATGAGCTCACCAAGCATATTGGTGTCGATGCTTCCTTCATGAGGTCTTGTGTGCATGATCAGGTTGTTGCTCTTCAGTATGTGCCTTCAGAGCTTCAGATAGCGGATTTCTTCACGAAGGCCTGCACCGAGCACAAGACGGCTTCTACCTCTCCAAACTCGGTGTTGTTGATCCACCATGAGTTTGAGGGGGGGTGTTAGAGATATGGAATGAGATATTACAGATATGGTAGAGATATTACAGATATCATTGTATTAGGATAGTTTGGATTGTTTCCATGCTTGTACTCTTTCCTTTCTTGTAATCTTTCCATATGTGCCATCATGTACCTGTGTATATATACCGGCCCTTTGGCCTCATATGAATACAAGCACTATTCATAACACTACCGAGGCAAGAGTATTGGCCAGCCCTTTCATCTTGTGGAAGTATTCTTGCATCGTCATGTCCTTCTTCTTCAGGTTCGCAATCTAGATCCTGATTTTCATTGATCTTTCTCTGTTTTGGGAGGCAAACATGGCCTCAATTGCCTCCCAGACTCTGGCTGCAGAGGTAAGGATAAGAACTTGCCCAAGAACCTCCTCTGTCATGGATGAGAGAAGGGCGCTTAGTACCAGCTGCTCCTGCTGGAACCACGCGTGATACTTGGGATTTGGGATTTGATGAGCCCCATCTCCTTCTATAGGCTCGGCAATGAACTTGGGTGGCAGCTGCTTAGTGGCTGCTCAATCCTATCTACAAAACTGAGCAAATCCTGGCTGCGCAGATAGGGGACAATCTGCGCTTTTTAGAGCAGATGGTTCTCACAGTTGAGCTTCACCGTGACAAAGTGACCAAATGACAACGGCACAAAGTTACTACCTGATGAAGTAGAGTTTCAAGCTGGGATGATTGTGGAAGACAAATTACTCGTGGTGTTTGAAATGGTTGCTGTGAAGCTATGGCTCTAATACCATGAAAAGCTGTGTATTTGCCGCAAGGTTCCCTTCAGGGTTGTCGTTGTATTTATATTCAGAAACTCCAGCTCGGCTGGATTACAACACAGTAACAACCATGATCTACAAGCACATGACGTGCTATAGCTAACAACATGAATCGTTATAGTAGCGACAATAGAAAAACAGAGAGCAGAGAGGGGCAAAACTGAATTCAGTTCAGAGAGTTATCTCTAACTATATTTTAACATAGTGGTACCAGCCGCTGCCATGCAAAACCTGACCAACGCTTCAATCATGATCTTCCTTCCAATCTATGACCGAATCCTTGTTCCACTCGCTAGGAAATATACCAGGAACCCTTCTGGTATCACAATGCTACAGAGGATCGGCGTTGGGTTGGCCATTTTGACCATTATGATGATCGTTGCCGCTCTCGTAGAGATAAAGAGGCTCAAGACTGTAGTAGATCATGGCCTACTGGATGAGCCGGAAGTTGTTGTTCCCACAAGCTTCTTGTGGGTGGTTCGGGATGCAAGGGGGCCGGTCCAGTCTGGCCCGAACCTGAACCTAGTGGCCCATTGTAAAGAGAACGGGTAATGGGTTGACCCTACTAACTCTTGGTTGGGTACTGGTACTACCCAATAGGGTCTGTGGGTCGGCCCCTTGTGGGAGAGCTAGGAAATGCATAACGCCAACCGCCGCAACATTCATGCCAGTGTCACTCGGCTCGACGGCGCTCCTCCACATGTCGATGCAAATTTCACGCCGAGGCCGTGTGCCTCTGCACGAGCCGTCATGCCATCACCACGAGGCAACACACGTGCGTCATAAGCTCAATGCCTTCACCGCACACCCTCGCGGCCATTGAGGTAAAGTCGCCATGTGTAGCCGCAAGCATCGCTATCAGCTTGAAGCCATTCACACGCGTCTCCACCACTCCATCGGGGCCTCAATCTGCCAGATTTGGAAGGAAGAGCGGAGATCGAGGTTTTTGCGAGGGGAGACTTGATCCTCGTGATCTGCAATGGTTGAGGCAGTAGACTCCATTTGGTTCAATGTATGAGGAATTGGATGGTGAGGAAAAGGAATCTCAGGACTTGAGAGGCTTCGATAGACTTGGAGGCTTGGAGCAGGAAGTTGGTTCTCTACCTATCCTCCATGGGCGAATATGAAGAAGAGACTTGGTTTGGAGCAGAAACCAATATGGTGTTGCGGCGTGTGGCTGAGAGGGTCGACCCGCTTGCACAAAAGGGCTATTAGTTTCTTTGGCCCAGTTGACCCCTTATTTTTTAGGGCCAGCCCTATGCCCATTTGGTCCGTATTTTGTGGGGAAGGCCAGTGGGTCAATGGGCTGACCCGCTCTCTTTGCATCCCTATGTGGTTCCTCAGTTCATTCTGGCTGGGTTATTCGGTGTTTTTGCAGTTGTTGGCCTGTAAGAATTCTTCTATGACCAGGTGCCAGACTCTCTCCGTAGCTTGGGCATAGCTCTGAACCTGAGCATAGCAGGGGCTGGGAGCTTCATCAGTAGCTTTCTTGTGTTTGCCATTGACAAGTTGACCTGTAGATCCGGCGAGAGCTGGTACCCAAACAATCTGAAACCGAGGGCATCTCAACTATGTCTACTGGCTCCTTGCCGTGCTCAGTGGCTTAGGCTTGGCTGTTTACCTGCACTTTGCACAGGTTTATGTCGATAAGAAAATGAGGAGTACTTCTGTTTAGTATAGTGCTGGTACACATGAAGACAATAACGTTCAGCGCAATTGCATGGACAATCGTGACTCTGGTATTAGGCTTCTTGGTGGAGTTTGTACACTCTTGTTAAGGGTACTCTGGGATTAGGAAGCTTTTGAGAAAGCCTTTTTCTACAAAAGAAATTGAGACTGCCTTTTAAATTACTCGCCTGGGGATTTAGGGTGGATCACTCAACCACTCAATTGTGAAATTAGCAGAAATTATTCATTTACGTATGTTTCTATATGTGAGGAGGTGGGATGTTGATTCGCCTCTTTTCCAACTGTACAGTTACTTATTCGGTTGGTATCTGCATCAGTGTTCCCAGATGGTGGCAGCAGATCAACTCTGTATTTACAATGTTTTCAAAATGAGGATTACTGTGAACATAATTTACGGCACAAGAAATATGAGCATAGCATTCACAATCTGCTCAAATAAAAAATGACTTCACGTGTTGATGATTTAAAACAAAAGACACCAGAGAAGGTAAGCGATGACAACGTTGTTAATGTCGTTAGATAATACAACAGCACAAGTCGATCATCTCATGAGGTAGTTTCCTTTGTTAATTGTTCCGGAGTGCAAACGTTTCAAACACTCTGATGCTATCTGCTGCAGCAATGCACATAAACGACAAACAAAATTGTTTGCTATAAGCAAATTTAGATTTAAAAAATGGGAAACTTGAAGGGACATCCATCAACAGGCCAATAAGCGACTTCCTTGCAACCTGGCACGGGAGGAGGCGGCCAGGAGCAATTACCCCCGCATGTTCTTCCCAGCGAAAAAGATGGCTGTGCTGTATTCACAGTGCTTAGTATCACCCTTTTGCGTCTTGATTTGAATTGAAAGTCAATTCTTTTGGCAGCGTTGGAAGTCTTCAATTGCCTTCTTCCATTGCCAGGCACGCTGTTTTGCATCTTCAAATGTTGAAACCTTCTTTGGCTGTAAGAGAACTCAGTTAGGCATGATGAATAGGACTAGGATAATCCTATGGACCAGCAATAGCAGAGATGAATACCGTGCATATCCTAAAATGCGAAGAATTTGCTACTTGTACATTGAGTTCACTTGGGTCATCAGACCAAATAATGTTCCCCTTGGTCATCATTTTTGCAGGGTCAACACAGATCAACTGAGGTTTGTCGGTGAGGATCAACTGGACCTTCTTGTTTGTTAGCTTATTAATCTTCTTCAGCTTCGATATCAATACTACAGATTCACCAGGCTCCAGGAATTCCTGCCTGCCACATTGTTAAAGCAATATGCACCAACATGAATCACCTCTTACTTGTGGAAAAAAAATATGAGCACTGTGTCGACCATTTCCCCCCATTTTTTCAATTTTCTTTTCTCTCCTGTAAGTATAATAGAATGTTGTGATAAACTGTGTTTACCATCTAGAGTCGAAGGAGTCGATGCAAGCTAATCTAGATATATGGGAGCGTACTTCAGAAGATGATGCAGCACCATTATTCCCAACAGGGCTGACCTGTTGGTTGACCGGTGCACTTCCCATGTGTGACAACCAATTTGAATCCTGAGTATCTTCATCCTCATTTGCCTGAATGGGGAGATTATCAGAACGGTGAAGACTGGAATTAAGTGATTATATTGACATATGTATGTAACAAAGCATACATTTGAGTCCACTGCAAGCTTTGGTGCTCGTGTCTTCCTTATATTTTTCCAGTCAATGCCTCTGAAGAAAGGATGCTTCTTCAAGGAAGCATAACCATCAGGTCCTGTACCTGGCCGTTTGCTTGGATCAACATCCTGCACAATAATAAGATAAACCAAAGTCTACTTGTTGGAAATTTACATTTACAGTTTTCCAATTTGAGATCTAAAGCTATGCAAATTTATTATGTGTTCAGATAAAAACTATCATCTATCTATTTGGAAGGCAAGTGTAACTGAGTAACCCATGCAATGTTTAGAATGTGACTTGTCTATGTTTGCAGCCTTTCTATGATACAAAAACAATATTATCTATATGTTTTTGAAGAACAAGTGTATTACTTATGCACAAATTCTATACAAGAAGTAATCTATATATTTGTATATACCAGCAACTTTTCAATGAGATCTCTCGCTTCATCCGAAAAGTACTCCGGAAATCTGAGATCCCTTGATATAATTCTCTGGAAAATTAACCACTCACTGGCATCCTTAAATGGAGAAGAACCAGAAAGCATTTGAAACAGCGTGCAGCCCAATGCCCATAAGTCATTTCTGCCAAGAACAGATCAAAGTTCATAAGAAAAATGTGTGTAAAGCTCTGCTCATATCACCACAAAATGCAGTTCGGTGGAAGCTTGCTAGCTAAGCTACCTAACTGGAAGCAAACTAGGATTGAGGTCCATAATTGAAGATGAATTTTCCTTAATACAATGAGCTTTCCTTAATACAATATGTTACAGAAGAATGAATTTTCCTTAATTCATTCTTCTGTAGCATATAAGGAATGCATGAAGACAGGGCTGTACTTTGCATTAAGAATGGTAATGTCTTTATTTACCACCTTATGCATTCTCAGAAAAGTTTGCTTTATGAAAGTACAGATATTGACCTGGCAAGCTAATCTGTTCTGTACTGATGGGACAGGTAGCCGCTGGGAAATGCATCTCTGCAAGTTATCGCACCTACTCTCGTTGAGACTGTTTTAATTTCTGAAGTCTTTGATGTTATAACTTACAGCATGGAAGATGAATTTTTAGTAGGCAGAGGAACTCCGGAAGCAGGACAACAGTGAGCACATCCAGGGCAGCCGTTTACAAGACCTTATGTTTTCTAGCAAGACAAGCTTTCAGGCCTTAATGTGAATGATAGCTTAAAGCACAGTGCAGTCTGAATACCCAAACACCTAGTCAATAAAAGTATAGTGCTGGTACTTGATAATGCAAGTAAAAACCTCCTACAGAGTCAAAACATAAAATCACGTGAAAAAAGAAGGGGACCAGATGGAGAGACGTCCCCCTGACTTTCCTTCTGGTTTTTAGTTGGTAAGGACTCTGGTTTTTAGTTTGTAAGGACTCGAACCCACGTGATTTTATTAGCTCCTCCCGTGAAAGAATGGAGTATTTTAAGTATCACAAAAAAATGAAATTATTCCAAAGAAGCTAGGTTTATCAGCACATCAGTGTTTCTGGATCAATTTAGTCACTCACCCAAAAGTTGCTGGGGCAGAGTTCAGGACCTCTGGTGGCACATATGCTGCTGTTCCAACAAATGTACAGGCCCTCTCATCTGTACAGTAAATATAGGGAAAACAGAACCTTACGAACGGAATATCACAAATTCTAAGACAATCCAGGACTGTATATGTTTATCTTACTAGTTGAATTTGGGAGGACTTTGATTGGAGTGTCCCTAGTAGGCTTCACGCTACCAAAATCAGCAATCTTGATGTGCCCATCAGAGGTAAGAAGTAGATTTTCTGGCTGAAAGATCAAACACTGTAAGTCATCGTTACTGATGACGATAACCGAAACGCCATTGTGCAACTCTGTTATGATTTACATACTTTGACATCCCGATGAATCAGGCCTACACTATGCAAATACTCCAAAATATCAACAATTTCGGCAGCATAAAACCTTGCCTCGTCCTCAGGCAGGCGACCTTTCTGCAAGCAAAATCCATGCGTAAGAAGCAAATACAGAACAGGAATTAACCACATTGTGAGTAGCTTGACACTAACCCGAACGATTTGGTCGAACAACTCCCCGCCTTCGCACGACTCCAGCGCCATGTCTGCACAGCAAAATAAATGCCTAGCTCATCCAAGGGAAGCATTCGACAATGCAACTAGCTCTTCAGAATTAAGATTAAAAGTCCTCGCTGTCTAATTCAAGGAAAAGTAACTAACAGAGGGAGTAGGTGTCCTGGAACGTGAAGAAGAGCCTGATGACGCCCGGGTGATCCAGCTGATCGAGCACGATGCGCTCCATCTTGACGTAGGAGATCTTGTTCTCCTTGGCGATGAACTTCTTGTCCATGATCTTGAGCGCGTAGACGTTCCCCGTGTCCTTCTTCTTGGCCCTCACCACCTGCCATCCATCGCATGCAAACAGCCACCTCAAAAACCGCAATTCCCACGATCCAGCCAGCCACAAACCAAGAAGAAGAAGAAGGAAACCATCGCCTAAACGTCGGCACGATCGTGTATCACCGCATGTATCACCTTGGAGTAGGAGCCGACGCCGTAGATCTTGCCGAGCTCGAAGTCGTTGGCGGTGAACTGCTCCTGCGGCGCGCGGAAGGCGATCCCGCCGGCGGTGGGAGAGGCGGCGGACGCGGAGGCGGAGGGGGAGGGCGCGAGGCGGAGCCTAGCGGCGAAGTCCCTCTCCATGTCGTCGCCGCCGACCGCCATTCTGGCCGGAGTGGAGGGGTATCTATAGGCGGCGGGGGAGCGGGAGAAGGGCGCGGGGTTCGAGGGGGCGGCGCGGCCTCCGATGGCGGAGGCGGTCAACGGGTGGAACCATCGGATTCGGCTTCGAGGGGTGGGAAAGCGGATGGGAGGGGAATCGATTGGACTGCGACGGCCGCAGCCTTTCGGGTTGGGGCTGGCCGCAGCGGAGGAAAGGAATCGAATCTACTCCTAGAGACGGACGGAGGAAGAGAGAGGGGGAAGAAGAGCTTTTCTTTCTCCCTCTCTTTGTTGCCTTGTGGGGTGTGATCGAATGATGGGGAAGGAATGCACCTAGCTCTTTTCCCTTCTTTCTTTTTAGCTCGGATTATCCTGATCCCATCTCTCTGCAGAAGCATGCATGAACTTAAATTTTAGATTTTTTTTAGAACTACCGAAATTTGTAGATGGTTTGGCTTCTACAAAAAAAAAAACAGAGAGTAGATCCTCTCCAATCTCCATGGAATGAGAGAACTCAATGTAGCTCCGGCCCCCCGTTCAACCCGTGCATGCCCCTAAATGTAGACCACAAAATTGCTGACTTGGATCCATGCAAATGCAATGCATCGGCTCCTGTCTGCCGAAACGTGCTACCTGCACAGCTCCCAGAAAAGTCGGTGGAATTCATATGGCAACATGCCGGTACCAACAGTAGCACAAGTGTAACTGTTAGTAGCAATAACAGTCAAGAATTCTACTCCAAAAATACTAGCGTTCGTACAAAATCGAGGAAGATGATTCTGCTCAATGCCGTCTTAAACCTGGTTTGATCAGCAAAATGAAAGCCGGAATCTAGAGTGACATGCAGCTGATTTTCTCTGGGATCAAAGCAAAAGTACTTGTTTGAGCTGTTTCCTTCCTCTTTATCTCCACATATACAAATATCTCTTGATTTCGGAATTTATCTTGGCAACAACAACAAAAAAAAGTAGGAAATCATATGGTCAGCACTCAGCAAGGTGTAGTAGCACATTGCAGGGCCCCATGAAAGCATCAGAACAGAACGGCACGGCACGCATCATTTTTCCCCTTGGTCTGCGCACCACATTGTAGAAAAGCACTAGTGATGACCGGGCCAGGCTTTCAGTTGTTGTGTGCCCAAGAAATTCTCTAGGGGTCAAAAAAGTCACTGGTTACTGAAAAAAGCTAGAGAAAGACCAGAAAGATTGATACATCAGATAGATACAGAAGCTAGGCTAAGTATATCATCCGTTGAATCTAGAGCCCTGATTGGTAGTATTCCTGCTCCTAGATTCTCAACAGGAGCGGTAGGAGCCCAGCCAAACGCACTAGCTCCTTCTTTTTTAGAATCAGGAGCACTCAAAAATCGGGAGCAGATTGCAGTAGAAAACTAGGAGCGACCACTGCCTCGCTCACCGTAAGAATTAGCCTTCCTCCTTACCAAAATACCCCTCAAGTTAAGGTACCACCTTTTGCCCTATCATATAATGGCCTATTTGGCTCCTCCCGTCGCCCTTCCCACTCATTTCTCACTCTTGCTCACCCAAGCATTGTTAGGCCCCGAGCACCTCACCGCCAGCCATAGCCCCTAGCACTCCTCCCCATCGGCTCGGAAGGCCGAGACGAAGCCCCTACCCGTCGTCGGCCCTAGGCGATTAGTGTCCATGACGAGCAGCGACCTAGCGTCCATGACGACGAGCGACGACCTCAGTGACCCCACGCACACCTCGCCCGCCTTAGGCAAAGGTGAGCTGCCACCACCCCTAAAACCTAATTCCGCCACAGTGAAAAATCCCTATTTCCTTGCTTCCCGACCTCCTCTTTGTGGCAACCTCGCCCCTACCTCGACCTCTACTGTCGTACAATTGCCCCCATATTTGCAGACCCGAGCCTCCCCCCAAATGCTTGGGTGTGCCCTAGTATCTTGTTCACGTGGATTTGGATCTTGTCCATGTGAGTAGTGCTTGGAATGAATGCTATTGTGTGCATGCCATACTGGCTTACTCTACTGCAGTCCTCTGGAATTAGTGTTGTTCTTGTTGTTCAATTAGTTAAACTAGTGTGTGTGCATGTTGTTCATATACCCTATATGGGCCTGTTCTTTTGGTCATGGCTTATGGCTTTTGGTGAAATTTTAAATTTTGGTACATTTTGCAGACAGACACGGAGAGATCGATACGCATTTGCGATTTTGGCTGGTACAGATGTTAAGCTTTTAACGTGTACTACGTTTAACTTGTAGACTCCATCTTGAGAAAATACTCCGTTTAAAAGTTAGGTCATCAGCGGTACGCCAAAAGCCGGCCGGCTTGTGGCCTGGAGAACAGGCCCTATGTATGATGTTCATGCTATCCTGCTGCTAGTGAATGATGCTAAGTATGAATGCTTGGATGTACCTAGTCCTTGATGTGAATGATGATGAGTACGAAATAATTTCAAATGGGAGGAAATGCTTAATGGAGTGATGAGAATGTCAGGATAGTTTGTGAGATATTTGCAGAATAAGTGAGAGCTAGAAATCACCCAAATACCCATTTGAACCAAGTTGTTTATGTCCCTGTAATTGCAAAATTTGAGCAGAGGATCGACATGCAATACAAGAAGCTTCAACTTAAGAACAAATGGGATAAACTGAAGAATGGATATGCCATATGAAATAAATTGAAGCTAAAGGAGATTGGATTAGGTTGGGACAACCAAAAGAACACAATCAAAGCTGACGATGGTTGGTGAAAGAAGAAAAATAAGGTAAATAGTCAACATGTACTGCATTCATAAATGTTAAGTTGTTTCTTGTCCCATAAATTTAATATGTTTTAATTGATTTTGATAGGAAATTCCTCGAGCATCCAAGTTTCGTAAAAGTGGAATGTAAAATAAGGACTTGGTGGAGGTGATGTCTGAAGACATTCACAACACTGGGGTTGACCGTTGGTCTTTGGCCGACAATAACTCACCTCATAGTCCGACGTATCCATTGGCGGCTATTGATCTTGAGGAGTAAGAAGATGAGAATGATGACAAGAAAGAAAGTGAGCATGAGGATGAATCACCCGTTGCTAGGAAAGGGAAGAGAGCTTGTGGTTCCAACAATGATAAACGAAAAAAAACTTAAGAGTGGATCACAGTTTGTGCAAGACCACATCAAGTGTATGGTTGACTTGAGTGAGAAGTCACATGCATCTTTTGAAGCATATTCTAAAAAGAAAGATGACACATCCGTATGTAGCATCACAGAAATCATGGAGTTGGTCTATGAGTGTGGTACTATTAGTAGGACTAGTGATCACTTCGTTGCAACTGAACTTTTTATCAAGAAGGAGCAAAGGGAGATGTGGCTGACCATCAAAAATAATCCAGGGCAATTTGAATGGCTTAAAAAGAATTACATTGTCAAGTATGGCAATTAGATTAATATGATGCCAAACATTTTATTTGGCTTGTGAGATTATCATTTTATTTGACTTATGAGACATTAATGTGCTATATATTAGGAAGCTTATTGCATTATGTGACTTGTGAGACATTAATGTGCTATAATATTAGAATGTTTATTGCATTATGTGGCTTGTAAGACATTAATTGCTTTTCCTAGTGTACTATGATGAACATCATGCCTTATGGTTATGCCATGTGTTATCTCTTGCACTTGTGTCTTTTTTATGGTGTGCAAAGTATATAATATTGCCTTGATCTCTCATATTTTTGTTATCCATTTCTCATATACAGATGTCTAGTAGCGATGACAGTGGTGGCTCGGATGATGAACATGCATTTGATGTAGAGATGGTGCATCGACAACATGAGGTGATGGATAATATAATTGTTGTTGCATCTCTTGTGGGGAATTATTACTCGATATATCTAGATAAGAGACTTCGCAACTCAGTGGAATGTGTTGGGCGAGAGAGACTTTGAGCACTCCCAGGGAAAGGCATCACATGTTTCGTATGAATGCTATAATCTTTCGTAGCTTGCATGATCTTCTGGTGAGCAAATACAACTTGGAATCAAGTAACCATATGAGTCCAATGGAAGCATTGTCTATTTTCCTGTACATATGTGGTGGCTATGTGTCCAACAAAAGAATGCAAAATTGGTTCAAGCATTCTGGTGAGACAAGTAGCAGAAAGTTTGATGGGGGTTTTGGAATGTGTGGTTAGCATGTCTAGGCATTATATGCAACCTAAGGACCCTAACTTCTCTACTGTTCATTGTAGAATTAAGAATGATCAGAGGATGTGCCCACATTTCAAAGATTGCATTGGATCCATTGATGGTACTCACATATTTTCAAGTCCCTAGAAGATCAAGTTAGATACACTGGCAGATCACGAAAACAACTCAGAATGTGACGACAGTGGTTGATTTCAATATGCACTTCACATATGTATCTATTGGTTAGCCATGGGCTATGAGTGATACTAGTGTGCTATATCATGCATTGGATATAGATAGAGATGTCTTTTCATATCCTTCAAAGGGTAATTGCCTTTCTGTGTAACAATTTCTTGAACAAATTATCCTCCTATACTCTTCCTCAAATGACCCTTGCATATAATGTTACAGGGAAGTAGTATTTTATTGATGCCGGTTATCCGAACTGACCATGGTAATTGGTGCTATACAAGGGCCAAAGATATCATGTTCCTGATTTTCGGAGGGGCCTACATTATCATGTGAGAAAGAGAAATTCAACAACAAATTGCATTCAAGTGGTTGTAATGTTGTTGAGAGGTCATTTGGTGCATGGAAAATGAAAGGAAGAATCCTGCTAAAGATGTTGAGCTTTAAAATGTCAAAGCAGAAGAAGATTGTAGCAGCAACCATGGGTTGCACAACTTCATTCCATGTTAGTGGTGCTTCGGACAAACTCATAATTAATTGGTTTTGTTATTGATATGAAATGCATTCCTCTCATCACATTTGTATGGTATCACATTCAAATAGATTATAGGTCGGTACCGAAAAAATTGTATAAAAATTTCATAAATTTCCATACAGATGAAAAGGAGTAAGAAACAAATATATTTGAAGTGATAAAACCACCAATACAATGGTTTTTCCTCTCTAATCCTCTCTTTCGGGGTTTTAAGAGCCATCTTTTTACAAACGCTTACCTCAACCAGCTCCAGATTCTCATATGAGTAGATTCTAACAGAATCAGGAGCAAGAGTTGGGAAAACAGAATCTGGAGCTCTATCAAAAGACCCTAGATATCAACTAAACATCTTGTGACATCCACTACTGTCTGGCATTCAAACAAATTGCTCTACATCTCTACCTGCAAAATCGACAGCTTAGTTAGTGCTTTGGTTGCCAGCAACCCTAGTTTCGCAGCAAGTGCTTCTACTAGAGCAAGAGAAACCACACGCCCGTCAAAGGCTCGCTATACTTGAAACCGACCATTAACCTGGTACTAACTCACAGCGTGACCAAGAACCTAGGCAAGAGGCACGACTCAAATGTTCTATCAAACATAAATGAGCCAAAGCAGATGAAATGATGAAGACAATCTCAAGTTTAGCACGGACAATGATGTGCTTAAGCCTAACTACTTACTTGCAGATGTTACTCTATGAAGAAAGAGGAGAATGGAATCACTAAATAGTGATTAGATATTCCATCTCTCATAGACTTGGATGATTGCGAATCACCAAAAGATACAAGTACACTCACAATCAGTCGAGCAAAATGGTACAAATCCTCCCCCCCACCCCCACTTGGTAACCCTCACCATGCCATCGTCCATCACGCGTTCTGAAGCTGGCGGCCCGTTCCGTTCCAAACGACTTCAGCTTTCAATGTTTTTTTCTTTCGACTTATTTAAGTTAAAAGCCACTTGAGACGCATCAGTTTTTAATTTCGGCTTATTTTGGCTTTTTTGGTTTTTTATCTTTACTTTTTTCTTCTTATTCCTTTCTATTGTCCGTGATGATATAACACACTTTTAATTTTTTCTCTCAACTTTTTCTTATTTTTTCTTAGTAAAAGTAAACAGTCGTTACAATACAATTTTAAACAAAAATTAGTTGGAGCACCAAAAGCACATCCAGCAGTTCAGCTGACCCTAGCAGAGTAGCTCAACAGCAAACCCTGACCTCTCAATAGTCATGGATATCAAATCATTTATCACACATTCAGAGAAACCATAAACAAATTTGGAGAAACAGTAAAATAGGCCTCTTCTTTTCGACTTCTAAAAGCTAATTTTTAGTTTTTCTATAATAACTAGCTTTTAAACAGAGTATCTTTTTAAAGCGGAGACTACAAATTGATTATAATACATACTATAGCGACTTCATTTATATCGGACAAAGCTGTACACGAATTTCTGTTACTATATACTCTCTCACAAACAATTCAAAAGATATAAACCGTAGTTAAAAGCCATAAACAGAAGCTTAAAAAACAGGGCAGCTGACCATGTCTAAGTGGAAGTCTCGTGGCCATTCTCAAGAAAGCAGTGCGTGTCCCAATCGAAACAGTGAATAGGATAAGAGCATCCACAAGGAGTAAACACCAAGATTTCAAAGACATGTTTTGAACATGTCAGTGCTAAATACTGTGAGAAATGTGGGTTTGAGTCCAACGTTTACTACTGCGAAGCTGCAGAGCAGAAACATCACAAGAACAAATCCTATTTGGATTATTAGTGGCTAAAAGAGTTATTACAAAACAACTTTGTTTTGGACAGGATTAAATTTAAACAAGGATACATGTCAACATCGTGATGTTCTACATTTCTTACTTTTTTTCTGGATACAAGTCAATATCTAAGCAAGGATTGCTGTCGGAGACTAACTTACATGAACTTTACATGGTTGACTGCAGTGTACAAGTTCCATACTACTAGTACACTAGTAAGACTCCTCGAACTTTCTTGCTTGACTTTGCACATGAAAACTCGCGAAGATATATTTGGCAGAAGTAAGAAGTACTTCCCCAATTCAATGGGACATTGAAAAATGCAATTCACTAGTAATTCAGGTCGGCAACTCTTTGCAATGAAAGAGGAAGTCCCTGGTCAACTTTTTTTTATGAATTAATCAAACTCTAGAAAGGGGTTGTATACTTTAAGCCGATTCAGAGAGGCCATGCAAGGCTAGCAGCACCATTGATACAAACTCAAGACCGCCAAAATTTTGCTCTGGTCGCCCAATCTAGAGTAAACAGAAACTCCTCCAGACGACGTAAAAAGATAGGAAATGGCCATACCTAAACGTGGAAAATAAACGAATTCTTCCAAAACTCTCAGTTTTGTAATTCAAAAATCATTTACACATATGACTACACACATGACAGTCATAGGATAGACCTAGTGTAACTGAAATGTCTCTACAGTGAAAAGGGTACCGATTTAATAGAACACAAATACATGAAACTTGAACTTTACGAGCAGAGTAACTTGAACATGGCACCAAAATACTATGGGGGCGTATTGGTTGCGGCGGATGGTTTTTAGCTGAAAATAATTAGTAGTAGCTGAAAGAAGTGACTTGAAGAAAGAGGTCGTGAGCGGTGAGCAAAGTGATAGAGAGATACGTGCGCGAGACGAGAGCAAAAGGACGTCCATAATCCCCTGTCTTATTCCCAAAGCAAGATGAGAGCGAGAGGAGTAGAGAAGCCATTTTAAGAAGATAGTTGTTCATATTGACTTCAGGCTTCTCTAAGCAGAAACTAGAAACAGAAGCCAATACAAAAATACCCTATCTATTGCAAGTAATAGACACATGCAACCCTGGATGGAATTTAAGACACTGAGATAAGAAGCAGGATAGATCAAACCCAAAAGTGCTGCAGATTAAACCTAAGCACCAAAAATATAACCTTTTAACCCTGTGTCATTGAGACAATTATCTTGTTCACCATTATCATGGTGGCATTGGCAATACAATAGGGTAGTATTTGGTTCATGGGATGAGAGTGGATGAAATGACTCAATTTAAGATAGGATGATCCTAAATGAGATGGTACATGCTAGTTGTTTAGTTGAATAAATGTAATGATACGAGATGTTTAGTTGGTAGGATGGAAGTAGATGTGATGATTAAGTTTGTGTTTGGTTGAAGAAATGATGGTGAATGACAGCATGTTCTTTTTAGCTGCGGCTTATAGTTTTTGGTTAAAATTTTTGAATTTTAGCTGCTTGCGATAGAGATTACGGAAAGAGAGATACTCACTTGTGATTTTGGTTGATACAGATGTTAAGTTTTTAACATGTACTACAATTAACTTGTAGATCCGATCTTGAGAAAATACTCTATTTAAAAGTTAGGTATTTTAGTAAAAACCAAAAACCGCTTTTAAAAACAGTAAAGAACAGCCCATGAGGTTGGCTGTGATAACCTTTTGTCTGAGGGCGGTGAGATCACCTCTTATGTTTTTCTTGAACCGGTATGCTGCGTTTGTGCGATTTTGAAGGGTATCTATCATGTGCGGTTGTAGGCGATGAATTAAGATTCGGATTTGTACTTAGTTATTACGGTAAATATTTATCGTAAAATTTTGATTCCACATAGGATATGCTACAATTCTTGACAGACCCTTTAGCGAACACTATTAACCATCAGATTGAGCGATTGTCAATAGCACTTCTAAAAGTCCCAACAGGAACAAGAAAGTAATCTCCTGGATATGAACAACTCATAGTCAAAACTCAGAACCTCAAAATCATTACTGATGATATAACAACCGTTGCAATCACCAAGCCCTTCTCATGAGAAACCACTGCACAATTGGCACTGATGTGAAATCAGTGCATCAATTCACGCATCCCAGAGATCAGCCTCAATCATCTCAGGATTTCATCAAAGGCTGCACAAGAGATCCCTAAAATTCTTAGATACAGCCACAACAAACAAGCGAATAACTTCTACCTATTCATCACCACAAATCTCGCACGAACGACCAAATCATTCCAACTACGACGCACGTAAGATCGAACCCATCGAGTCCCAATACCAATCATCCAACGGGCCAAAGCAAACACGCACCAAATCGAACTCCCAACCCACAAATCCCCAACGAATCACGACCCTACCCCGCGACGTCGCCGCGCGCGCCAAATCGAACCAAAGCGCAGATCTACCGGAGGCAACCGCGTCTTACCAACCAAAACGAGAAAACTCGACCAAGAAATTCGAGAAAAAAGAACGCATCAAAGGGGCCGGAGCTTACCCGCGCCGATCTGGTCGAAGCGGGGTGAAAACAAAAACACGCAAAAAAGCGAAGGAGAAAGGCGAGGAGAAGATGGGGTGGGTTAAGTCGGCGAGGAGAGTCGACGGCGGCGAGAGGGGAGGGCACCCAGTGCGGAGGGAGAATTTTTCTGTAGGGTTAATTGACTCATAAATTTTTGTAAAATATATCTACTTCGATTGATAATTTTATAGAAATTTATATAATTTTAGTAATCCTAATAAAATTGATTCTACATGGCTTTATTCCTAGCCACGTCACTTGAGCACCCGTGTGGAGCGAAACGGCTCGTCCGGTACCGCGTGGTCCGGGCGTTTTCGTCGAACGCCACGGCTCGGCATCTATGCCAAATATTCGCGCGCTCGGGATCCCCTCCATTCGCTAAACCAAACGCGCGGACGAAGCCAAGTCTGGAACCATCCCACCCCTTTCCCTTGTGGTACACCCAACCAAACAGCCGATAGATCAAACTTACAGTAGCAGCTCGGTCAATATTCAATAGCTAAACCTTATAACCTAAAAGTTCAGATGGATGAATGCAATTGCTAGGACAAAAAAATCGCCATGCCCAAAATTGAATCTAAAATTCTATAGTAAGCATGCAGAGTATAGAGCCACTTCCCTTGATGCACGTTCTGGTCAGTCTTCGAAGGCGGACACCAGCTCCGGCACCGGTTCGGGTACCGTGGGCAGCACCGGATAGTTCCGCGAGAAGCACGCGTCACAGAGCTCATGAGCCTCATCGCCGTAGATGCTGTGGAGCTTGTCCAGAGAGAGGAAGGCGAGCGAGTCGCAGCCGATCGTCCTGCGCACACCCTCGAGGTCCATCCTGTTCGATATCAGCTCGCCCTCGCTCGGCGTGTCGATGCCGTAGAGGCAGGAGCCGATGACCGGTGGGCTGGCGATGCGCATGTGCACCTCGCGCGCGCCGGCGTCGCGGAGCAGGCGCACGATCTTGCTGGAGGTGGTGCCGCGCACGAGCGAGTCATCGACGACGACCACGCTCTTGCCCGTGATGACGCCGCGTACGGGCGCGAGCTTGAGCTTGACGGCGAGGTCGCGGATGGCCTGCGACGGCTGGATGAAGCTGCGGCCGCTGTAGTGCCATCGGATGAGGCCCTGCTGGAACTCGAGGCCCGACGCCTGCGAGAAGCCGAGCGCGGCGTAGAACCCCGAATCCGGCACGGGGATGACGACGTCGGCGGTGGGGGCGGGGGACTCCTCGGCGAGAGCGCGGCCAAAGGCGTTGCGGCGCTCGTGGACAGCGTGCCCGAAGACGACGGAGTTGGGCAGGGAGAAGTAGATGTGCTCGAAGACGCAAGACTTGCGCGGGCGGTGCGGGACGAGGCAGGCGGAGGACACGGACATGTCGCGGCGGTCAACGAGGACCACCTCCCCGGGCTCCACCTCGCGCTCGTAGGAGGCGTCGATGAGGTCCAGCGCGCAGGTCTCTGACGCGAACACGACGGCGCCGTTGGGGCGGCGGCCCATCACCAGAGGCCGGAAGCCGAACGGGTCGCGCACGGCGAAGAGCTTGTCGGCCGTCAGGAAGAGCAGCGAGTACGCGCCGGCGAGGCGCTCGCACGCGTCGCAGATGCGCGAGAGCAGCGGGCGCGAGAGCGACGTGGCGATGAGGTGCAGGATGACCTCGGTGTCCGACGAGGTGTTAAAGATTGAGCCTTCCGCCTCCAGCTTGTTGCGCAGCGCCTCGTAGTTCACGAGGTTGCCGTTGTGCGCCACGGCGAGCTGCCCGAACCGGTACCCGGCCAGGAAGGGCTGCACGTTGCGCAGCGAGGCGGCGGCGCCGGCCGTGGAGTAGCGCACGTGGCCGATGGCGGCGTGGCCGGGGAGCTTGGCGAGGCGTGCCGGGTCGCCGAAGACGTCGCCCACGAGTCCCAGCCCTGTCACCGACTTTATCTTGCCGTCGTCCCCGGCGGCAGCTATGCCGGCGCCCTCCTCCCCGCGGTGCTGAAGCTTCTGCAGGCCGAGGTAGCAGAGAGACGCAGCGCCTGGGTCACCCACGACGCCGAACACGCCGCACTCCTCGCGGGGGTGGTCGTCGCCTTCGCCGTCATAGTTGAAGGGCGTGACGCGGTCGGGGAGGGCCTGCGCCGGGGCGGGGCGACCGGCGCGGTGGCGCAGCGCGAGAGGCGAGGGCTTGGCGGAGCACCTGAGCTGGTGTTGGTTGGGCGTTGGCGCGGCGGCGGCGTGTCGGAGGAGGCGGGAGGAGGCTGTGGTGGTCGGAGCGGCGGCGGCGGTGGCCATCCGTGATGTGCGGCGTGCGGGGTACTACTGGAGTTTGGGAGGAGGGCTTCGAGGATGCCATCCCGAACGCACGTGAAGGGACAGGATTTAAAGAGGCCGGACTCGCCGTGTGGTGGCCGTGTTCCCTACGTATAGGCACATTTGGTATGGTCGGTCTCTTCTCGTATAGCGTATTCTCTTCTTGACCTCGTATTTCTCAGTTTAGAGATGTCGAAAAAATAAAAAAGGACTCATATAGCAACTCCTAGGCTGGGAAGTCTTTTACCATCTTTCCATCCGTATGTGATTTGTTAAGATATTTTGGCTGTCAAGTTTGGAATTAAGAGATTGACCCAGAAAGAATATCTGTTTTTATGGTTCGTTGATTTCGTTTCTTTTTTTTTTATCTCTACTCCATGACATTGGAGGGAAAAATACTATGGTCACATGGCTGTTTCGCATGAAGAAATGCATTTTTCTACTACTTCAAAAAACAAATTGATGATGCTGATTCATGCTATGATTTAGCCCTGATCCCATCCCCAATCTAGAGCGTCTCCTTTCTCTCTCCTCCCCCATCAATTTTAGCGGCGATGCCTCATGAGGCTTCTCGTCATCGGCTTCTCGCCCCTCTCCGACCGTCTCCGCTTGCGCACTCCGCGATGGTGTATCTAAGGCTGTGTTTAATATGGCTTAAATTTATAGTTTAAGTTTATTTTTATACTATTTATAATTTTGTCTTTTTCTTAATTTTTGACTTTTTTGTCTGTTTTTTTTTCTCGTATTCGTTTGTGTTGTCTGTGATGCTCTAACATATTTTTTATATTTTTCAGTTTTTTTAAATTTAATTATGTTAAATAAGCCTCTGTCAGTCAGACAAATGTTTTTTTAATTACCATGTTGTGTTTTTAATATAAGTTTTCATTTTCAGTAGAACCGATCACCACCTAAAAAAACTCTTGTAGAACCGTGTTAATCCTAGCCAACCGGACTTGCCAATGGCGCCGCTCAACTTCGAAATGACACGACTAGCTGGTTTTCTAGTCATTTTTAATGGCAGATTTTGGAGTTTGCATGCTAAAGAGTCTTCAATAGTTTCACTAGTAACTAAACTAGATAATTTTCACACTTGGGCAACTAAAACGATGTTTGCAATGTGAACGGTTTCGATTCAACATTGTTACTTTTCAAAATAAAATGTACGATTTGCATTATATCAACTCTAACACTACCAATTAGCAGACAAACATTTTTTTAGTAGCGGAAAAACACTTATAATGAAGATTCTCCAACGAGAAGTACCATGCCCATAAGATTTCACGTTCGCTCCCGAGTCCCAGACTCCAAGTCGAACACGACGCTTCAGGCCAGTGGACACATCCATGTACTCAAAGCAATGCCAAAGACAGTACAAAAGGGAAAGGGAAATAAAACAGATCAAATTCTATCCTCCATCCTCCTCCTGCCACACTTCTTCCATTCCCTCTCCTCCCTCCTACTCCCAACCCCATCGCGCACATCGCCGGTCAAAGCACACCACTTCAAATCCAAATCCGAACATAAGGTTCCGCTTCAAATGCGCCGTCCACGCGCCGCCGCACGCCGCCGATGACCCCCGCCGTGACGAACGCCGGCAGCGACCTCTTCGCCGCCAACCTCAAGGGCGCGCTCCTCGCCGTCGCCTCCTCCGCCTTCATCGGAGTCAGCTTCATCGTCAAGAAGAAGGGCCTCCGCCGAGCCGGCGCCTCCGGCTCCCGAGCAGGTCTGCCCCAACTCGCCGCCCGCCCCGGCGTCCCAAAGGCGCTGTCCTTTTCGTTCTTCTCGTTGCAACTCTAGGTCTTTCTGGTTCTTGGGTGCTAATTCGAACCTACATGCTGTGGGATGTGAGAAAGGCGGATCCTTTATGCCCAATCCGGTCAATTCCATGTAACAGACGATGTGACCTTCGTTGTCTTGTTGAAAATTTCAGGTGTCGGAGGGTATGGGTACCTCTTGGAGCCGCTCTGGTGGGTCGGGATAATCACCAGTAAGCTTTCACGATCCTTTTGGCCTCATTTGTTCGTAATCATGTGGAAATTCGACTGAAATATTTCGGCACAAATTGGAACTTTTCAGTGCTTGTCGGGGAGATTGCCAATTTCGTGGCTTACATGTTTGCGCCGGCCGTCCTCGTCACGCCGCTGGGCGCACTCAGCATTATTGTCAGGTAGAATGGCGAAATTTTTAGTTGGCGTGTATAACATTTGGAATTCATTGTTTGGGTTTGTTCTGATATGTGCATGTGTGCTGTGATGATTTGTTGGGGCAGTGCTGTTCTAGCCCATTTCACACTGAATGAAAAGTTGCAGCGGGTGGGCATGCTGGGCTGTGTTCTCTGTATTGTTGGGTCGACGGTGATCATCCTCCATGCTCCCCAGGAGAGGACCCCAAGCTCAGTGGAGCAGATTTGGCACTTGGCGACACAGCCTGGTAAGTTTCCATGCTTTCTCCATTCAGCTACTTGTCATCACAATGGACTTGTGTTTTGACATGTGTTCTGTAATGTTGTTGCAGCCTTCCTTTGCTATGCTGCATTTGCAGTGGCAGTGTCACTGCTCCTGATGCTATATTGTGCTCCACGGTGTGGGCAGACAAACATAATTGTGTATGTTGGAATTTGCTCAGTGATTGGATCCCTGACGGTAAATGTTCTGCTCGATTGTGCCTTTGGCATCGTATTGTTTTGTTGTTAATATGGCTTTTGTGTGCTATTGTGTTTTGTTAGGTAATGAGCATTAAGGCTGTGGGCATTGCCATTAAGCTTACAATTGAGGGCATAAACCAAGCCGGGTATTTCCAGACGTGGCTGTTTGCAGTGGTTTCAGCAACATGCATAGTTATTCAGTTAGTTTACCTGAACAAGGTACACGGTACACCAAATGCCTAACCAGTATACATAAAAAATATGCTTGTTAACCTTCCAGTTTTCGCCCAACAATATAACAAGACAAAATATGTCATACGTAAATTTTGCCATAGGCTCCCAAAGAAATTTTGTCAGGGGCTCTGCTGATTGCATCCTAATTGACTCATTTATCGCAGCATCACTTAAGTGTTACCTCAGCTAAAAGAAAATATTTTCAGAGGTTACATCTCAATTAGCGGCTAATGTAATCCTGGTGTTGGTGCATGTCGTGTTCAATTTTCAGGCATTGGATACTTTCAATACAGCAGTGGTCTCTCCCATCTATTATGCGATGTTTACAACCCTCACAATTTTAGCAAGTGCTATAATGTTCAAGGTGAGCAAAATCTTTTAAAAAAATTAGTATGCGCACAGTGTTCTCCGTCCTGTGCAAATTGATTAGTAAATTTTTGTTTGGTGACTATCCAGGACTGGTCTGGGCAGAGTGCAAGCAGTATTGCCTCTGAAATTTGTGGATTTCTTACAGTTCTTGCCGGTACTGTTGTGCTACATTCTACTAGAGAACCTGATCAAACTCTATCGGCAGGTAGATTTTGTGAAGTATGGTACAGCATGGCAGCAAATATCTTCTTCCAAAGTAACTCAAATCACTTTTTTTCTGTATATCACTGCAGACCTGTATACGCCTCTCCCTCCAAAGATATATTGGCACATCCAAGGAAATGGTGATATAGGGAAACAAAAAGAGGAAGACTCACTGCCCTGCGACTTTATCACTGTCGTGCAGCAAGACTACTTTGTCTAGAGATCTTCCAGGATGCTTGGCTTTTCATGTGCCATTTCTTAGTCCTTCCTGTTGAGATTGGAGACTGAAGCCAGTCGTTCATAGCCCCCTCAAGATCATCTTGACACCAAGGCCTAAGCAATTGTGAAATTTTGTAGAGATCATGTTGGGTCGTGCTTGATCTGTCGCATTCAAGCTAATGGCCATACAATTACTTCTGAACAACCTAGCCCTCTAGGCTGACATTGCTGTGAAGTACTGTAGAAAGTTCGTCAGGGGATGTAGATTTTTTTTCATTTTATCTGAACGTCAAGTATATAAGGCTTGCTATTGCTAGTGTGACATTTTGTTCACCCTTGTCGGCTCCGCAATGTAAGCTGGTGTATTTGAGGTTTGTATTGTACAATCCATTCTGTATCCATCTGGGTACTTAGAACTTCTGTTTCAGTGAGGTATTGAAACAAAGCAAGCTGCATGCTTTTTCCACCCTTGGTAGCACTTTATGAGCATTGTGCCTCATGTTTTTTTGCTGCTAGAGTGCTTTGACCTCAAGTATAGTTCGGCAAGATCCTGAATATTTCAAACGCGTGCACTCTCATCTGTGCTCGATGGGCATTTGTTTTTGCAGCATCATGATGATAACCTTTCTGTCGGGCTTTGCGAATACAAAGTCGAATGCTTTGCCGCGAATGCGTAGTCCAATGCTTTGCTTTCCATTCGCGCGCCGTCAACACACTCTAAGAGTGTGTTTGTATTGACTATGGCCGATAGATTATGACTGAGAATAAATAGTAATGATTAAAGAAAGTGGTTATTAGAAGGAAACGAGCGGTGAAAAAAATAAGAGATACGTGTATAAGACGAGCGAGAGAAGTAGAATACGTAATACATCCGTGATCCCTTGCTTTGTCCTTAGAGCGAGATAGGAGTAAGAGGAATGGAGAAGCCGTTTCAAGAAGTCGGATATTTATATTGATTTCTGGCTTTTTCAAGCATAAGTCAGAACCAATATGAACACCATCTAAAACAAGCATTTCACTTTAAAAGTAAAACCATGTAAGTAACAACGCAGGACATACTGACTAAAACAAGCATTTCACTTAAAAAGTAAAACCATGTGTGCAGGTAACAACACAGGAGTAAGAACACTGGCACCTTTCATCGCAAGTCCGTGTTTACTACTTACATTCTACAGCTATTCACTTGCTAGCAGTACTAGTAGATAATTAACATTAAAACTTGGCCTGGATATCATCCAGAGAACAAAAACGAAATAAATACATAATAACATGGCACAATCACAAGCTTCAAAGAAGATGCTTACGACGTGATACATGCACAGTAACCATTTGTGAAGTAGAGGTGTTAGGAGACCCAAAGCTTGTGCAACGCGTGCAGCTGGCCCAGAGGCAGATTTGAGAGAGAAACGATACATCTCTTTTAGCTTCGTGGCATCTCCTCTGTTGCTAGTGTTGGCCTGACCGACAGAAGCCGGTTTGCCTGTGCTCTTCAGCAGACTCTGCAACTGGCTCCAGAACTTCGGCTTTATTTCCAGATTCACATCGTTTGAGTATTCTTCGTTCTCTTCAACCACATGGCGGGCTTCCAGCAAGTGCATCAGCGCGGCTTCAATCATCTATGAGGAAAAGAGACCCAACATATTGATTGAAATGAAAGGGGACATTCCATTCCAGATTTATACACAAATATGACATTCTAGATGTACACATACTAGACGGCAAGGCCGCAAGAGCCGCAGGCAACCTCATAGCCTCATGCTCAAACGGTTTCTACGTACTGGTTATTATAGTGAGTCTATTACCAGCCATAGTGCAGCGACCTATTGCAATTTGTGCATTGCCAGAAATGCCTTTTTTTCAAATGTTGCGCTCTACAAAAACGTGTAACTCCTACTTGGCAGAAACAAAACGTAATTACTCAGCAAAATTACTCTTACCAGTACAGCCATAATAGTAGTACCAAATATGAAGTATAACTTGCTTAATTATGCTAAGCAGACAACACTGATCTGCTCTGCACAATAAATATAGTGGCCAATGTCCGTCTCAGAATGCTAAAAGAATAATAGAGGAACTAAGATCAGTAAGGCCAGAAAGAACATACCACACACGAGTGAAACGAAATGGAGAGGTTAGTAGAAAGGGCAGATTGCGCCATAAGGATGTTAAGAAACATGGTTGGATGTGTGTTTGGACCATAAAATTCTAAAGCTTTCTGCCAGTTCTTCTCTGCAAGTGAACCACACCACTTCGCTTTCTGACGATATTTATCCTCATTCTTCTGTTTGACCTCATTGTCAACCAAATCAAGGAACTTTAAGCACAGATCCCTCTGATAACAAGCAAGCTGAAAATGACCAAAAGCAGCTTCCTGTCTGTGGTGTTCACCAAGGGATTCATATGTAGACAAAGCCTTGCGAAAAGCATCATTTGCTGAAATCTCAAGAACTGTTCTATTAGATGATACATCAACAAGTCCACCTTCGTAACTGTCAGTTAAGAAGCTTTCCCTTGCCAAAAGCATTCCAAGCCTCAGGTGGGTATGGGCATACTGGGTGTAAACCTCATTGCACAGTACTTTATCGACCTCATTATCAGCATAGCTCAGTTGCCTCTTAGCTGCTGTATAGTAGTTTATGGCTTGAAAATATTCTGACTTGGCGGACTTAATGGATTGCATATATGCACCTTCAGGAAGATCATACTTCTGAAATTCATCTACCTTTGGTACTGATTCCTCTGCTAAAGCTCTTCTACCATGACCTAAGTTGCAGTTGATCAATATAACATTTGTGTGATCAGAGACCTCTTGGAATGCTCCTAATAGCATCAGCAAAAGCACTTTCAGCACTACCCAGATTTCTACTCTCAAGTCTATGGCGGCCCAGTTCATTGAATGCCCAGCCTCTTTTTTAAGAATGGTGGACATTTCTGTTGAGTGCACAGGTAATGCACACATGGCTCCCTTGGCCGAACCATAGCAGTGAATAGCTGAACCCCAGTTGGATCTAGTCGTCGCCTAATCGCTGCAAGTCGTTGCCAAGTCGATGAGTTGTGCGACCAGCAAACTAATCGAGTTGCAGCACTCCGGTCATTCTCTGCTACTGACTTTACGATTAATCGACGATTAGTCGCGACTAATCGTGTGACTTAATAACATGGAGCTGAACATAGATTGTATTCGATATCTCCGGGTTAGGACCCCCAAGGAGCTTGAAGATACCACCACCCCTCACACTGGAAACGTCTTCATTAGATTTATCAGGAATTCCATCAGCATTGATTGACTGTTTTTCCATGGTATGGTTATCACGATCAATATCAACACTTGATACTGAGCTTTTTTCAGGACAAGTATCATTCCTAGTATGCTGCTTTTTTTCAGAACCCTCCGTAGCTTGCTGTGCACTGGGACTGGGGTTCTCTTTAGTTCCTCTAGATTGTGAATAAAAGTTCCTGCCAGATGATTTTTTATTTTTCTTTCTTCCATAGAATACGGGCCTGTTCTTTTCGGCTGCGGCTTATGGCTTTGGCTGAAATTTTTGAATTTTGGCTGTTTACGGTACAGATTACGGAGAAACAGATACTCACTTGCGATTTTGGTTGGTACAGATATTGGGCTTTTAACGTGTAGATCGTTTAACTTGTAGACCCCGTCTTGAGAAAATACTCCGTTTGAAAGTTAGGTACTGTAGTAAAAGCCAAAAGCCATCGGCTTTTGACTTAAAGAACAGGCCCGTAGAGGCCTCAGGACTACTACTGCTTGCACTGCTGCCAATGTTTGCCCTATCACTTTGGCAGCTACAGTTTATCAGTGAGCAAGTGCCACAATTCTGTTTATCCTTTCCCAGTTTTCTCTTAAGACGTTTGACCTCCATTGCAACTTCATTTGACATTCTAAGTTGACCATCAGGCTTTTGTTCTGGCAACACCGGTGCTTGATGGCCACCGCTCAATCTGTGATATTTCACATGGACATCGCCAACAAGAATCCATGCCTTAGCCCAAAATTATTAAAGTTGATCCGAATTTGTACTGTGTCCGTGTAGGATACTTCATCGTCTTATACCAGACGTGGCATAAAAGGTGTGTGAAACATGCACAAGTTGTATCAGACGTGGTATCAATCTGTAGCAATCAACTCTAATTCGGTTTCCTCTCCATATGGAACTCTTTTCTCTCACCCTACATATATGTACCCTAGTAGTCAATAGAAAGAGATGTGCTCAAGAGAAAGCGCTCCATTGTAATTTCTCATCATTGTAGTGATTTGCCTTCAAACACCCGTAGTTTTTTCCCGAAGTGTTTTCCACGTAAAAATTCGTGTCTCTTGTCTTTATTTTTCTGTGTATTATTTGCAACAAAAATAAATAATTTGGAAGCAACTGTTGCACAGAAACTTCATAACTAAAGCATTTTGTGTTCTTGAAATAGTCTACCTCGTCCAATACAAGATTTGCCTTTAGATCACCATCTTCAAGATTCAATGAAATATTGGACATGGATGAGATGAATTCATCACCATCGAGATGTTTAGGCATAGACCCATAAACAAGACGGTTGGGTTGATCGCGTCGGCTAACTGCCGCCCGAGAAAACAGGGAGGAACTCCTCCACTCTCACGCGCCCTGATCGGGGGCGCCACCAACAATAGTGGTTTTGGTCCCGGTCACCAGTGCTATAAAAAGTAGGGTTCACGGCAGGCTTGAGTCTAGTGATTCAAGTCTAAAACCGACCCACACAAATCTGATCTATTGTTAGCGCTACGGTGGACGAAGACCGAACCGGATGGCCATCTTCTTCTTCACCACCGTCGGCTATCTACATCACCGTTTGACGACCTCACCGCCGGCCACATCGACTGCACCATCACCATCTCCTTCACCGCCTTCATGGCTTCTACTTCCGGATCGGGTATGTGGTCATATTTAGACTCTAAAGCTTAGCTAGGTGTTTATGTGATTTAATCTAGGGATTATTGCTTATGACGTTTAGACTTAGACATCACATCTTACAAAGACAAGCTAATTCCACAACTTTAAGAGTGTGACGAAGCTGCCCATCATTCTTGTATGCCTCTCCGAGTGACAGATAAGATTCTCCGAGCAAAAGAACAAGTTTCCATAATTTATGATCCATTTTCAATTTTGGTAGCCACTTCCCTAATGTTGCAAACTTCAATACAGTCAACATCACCACATCGACATAAAGAAAAGTCAAAAGGTCTCTCCCAAATGGTATCTGCACTGTCAACATAACCATCTTGAGTGTACTGCAGCTGCCGGTTCCATCTAAAGGGATTTGATAGCTTGTGATATGTGGTGTATAGCTGCCAGCTTAGAGGAGATTGCATCAGCAAGCCAAAGACTGGAGATAGAAATTCACAAGATAGCAACCATATTTTTAACAAATTTTATTTTTGTCAACTCTCTTACCAGAATTACCTTTACCTTTCTTGAATCCACTTGGTTTTTGCTTCTTGTTGCAGTTGTGTTTACCTTTAAAGTTCTTTGAATGATCTTTTAAACCATTGAACTTGGTGTTATTTTGATTAGCATGAACTTCAGGAAGTGGAGCAACACCAATGGGACGTTGTTGATTGTTCTTTAAAAGAAGTTCAGCATGCTTCTCTGCCTGAAGTATAGTATGTATAAGATCAAAATAAGTTTGGTAATTTGCAGCACGTCATTGCTGCTGTAGGACTCTATCAGATGGGAGCATAGTAGAGAGAGTCTTCTCTATTTTGTCCGCATCCGTTGGTTTCTTTTCATAAAACCGCAATTTGGAGCAAATAGTATGAAGGGCATGATTATAGTCTCCAACAGATTTAAAATTTTGGAGTCTAAGATGTGCTCATTCATGATTAGCCTCAGGTAAGATAACAGCTTTCTGCTGTTCATATCTATTTTTGAGGGCTAACCATAATGTGAGTGGATTCTCCTCATACAGATATTCAACCTTCAAATCTGGATGTATGTGATTCCGTATTGTGCTCAAAACATGTGAGTGGATTTCACAATATCCGGAGGAATTTGATCTGCTGGAGGATCAAATATCACCCTTTGCAACCCACGTATAGTGAGGTTGATCTTTAGGTCCATAGCCCATGTAGGGTAATTGGTACCATCGATAGCGAGTGGCTCAAAATCTTTGGTAGCCATTTAAAACCTACATGAAAAGTACACCATAAATAATTAATTTACATGAGGTAAATTAATGTGTATGGTAATGTTGTAATAAAATGCAAAATATGTGGAAAACAATATGAGTATTGTAATCTGAATGAATATATACCCAAATTAAATATAACATGTGGTAATATTTATAATACCGTGTAATTACAATATTGGTGATGAACACCAATTTATTGTATGGCATAGCCTACAAATAAATGTATCAAAGTGCCATAAATTGTGATTTTATGGTATTTATGTTAGGTATAATATTTTGCAAAAAAATTTCAAATTATTAAGTACAATGGTACTCACTAAATCGGAATTTTAAATTTTAAATTTGCAAAAGATAGCAATTTTAAATATGGTCGCAATTCATATTGTAAATAAATTGCAATAAAATAATAGTCCTACATATGTAAAAATTATATAAATGTGGATGCATATTTATTTAAATATTTACATAATTTTCAGGTCCTATAGGGACTGAAATGCGAATTTATAACAGTACAAATTGACGAGTACAATTATAAATAATCATAAGGACTGTACTGCAAATTCTACAAAAGGAATTTATTTAAAAGAAAATTCTGCATTTTTCATGAACTAGAGGGGGAAAATGCAAATTTTCGGAAACCTGGGCTAAAGCCCATTCGGCCTTTAGGCCCATGTGGGGAGGTGGGATGATTTGGGCCAAAAAGCCTATTTAGGCATCCACTATATAAATGAGGGGGATTTTAGGGTTTCCCCCAACCCATCCAGTCGCCGCCGCCTCCACGGGTCGGCATCGCCGCCGCCACATGCGTCGCCGCTGTCGCCGCCGGTCGCTTGCCGGCCACGCTGGCCGCCCGCCGCTGCAAGGCGTCGCCGTCTTTGGGTTATTAGGCGTCTTCTTGCGCCGCCCTTCCCTTTCTCTCGATCTACGTTGAGGAGAATGCCTCTTCTGCGGAGGAGGCCGGTGGAGGAGTTGGGGTGCAGATCCGGAGGCCGGGACGGCGGTTAGCCGCCACGGAGGCATGCGCCGGTCGTCGGTAAGGGCCATAGCGTGGAATCTTTCCCGGTGGGAAGGCGCCATGCGCCACCTATGGACGACGACGAGCCGACCGAGAGCCATGGTCGGTGGCGATGACGGTGGTGGTCGCCGGACGTGGTGGTGGTGGAGGCTTCTCATAGAGAGGAGCAAGAAGAACGTGCAGTTTTTTGTGCAGGGAATCAACTAAAGCGAGAATCTCCAGAAACGCTTTTTGATGATTCTCACAAAGTGTCATTTCCTTTGTTTTTTCTTCTCTGTTTGCACTTGTTTGAATGCGTGCTGATAACGTATTGCTAGAGTGATTGAACAAGTGTTTGAGAGAAAAACTAATTGCTTTATTCCATTTTGAATCTGTACAGTTTATAGAATATGAGGGGGTGGCAAGAAAAGTAAAATATGTCAGTTATGAGTACAGTTATGCAGTTATAAACATTGGGCAGTTTATGTTACAACATTGCCCTTGGCTACTTGGGGTGGTGTTCCCTGCCTCTTTTTTTTGTGCTGGATTTTTTTCCTGTCATTAATCTGACCTCTCGTGGTCGCGTTCTGCCTCCACTCCACCGCAGGTACCCATTTTCTCCCTAAAAATGCATCTGATGCCTATCACTCCGACGCCTTCTAGCATGTGCCTCAGGTCGGCTCCTCGTCGAGGTCGCTGCCATTTCCACCGTTATTGGCGAGCTCCCTCTAGCTCTGGAGGTTCCTGCGGCAGTTTTCTCCCCGCTGCTCCTGCTCTGCTATGGCCGGTGATGTATATGTGTGCGCCATGCGCTCTATGCTGTGCAGCCATCTCCTCGGTCGCCTAAGATTTTGTGCATACCTTTTTTCCCAGATAATTGATGTCAAGCGTGTGCTGATCCATTTTCCACGGAGAAAATCGTGGAAAGAGCCACACGACCCGGGAACCCCTGACGTAACCACGAGGAACGCCCGGCATGCCCATCAAAGCGTGGGCCAAGTATGGGTCGAACCTTTTCTGTGGGCTGCCCGTGGGTGCAGAGCACTCTCATTTAGTTTGGGCTTTGCTCCTTTTTTTTCCCCTTCTTTTCGAGACCCACGTATAAATTAGGCTCCTTTACGGCTCTACACAAAACCTTTCGCCGTCAGAACGCACGGGCTTTCTGCCTAGAAACCTTTTCGCCTGAAGATTACACAAAACTGCATGTTTGACTCGTGGATTATGCAGAACCTCCCGCTGCTTTAAGAGCCTCGCTGACAGGGTCAACGCGGCTAGGCTAGTTCTGAGTCTTCTGGCTGCTATCATCAATCATTCAGTTGCGCTTGCACGCACCTAGGAAAACCCATACGACTCGGCAAACAATGTGACCAGCATTTTTAAGCATACCTGCACACGTTACATGTTCTTGGGAAAGTCTTAACAAACTCCCCGATGATACAACGAAAGCCATGGCCGAACCGCAACAAGTTCAACGATGCGAACGTGCGACGAAAGCAACACCAGTAGAACAAGTCGTGCAAGCGGGGAATTAATTCAAATGGACACCACAGATGCACAGATTCTTGCCTGGTTAGTTTATTTTAGAGGAGTCAGCCATGACTTGTTATTAATGCAGAGTTGAGTCATTGGCCTTGTTCTTTTGAACTGCAGCTTCAGCTGCAGTAGCCAATAGCTTTTGTCAATGTTTTTTGAGACGGCAGAGACATCGACCTGAACGGCATATATGATTTTAAACTCGAAAAGTCGTTTGAAGAATTTGTTTTAAAAAATTGTCTCCATTTATTTCAATCTTCGGATAAATCAAAAGCTAAAAGTCCAAAAGAACACAGCCTTTTGCTTACTAAGTTCAATGATGGCGCTGAAGCTGGTATAGTTGAAAATACTGCATATCTGATTTCTATATCAGATGAAAGTACGCATTCTGCAGCAAAAGGATCAAAATGGGTAGGCACATGGAAAAGATTTTGGTTCTGAAGTTTGTATTGGTAGTATCATTGTAAAGAAGATAGTGGGAAAGGAGTACTGGCAACAGCAAAGGTGGTTATGGGCTCCCATTTCCCACACCTACAACTGGATTTTATATCCTCCATTCCTCCTCTCATCATGAAATCAGAACAAATGGAGTATGTTGCAGCCGGGTGGATTAAGAAATTTGGACATCTCTCTATTACATATTAAAAGTGGATGATATGCCTTTTACAACTACTAAGAAAAAAGAGAAATGTGCTAGAAATTCTCACAAAAAATCTAACTTTTAAATTGATGGACCCTAATTTTAAAGGTTTAGATTCAATAGTTGCCTTAGAGATATATTAATATAAAAAGATCTACAAAACATCAAACCCTTAATTTGGTAGACTCTAATTTTAAAATCTTAGATTCGATAGTTGTCTTAAAGAAATATATCCGATAGTTGTCTTAAAGATATATTAATTTGAAAAAAAAGAAATATATATCACTATATTTAATTCAAAAGTTGAGATTGTAAATTTGCTCCATAGACCCACCACCCAATTCTCTCTTTCACACGTAAGGAGAGAGATCTCAAAATAATGTTTACTAATTAAATATAAAATCAAATATCCTAAGAATCAAATTTAGATTACGAAATTTAAATTTTGAAATTTAAAATTGCATAAAGTTATTCTATACTGCAACAAGCTATGCAATTGCCAATCGGCTAGCGTTGATAAAACAAGAAACTTCCCTCATACGAAAAGTTGTTCACCGAATTTTACCACACGTTCAGATTGTTCCATTTGAGTCCTCCTAAGACAGCCACTTGTAAAGGAGGAACTGAATCCCAATTTTGTCATCTTAAAATTTTGAACATCTGAACTTTTGTAGGACATGGATGCATTTCGGCTGACAAATTAAAGGAGCTAGCATCTGATTTAATTTGGTAGAGATGAACTATCACAAGTCCTGCATATGTAGGGCTGCTCAACCTGCAACACCCCAATTATGAATTAGAGCCAACGAAACAAACACCCACCATCAGCATCTCGCCTATAAGATTAGCAGACGCTTCCATGAGAGGAAATAGACCCATTTCGTATTATTTTCTACTTCTAACTTGTGTTTAGAAAAATCAAAAACTAATATGAACATCCGTCTTTTGGAAGCGGCTTCTCCATTTCTCTCGCTACTGTCTCACTTCGGAGATGAAATAAAGGTTATGGGTGTATCACACACCCCACTTCTCTCACTCCTATCACGCACACGTATCTCTTCCCCACTTTCCTCTCGCTCATGTCATCCTTCTTAAAGTCGTTTTTTCAGTCAATGCTATTCATTTGTAGCCAAATTCATCAGTAAAAGTCAATACAAATGCCCTATAGTATCGGCAATGCGTTACTGGTGCAGAAAAGATTCTTGGCACTAAACATTTCTTTTCATTTTCAGTAATTGGAATCAGGAATACACAAGATTATTTTTGCCAATCTACGAAGCCATACACCTCACATACTGTCCTATACTATTCAGTATTCAATTAAGAACACTTTCCATTCTCTCCTGAGGCCAATTAATGCAGCAAGTTGTGAGGGCATCATCAGGTAGGTTAGGCAGGTTGTACTGGCGAGCATAAACCAAAAATTGCCATGAGCAGCTACAGTTCGGTAGGCCTTACCATCATAGAGTCCTCACATGATCAGCGACTGTAGATTCTCCATTTGTATACAGGCTACAGCAAGTGGATGAAGACAGTGTGTGGTTGCGACTTGCCACTCGTTATAATTCTATATATTCCATTTCCTATCGATATGCATGTATTGCTTATAAATGTGATGTACTACTGTACTAGTGATTATAGTACAGTCTAAAGTCTTATGAGTTTTGAAAGACCCCAAAATTTCAAACCAAATTTTTCCTGGATTTTTCTTGAATTTTTGGTGAATTTTTGAAAACTTTCCCAATTTGGAAAGCCTCCCCCGCAGCCGCTTTCCTCTTTCGGCCCGTCGTCGTCTCTCTCATTGGCGCCTCTCTTTCCGCCTTCCCTTCTCCGGCCTCCCTCTCTCACTGGCGCCTTTCCTCCCCGCTTTCTCCCTGCGTGCGCTTGGCTGGCGCCATGGTCCGCAGACGCCTCTGCGCCCGGCCGGACAACAAGGCTCCCCCCGCCCCGGTCCAAGCCGACACCCACCCCGTGCACGCGCCTCACCTCCTCCCTCGCCCCACTGCCGGTGGCCACCTCCTCCTCTCTCCCATGACGCACCTCCGCCCATGCCCGAAGCTCACCTGCTCCCCCTTCCCCATCCCTCGCCTTTACTCCCCTGCAGAGCCGGACACCACCCCATTGCGCGGAGGAGACGCTCCACCAGCTCCCCTTGACCGAGCGCCCTCGCCCGTGCCTTCCCCGCTAAGCCTCCCTTCCTCCTTGGGCATAAAAGCCGCTCCCCGCCCTTCCTTCTCTTGTTCCCGAAGCCTCCTCACCACCCCTCTCACTCTCTGCCACCCCCCAGAACCTCCCTGGGCCGCCAATTGGGACCCCTTCGCCCGGAGCTCCGTCTTTGCCCCTCCCCTGCGCCGGCGACCTCAGTAAGCCGATCTTCCTCCCCATTCCGCCATTTCTCGATTCCTTTCGCCAGAAGCACCTCTACCCTCTACTGATTACTTTGGTGCTTGCCCCGGACCAGGTGGAGCCCTGTGGAGCGCCGCCGTCGAAGCCCCACTCCGGCCGTCGCACCTCTCCCGTGGCCAGCTCACTCCGAAGCTCCCCAGTGCTCTCCGCTGCCGCCATTGTGAGCCTCTGGGCCCCTGTCGGTGTAATCGCTCCCGATTGAACTCCTCGCCGGTGACCTCTCCGCCACCAAACACCAAGCACCCTTTCCCTCCGCCTTCTCCATTGATTCTCCTGTCTCAAGCCCCAAAATGGGTTCCCGTGGCGAACCCTACCCGGAGATGCCCTCCTCGCCCGGCGAGCCCCTAGCGCCCGATCGCCGTCGCCGCCAGTAGCCACCGCTCGGAGGGCATCAGATGTGGCCGGAGGAGGAAGACGACTCCTCCCGCGACGTGGCCTTCCTCCTCCGTCCATCGCCTTGCCCTCCTTTGATCTCGGCCGCTCATCCGCGCGTCTGCGCCGCCCGCCCGCCTGTTCTCACCGTCCGATCTCACTTAAACCAACCCATCCGAGCCGCCCGCCCGCCCATCGCAGCCAGCCACCGCCACGCGTCGGCCATCGGCCGGGCGAGGCGCAGATCTTGCTGGGTGCTGCCTTCTGGCCGCATGTGGCCGTCTTGATCTTGGGCAAGATCTGTAGCCATGGGCTGGCCCAGCACTGTTCACCGAATTTCCAGGGATTTATTCTTTTCCAAAAATCCAGAAAACCCAAATAAATCCTAGAAAATCACAGAAAATCCCAAAAATTCCCAAATTTCACCACATTACTCATTTCATTATCCTGAACCCAGTGGTGAACTCCAATTTCCAAAATTCTTCTCCAGCAAAATCTAAAAATTCAAAGAACCCCTTTCATTTGATATTTTATTCAAGTTTATTTCTTTTTAATTCTTTTTATAGATTATTTTCCCTTGCTTGATTATTCTCAAGCTAGGACTTATTTATTTTATGTGTTTACGATAGTTTCGGAGATCCCGGAAGCTCAGGTGCAATCTCAGGATCCAGAAGCGTCGACGTTCGAGCTCGCCGAGATCGTTCCAGTTCACGGCAAGTCGCAAAACCTTGATCATGTTGAATCCCATGCTTTAAATACTATGTTATTACATTATTTGCATTATGCTAGTTGTGAAATGCTAGTTTAAAGTAAAATAAAAATGTTTAGAATGACATGTGATATAGATACATCCTACCACCGAAAAATGCCCTGCTTAATTTGTAGCCATGCCTTGTAACCCTAGAAATAATTATCTGTTAATCTAGATCACTATAGGCTATTACTACCATGCAAAGTCTTTTACTGATAAGGTTGTGGCTGCGGGCCGTTAGACTTGAAAACCCGTCCCTAGGGTGGGGTGGTATGGGACACCGCATCCTAGGGCGGAGAGTGTCGGTGTGCAAGGAAGGGTAAGAGCGTTGTGGGAAACCATGGTCGGTCTTCGCCCACCGTTTACCCTAGGTTGTGGTCGCGGACCTGGAGAGGTTGCGGGCCATGTGAAAATATAAGGACCGAAACCCTTATGCTGAGCAACTGTCATAGCAATCGCTCAACCACAGGAGTTGACTCGTCAACACTGGTTTAGTAGCTGCTCAACTCGATTGAAACTCTACAGGCGTTGAGAAGTCGGGAGGTGTGGAAGTGGATTAGGTATGCCGTGCTGCGGATACCTAATAACGGTAGGGTTCACTCGAAGCGGACGGGAGTTTCCATGTGCCAGACCCGAGTGAATTCTACCGGGTAGAGCCTATATAAAGATTTGAGCAGTGAAACGACCTGGCTTTCTTAACTCTGTCGCGGGAGTTAAGGGATCGTGTGGGTAAAGTTGAGCAAACTCTGCAGAGTCAAATAAATGGTATTCGGATACGCCGTGCTCCCGGTTATTGGAGCTGTGTCACTTGGGTGATTCCATCAGCAAAGCTTAAGTAGTTTTCTGAATGTTTTAATCTGGTTAGATGGTTAAGTAACTCTTTCACGAAAACCCCTGTTGATTAAGGAGTAGTTTTATCAGCAAGTTTTACGAAAAGGTTTACAAATAAAACTGCATCCACTCAAGGATAATAGACCAAATATACTCCATTCCTTCGTTGATCCGTGCATATAGTAAGGAAGGGTTCCTTTGCGGTTTGTTTGGTGGTTGTTGGCTCACGGCTTGCTAATCAATTCTTTAGAAGATCAAGGCGAAGGTGAAGGTCTCCCGTTGAGGAAGTCCCCGAGGGCCTCTTCTTGACGAGGATCCGTGGTGTAGGTCTTCGCCGCTCAAGCGGATTCGGAGCTTTGTAATGTAATTATACTTTGGGCTTGCACGCCCATTGTCAAAACTCGGATGATAATCCATATGTGAAATATATCTTTGGTCTTTTATTGTAAGCATGCAATGGTATACTCTTCGCGGCACTCCATAGCTGTTCATGCGTGAATAGTTGCGGGTTGTCAGTGTCAGTATGCGCCCGGAAGCAGGCGTTATAAGAAGTGGTATCGAGCGGGCTCTTTGACCGTAGGTTAAGACCTAAAGCGACCTAGGAAGCGATTTTATCGCAAAACCTAATTAAAGACATAAAAGGGTTTATGAAAATATAAGTACTACTGCTGTCTTTACCTCTCTTGTTGCTACCTTATCATCTTAGTTTATACGCTTAAGTTTTGATTTATGCAAATATTACCGCTTCACTTGTCTAACTTCAAAATTTTCGTTTCGGCAGATGGTGCACCACATCTTTTCCGCCCGACCGTATGGACGGTTGGGCCCGCAAGGTGTGGGAGATGCGGAAGCATCTTGGAGCGAGAGGCAACTTCAGTCCAGTGTTCCATGTTGTGGGACAGTTTCGCGAGACCGATTCTACGAGTACGAGGCTTGGGTGGTTCGGATCCGTTGCTGTCCGCCTGAGCGAAGCGGAGGTTCACCGCCCGTCGGGTGAACGCGACGACGCTGCTCGAGATGTGGCTCGAAGGCCGCACTCTACCTCGAGACTACTACCACGGGAGCTAGCGAGGACACCCTTTGACTGGTGCAGCGTCGCACTTTGGGGACTTTTAGTCCCAGGTTCGGAGAGGATGGCGATCCCGCTGGCGGGCATCGCCACCCTTGTGACGCTGCGTGGTCGTCCGCCACGACGGAGGCGGTCGGTGAGGCTAGAGCTCTACGGAGGCAGCTTTGGGACGCCCGTGAGGAGGTTCAGCGCCTCGGAGTCCTTCTTCGCTTTGAGGCCCGGGGAGGCGCAGAGGGCTCGGATAGTCTGAGTCGCCCAGCGTCCATTCCTCTTGTGCTTGGTGCAGTCTAGGCCCAGCGCCGGATGATCTGCGCCTTGATCGCCTTCGGTTCCGCCCATGACCCGCTTGGCCCTCCGGCTACCGAGGATATGGAGGAGTAGACGACGACCGCTAGCGTAGCTTGACCTTTGTTTTAGTAGCTGTACTTTTGCTTTGTAATGCAAGTGTAACCATGAACCCTAAGTGGTCTGTGTACCACCTGCATATTGTAAAGTTATGTTCATTAATCTTTATGTTGTTTGCTTAATTATCGAGTATTTACATGCGTGTTCAAAGCTTTCTCCGTCCCTTCGCTCTTGTTCTTACCTTTTTCGTCCTATACTTACCTTGAAAAATTCGAAATCTTACTTATCTACTCTTGGTTACCAAGATCGCTGCAAAGCTAATTCCCAGTTCCCAATTGGCAGATGGATCCGACACGGCGAGCAGAGGCGGACCGGTGGGCGGTGCACCGCCACAGATCAAGCGGCTAGCCAAACATAATAACAATGTTAGAGAAAAACCGCCAGGAAGGAGAACAGAACATCCTACGAGTGCTTGATCAGCAAGCCCGTATGCTTGAGCAGATAGCAGCTAGATCTCCAGGCCTTCAGGGTGGAGGCAATATCCCTCGGGATGGTGCACCAGTTTCCACCCGATGGGCAGACTTCCTGAAAACCCGTCCGCCGACCTTTACCACCTCACCTGACCCCTTAGTGGCCGAGGACTGGCTGGTGGACGTGGAAAGGAAGCTTCAGACCGTACAGTGCGATGACAAAGAGAAGGTGCTTTATGCATCCCACCAGTTGCAGGGTGCTGCTGCAACATGGTGGATCAACTACCAGCGTACCCAGAGAGACCGAGAGATTGGTTGGGAAGAGTTCTCCAAGGCTTTCCGCAAAGCCCATATTCCTGATGGCATTATGGAGGCGAAGCGCCGAGAATTTTTGGCGCTCAAACAAGGAGGTCGCACAATTATGGAATACTTACACCAGTTCAACCATCTTTCCGGTTCGCCGGAAGATGTGGATAAAGAAGAGAAGAAAATGAGCGATTGATTTGGACTACAAGATCCTTGAAATTCCACATTTCAGCTATCAAATTCCAAGACCTGAATGACATGGTGGATAGCCTCATCACCTCAGAAGAAGCCCGTAGTGAGATGGAGGATTACAGAAAGCGTAAAGCGACGCACAAATCACAGTCCTCCTCCCACCAAAGCCAGCGAAGCAAGACTATGGGGTCGTCGTCTTTTCGATCCCAACCTTCTCGACAGTTTGTGATGCTGCCAAAAAGTCAGTCAGGACAGTCCCAGCAATACAACTCCCCTTCACCTTTGGCAATCAGATGCCCCACTTGTGGAGGAAACCACCCGCCGCCAGATTGTCCCGCAGATCAATGCTTGCTTCCTTTGTGGCGAAATAGGGCACTACGAGATCGGTGTCCCAAAAGAACTTGCCCTCCGTCTTGCAAAGCTTCAAGTACGTAATCAACAAGCAGCGAGTCAAAATCACAAGCGAGCCCCAAGCACCCCAAAGGAGGATACCTCCGGATCAAAGCGGCCGGACCGCGGTCACTGCGGGGCAGCGAATTTCACCTCAGCAGAGGCAGAGGCCGTGCCAGGCCTACATTTTATGCAAGGGTGAATCACGTATCAGCAGAAGATGCAGCTGGAGCCAGCGATATTATTGCCGGTATGTTCCCAATCAACTCCATACCTGCATTGATTTTATTTGATCCTGGAGCAACACATTCATTTATCTCGAAGAGTTTTGTCCTGAAAAATCAGTTACCCTCAGTTTCTTTGCCAAGACCTTATGTGGTTGAAACCCCTGGGGTTAGAATGGAGTCCCACGGTGGGTGTGCGGGACTCAGTATAAACATCCATGGGGTAGAATTTAAGGCAGATTTGCTGCAATTAGATATGTCAGGTCTAGATGCCATTTTGGGCATGAACTGGCTAGCTAAAAACAAAGGCAAGGTAGACTGTGAGGACAAAACGGTATCTTTGGTCAATTCTGAAGATCAGAAAGTGGTGATAAAAACAGACCGAGAGGTGCTGAAAAGTGCAAGGAAACGCATGATCAACATGTTGGCAGTCACACCTGAGCAAGTGCCGGTAGTACAAGACTATCCGGATGTGTTTCCAGAGGAATTGCCAGGCAGACCCCCTGACAGGCAGGTAGAGCTTGCTATAGAATTGGTTCCAGGCACAAAACCAATCGCCAAGCATCAATACCGGATGTCAGCCAGTGAGCTAAAAGAACTCAAGAAACAGCTAGATGAATTGCAAGAGAAAGAATTCATAAGACCAAGCGTTTCACCTTGGTCGGCCCCAGTTTTATTTGTAAAGAAGAAGAATGGAGAATTAAGAATGTGTGTAGATTACAGAGGATTGAATGCTGTTACCATCAAAAACAAGTACCCATTGCCCAGAATTGATGATTTGTTTGATCAACTCAAGGGTGCCAAAGTATTCTCCAAGATCGACTTGCGCTCGGGTTATCATCAACTCAAGATCCGAGAGCAAGATCGAGAAAAGACAGCTTTCATCACCCGATATGGATTGTACGAGTTCACGGTCGTGCCCTTTGGTTTGACCAATGCACCAGCTTATTTCATGAACCTTATGAATCTGGTGCATATGGACCAACTGGACCGATTCGTGATAATCTTTATCGATGATATTCTGATATATTCAAAGAGTGAAGAAGAACACAAAGAGCATTTGCACATGGCATTGACCCGATTGAGAGAGCATCAGTTGTATGCCAAGTTCGATAAATGTAGTTTCTGGCTAAAAGAAGTTGCTTTCTTGGGTCATATTATATCAGAAGATGGAGTCAAGGTTGATCCAGAAAAGATTGCCGCAGTCATGGAATGGCAACAGCCCAAGACAGTAACAGAAATAAGGAGCTTCCTTGGATTGGCGGGCTATTATCGCCGATTCATAGAAGAATTCTCAAAAATTTCTCGTCCACTTACTCAATTGCTGAAGAAAGACAAACCTTTCCTGTGGACAGATGCATGCGAAGAGAACTTTCAGTTGCTAAAGACTAAGCTAACAACGACACCAGTGCTAATTTTGCCAAACCCAGAGAAAGAATTCCAAGTCTATTGTGATGCCTCAAAACAGGGTTTGGGATGTGTGCTCATGCAAGACAGAAAAGTGGTCGCTTATGCCTCAAGGCAGCTGAAGCCACACGAAGAAAATTATCCCACACACGATTTAGAACTAGCAGCCGTGGTGCATGCACTCAAAATTTGGAGGCACTACCTGCTAGGAAATCGTTGTGAGATATTCTCAGATCACAAGAGCTTGAAGTACCTCTTTACACAGCCAGAGTTGAACATGAGACAACGAAGATGGTGGGCGATTAAAGATTATGATGTTGATCTTCAATATCATCCCGGCAAGGCCAATGTGGTTGCCGATGCCCTCAGTCGAAAGGTTCGACAAGGCAGGCCAACTACCGCAGAATATCCGCCAGAGTTGCAAAGGGACATACTGCGATTGAACTTAGTGATCACTGAACAAGGCAGCCTAACAGCACTAGAACTTCAGCCGTTGCTGACAGATCAGATTAAGGCAGCTCAAGACGACGATGAAGAGATTCAAAAACTGAAAAAGAAAGTTCAAGAAGAGGATTCATCAGAGTATGCAATAGACGAACATGGGATCCTTACCTTCCGTAGTCGCTATTGCATACCCAACAAGAAAGAGTTGAGAGAGTTGATCTTATCCGAAGCTCATTCTTCTCAATTCTCGATCCATCCCGGAGGCACAAAGATGTATCAAGATCTGAAGAAGAAGTATTGGTGGAACCAGATGAAGAAAGAAGTGGCAGAATATGTAGCCAAATGTGATGTCTGCCAGCAGATCAAAATTGACCACCAGAAGCCCTCAGGACTGTTACAGCCCTTACCGATTCCCGAATGGAAATGGGATAGTATCGGCATGGACTTCATTACTGGACTTCCCAAGACTCGTGAGGGATATGATGCTATCTGGGTCATAGTTGATAGACTGACCAAGGTGGCTCACTTCCTCCCGATCAAGCAAACCTATGGGAAGGATAAACTTGCCGAACTATATTTGACACGAATTGTGACACTTCATGGAGTACCCAAGAAGATTGTGTCAGATAGAGGAGCCAGTTCACATCAAATTTTGGGAAAAGTTGCATGAAGCAATGGGCACCGATCTCAATTTATTTCGACATATCACCCGCAGACGGATGGGCGACGGAAAGAACAAATCGATTTTAGAAGATATGTTGAGAGCTTGCGCTATTGTGTACGGGGCGACATGGAATACTTGCACGCCATTCGCTCAATTCTCGTACAACAATAGCTATCAAGCCAGCATTCAGATGGCCCCATTTGAAGCACTTTATGGCAGAAAATGTAGAACACCCCTGAATTGGTCAGAGACAGGGGAACGACCCCTCATCGGGCCCCAAATTGCTCAAGATGCCGAAGCACATATCAAAATCATCAGAGACAGACTGAAGATTGCACAAGACCGACAGAAGAGCTATGCAGATAACCGCAGAAAAGACTTAAGTTTTGAAATCGGAGATTTCGTGTATATCAAAGTCACACCTTTCAAGATCGTCAAAAGGTTTCAAGTCAAAGGCAAATTGGCTCCGAGATATGTGGGACCGTTTCAAATTATCGGAGAATCGAGAAGTAGCTTATCAAATACGACTACCGCCCAATTTATCGAGAATCCACAATGTGTTCCACATATCCCAACTCGAAAATGTTTACGCATGACCTACAGGATGAAGTGCCTTTGTCGACGTTGAATTACAAGATGGTGGACTTACCGGAAGAACCATTGCAGATACTTGAAGCGTCCGAAGGCGGCTCGAAAAGTAAATGTCGATTTTGCAGAGTGCGGTGGAGAAATCACACGCATGAGACGAGGCCACTTGGGAAAGAGAATCGGTTTGCGTGGATTTTCCCAACTTACCCTGGACCAAGTTAATCTCGGTCGAGATTCTTTTAAGGGGTAGGTTGAAAGACCCCAAAATTTCAAACCAAATTTTCCTGGATTTTTCTTGAATTTTGGTGAATTTTGAAAACTTTCCCAATTTGGAAAGCCTCCCATGAGCCGCTTTCCTCTTTCGGCCGTCGTCGTCTCCTCTCACTGGCGCCCCCTCTTTCCGCCTTCCCTTCTCCCGGCCTCCCTCTCTCATTGGCGCCTTTCCTCCCCGCTTTCTCCCTGCGTGCGTCTGTGGCTGGCGCCATGTCCGCGCCTCTGCGCCCGGCCGGACGGTAGCAAGGCCCCCCGCCCGCCCCGGTCCGGCCGACACCACCCCGTGCCACGCGCCTCACCTCCCTCCCTCGCCCCACTGCGGTGGCCACCTCCTCCTCTCCGCTGACGCACCTCCGCCCATGCCCAAGCTCACTGCCCCTTCCCATCCTCGCCTTTACTCCCTGCAGAGCGGACACCACCCCATTGCGCTGGAGGAGCGCCCACCAGCCTCCCTTGACCGAGCGCCCGCCTGCCTTCCCGCTAAGCCTCCCCTTCCCTCCGCCCGGGCATAAAAGCCGCTCCCCCTGCTCCCTTCCTTCTCTTGTTCCCAAGCCTCCTCACCACCCTCTCTCTCTGCTGCCCCCCAGAACCTCCCTGGGCCGCCAATTGGGACCCCTCGCCCGGGAGCTCCGTCTTTGCCCTCCCTGCGCGGCGACCTCGAGAAGCCGATCTTCCTCCCCATTCCGCCATTTCTCGATTCCTTTCGCCAGAAGCACCTCTACCCTCTACTGATTACTTTGGTGCTTGCCCCGGACCAGGTGGAGCCCTGTGGAGCGCCGCCGTCGAAGCCCCACTCCGGCCGTCGCACCTCTCCCGTGGCCAGCTCACTCCGAAGCTCCCCAGTGCTCTCCGCTGCCGCCATTGTGAGCCTCTGGGCCCCCTGTCGGTGTAATCGCTCCCGATTGAACTCCCTCGCCGCCGGTGACCCTCTCCGCCACCAAACACCCGAAGCACCCCTTTCCCCCTCCTGCCTTCTCCATTGATTCTCCCCGTCTCCAAGCCCCAAAAATGGGTTCCCCGTGGCGAACCCTACCCGGAGATGCCCTCCCTCGCCGCCGGCGAGCCCCCTAGCGCCCCGATCGCCGTCGCCGCCGTAGCCCTGCTCGGAGGGGCACTGTAGCGGCCGGAGGAGGAAGACGACTCCTCCCCGCGACGTGGCCTTCCCTCCTCCGTCCATCGCCTTGCCCTCCTTTGATCTCGGCCGCTCATCCGCGCCGTACCGCTTCGCCCGCCCGCTCTGTTCTCAGCCGTCCGATCTCACTTAAACCAACCCATCCGAGCCGTCCGCCCCGCCCCATCGCAGTAGCCACCGCCACGCGCGTCGGCCATCGGCCGGGCGAGGGCAGAGGCGATGGGTCTTGCCTTGGCGGCCTTGGCAGCGTAGCAGGTTGATCTTGGGCATGATCTGTAGCCATGGGTGGCCCAAGACTGTTCACCGAATTTGTGGGTTTATTCTTTTCCAAAATCCGAAACCCAAATAAATCCTAGAAAATCACAGAAAATCCCAAAATTCCTAAATTTCACCACATTACTCATTTCATTATCCCGAACCCGTGGTGAACTCCAATTTCAAAATTCTTCTCCAGCAAAATCTAAAATTCAAAGAACCCCTTTCATTTGATATTTTATTCAAGTTTATTTCTTTTAATTCTTTTTATAGATTATTTTCCCTTGCTTGATTATTCTCAAGCTAGGACTTATTTATTTTATGTGTTTACGATAGTTTCGGAGATCCGGAAGCTCGGTGCAATCTCGGGATCCGAGCGTCGGCGTTCGAGCTCACGAGATCGTTCGATTCACACGACAAGTCGCAAAACCTTGATCATGTTGAATCCCATGCTTTAAATACTATGTTATTACATTATTTGCATTATGCTAGTTGTGAAATGCTAGTTTAAAGTAAAATAAAATGTTTAGAATGACATGTGATATAGATACATCCTACCACCGAAAAATGCCACGCTTAATTTGTAGCCATGCCTTGTAACCCTAGAAATAATTATCATTAATCTAGATCACTATAGGCTATTACTACCATGCAAAGTCTTTTACTGATAAGGTTGTGGCTGCTGGCCGTTAGACTTGAAAACCCGTCCCTAGGGTGGGGTGGTATGGGACACCGCATCCTAGGGCGGAGAGTGTCGGTGTGCAAGGAAGGGTAAGGCGTTGTGGGAACCCGGGTCGGTCTTCGCCCACCGTTTACCCTAGGTTGTGGTCGCGGACACGAGAGGTTGCGGGCCATGTGAAAATATAAGGACCGAAACCCTTATCTTTGAGCAAGCTGTCATAGCAATCGCTCAACCACGGAGTTGACTCGTCAACTTGGTTTAGTAGTTGCTCAACTCGATTGAAACTCTACAGCGTTGAGAAGTCGGGAGGTGTGGAAGTGGATTAGGTATGCCGTCTTGCGGATACCTAATAACGGTAGGGTTCACTCGAAGCGGACGGGAGTTTCCATGTGCCGGACCGAGTGAATTCTGGGTAGAGCCTATATAAAGATTTGAGCGGTGAAACGACCGGCTTTCTTAACTCGTCGCGGGAGTTAAGGGATCGTGTGGGTAAAGTTGAGCAAACTCTGCGAGTCAAATAAATGGTATTCGGATCGCCGTGCTCCGGTTATTGGGCCGTGTCACTTGGGTGATTCCATCAGCAAAGCTTAAGTAGTTTTCTGAATGTTTTAATCTGGTTAGATGGTTAAGTAACTATTTCACGAAAACCCCTGTTGATTAAGGAGTAGTTTTATCAGCAAGTTTTACGAAAAGGTTTACAAATAAAACTGCATCCACTCAAGGATAATAGACCAAATATACTCCATTCCTTCGTTGATCCGTGCATATAGTAAGGAAGGGTTCCTTTGCGGTTTGCTGAGCTGGTTGTTGGCTCACGGCTTGCTAATCAATTCTTTAGAAGATCAAGACGAAGGTGAAGGTCTCCCCGTTGAGGAAGTCCCCGAGGGCCTCTTCTTGACGAGGATCCGTGGTCGAGGTCTTCGCCGCTCAAGCGGATTCTGGAGCTTTTGTAATGTAATTATACTTTGGGCTTGCACGCCCCGCTGTCAAAACTCTGGATGATAATCCATATGTGAAATATATGCTGGTCTTTTATTGTAAGCATGCAATGGTATACTCTTGCGCGGCACTCCATAACTGTTCATGCGTGAATAGTTGCGGGTTGCCGTGTCCGTACGCGCCCCCGGAAACGGGGGCGTTACAAGTTTCGTGTTCGAACAACTGTAACGTCATGCCTAACAAGGTAGCCGTAGGTGCAGCACAGTGCATTGCAAGCTTAAGAATAATTAAGATTATGGGTGTATTGACCGAACGACTTATTTTATTTGCTTGCAAGGAAATGCTCTTGAGTTGTTTCAGACTTAGTACCTAAACCGTTACAAGGTCAAGGAAAACAGGAAAAATACTTCCGTTCTATCATCTATGAACTGATTATAGTGTGTCACACTGTGTGTATTATCTATCTCCCACTCATTAACATTTTCATTACTGTTTCAAACCTAGCAGAGTTTAATGCCTAAACTATTACTGACATGATCGAAGTTACTGCTAGCTAGTCCAAACTGTCAACTGACACAGCTGCTTCCTTGTCAAGGTTAGAGAAAAGCCAATCAACGAGCATCCCCACACCATCTGTAAATTGAACGGCACTCCGTGATCCGTGCATTCCAGTGACTGAGACTCCCGCCAAATATGACGTTTTCTTTCAGCAGAAGTATTGATCGCTAATTCCGTAAAAGAAATGATCATTGATGTAATGCGTATATAGTTCAGAGAACCACAAGCACTGACGAACACACAGATACATCTCCTGATTCTTAGGCGTCAAGGCTTTAGCTAGCTTGGCCGTTGCAAGAAGGACACGCACTCAAGCCCCCATCAGCCCATGCGAGTCGGCATGCGCTTTGCTGTTGACTTGGCGCCAGTCTTTCTACCCTGCCACTCCGCTTCCATGCATGCATGGACCAAGCTAGTCGGGGACAAAGGGAAGAATAAACCCATGCGTGACTTAATTCGCATTTTTTCTGTTGAAGTTTGGTGCAGCTGCATGCGGCCATGAGAAAACTCACACGGTTAAGTTAATCTTTTCAAAGGAGTCGTTCCCGATCAACTCTTATCGACGACGCCAAAATTGAAGGGAAAAATAACTTCTCAAAAAATTCAAACGAACAAAAAAAAAATGGAGTGGTAGGTAGCTAGCGTATCACCTTTGCCTTCCGTGGACTTTTCGCACATACAGATAAAAGGTCTTGTTCCAACTAGACTTTAGGTATGTTCTTTTTGACTAAAACTTATAGTTTTTTATCGTGGTTTTTAGTTTTTGGCTTTTTTTGAGAGATTACATAGTAACAGAAATTCACGTGTTGTTTTTGCCAATATAAATGAAGTCGGTACAATATGTACTACAATTAACTAGTAGACCTATCTTAAAAAACTACCCCGTTTAAAAACTAGTTACTGTAGAATAGCCGAAAAATAGCTTTTAAAAGCTAAAAAGAACATGCCCTTTAGCTTTTGTTTTTGGCTTTTGATTGAAAGTGTATCATAGCGGTTGTTAAATTTTTCTTAGTCATTTGATTAAAAATTAAAAAATACCGTTATATCTTCACGGACAATGCAAAGAAACGAGAGGAAAAAGGAAAGAAAAAAACCGAAATTAAGAAGCTAATGTATTCCCTTCTAGCTTCTAGAAGTCAGAAACCGAAACCGATTGGAGCAGAGCTAAATACTTTCACCAACTTATTAAGCTACCAAACCGTGTATCTTTTTAGCTTAGACTTATAGCTTCTCTGAAACAAATAAACGGGTCGGCTTGTCCGTCGATAAAACTACTTATCGGGACAATATTTTCAAAGCGACTGCTAAGAAGTCATTAGCCACAGCTATAAATCATAAATCACAGCCGAAAAAACACATCTCAAATTCGGCATTTTGAGTCGTCTTCTGCATTTAATCTGCGGTAAAAAGTAAAAAACCGCGAGGGCGATTAGCAGTAGCCCATAGCTGTGCTTGTAACATCACCATTAATCGTCCGCGCCAAGAGCCGAACCGAGGCCACGAATCCTCCTGGCTTCTTCATAGGATCCGATCCATGTACCCCTCCCGTCCTCCTGTACTCCTGTGTATACAATACATCCGCAACGTGGACGTACGCACGACTCGGCACCAACCGAACGATCGATCGGGTGGGTAGGTAGGTACAGAATCATACCGGGAACACTCGAGACTCGATACCAACCTCTACGTGCGCACTCCACTCCACTCCACTCCACTGGGCAGCAGGCAGCTGCCACTGGCTGACTGAGCACTGGCCGCAATTCCCAAGGGGTAGAGCGCGCGCGGCCGACCGACCGGCTCAGATCGCCCTCCGCGCGCAGTGAGATCCAGGCGGGCGCGCGCGCGTTTTTGTTCCCTTCTGCGCCTACCGGCCAAGGGCGTGGGGGCCCGGCGCTCACGGGCCTGCGTGCTGCGGTTTGACCCTGTACCAACCCACCCCGCCGCGAACAACGCCTCACCTACCCTTCGTGCTGGAATCTGGATGGACGGAACGGTCGCGTTGCACTTGCATGACATGGGGCGCGCGCGGGGGAGGGGAGGGACGGCGCGCCTGCACTTGGGCGATACGGCGGTGGTTCGCGCCCGGGCCATCCATCCTTGTTGCCTTTTGGCATGCATGCACTTGCCTGAAAGCAACCGCCGACCGGTTGGAGTTGGATCCGGATCCAATGCAGCCCGAGTCCGGCCGGTCCGTCGGTTGGTCCATCGGAGGATGTAAAACGGGTACGGTCATTACTAGGACCGCAACTGATCGAGTCGACTGGGAGTTAGTGGTTTGATGTTCAGCACCTCTGTAAAGGAGGAAAAGGAGCTCTCGAGTCGACTGGGAGGTAGTTGAGTTCAGTGCTGTTTTAATTCACCACCTATCGTTTTTTTAACAATTATAAATAGCCCCCGTGTGGACCTTTTGGGGTACCGTAGCTATTGACATGGTATAGGGCTATAGGAGCGTAGCTTTTCCTGCCTCCTCATTTAAACTGCGAAGAACTCTGTGGCTCTGTGTCGGTTTCGCAGGATCGACACTGATCTCACACTGATGGAAAAAAGAAACGACATTAATGGAGTTCCGCGTCTATTCCAGAAAGGTGCCTCGAAATCGCAAAGAAACGGCAAAAAGCAAGCGCGATAGGCTCTGTTTTTCTTTTGCTTGTTTAGTAATTTTTGGCTTCACCTTTTAGCTTCTGATTTATTTTTTACTACTTATAAATTTCATCTTTTTTTGAACTTTTGGTTTTTTAGCTTTTTTGCTTGTTCTTTTTTCCGTATTTGTTTACGTTGTCCGTGATGAGCTAGCATATTTTTTCTATTTTTAAATTTTTTAAATTTAATTATGCCAAATAAGTCACTTTCGATTCTGATGAAATTTCGGTACATTCTGAGGCAATTTCACCATAAACCACAATTTTTCAAATTTCAACCGAGCGAGGCTCCATTTTTAGTTTCTCTCATCAATTATTATTTAGTAAACTAATAAGTTAGATAAAAATTATAACCCATAGTCTGAAAGAACCGACTGGAAATCAGCCGTAAGGTTTGTGCTGCACTAAGAGCGCAGTGTTCCCTTAGCTATTTGACACCCTATCGAAAAAAACGTGAGACGCTGTATGAGATCTTTGCTCAAACCATGCCTGCTCAAGACAAGGGAAAATTGCTCCATGGAAGACATGAGATACTCTCTCGCTCTCTCTTGCGGTAGTCATGCTCTAGCTAGGTTGACGTGACAACCATTCATTGTACCTGCCTGCATGTGGTAAGCTGTATACAGCACGCTACGCCCAGGACGCGCTGACTTTTTATACTGCAAATATTGAATGCGTGAAAATTTGCTACGACTCCAAGCTGCCACTGACGACGGCATGCCCCGGCACGGTTGCACAGTTGCTTTCACGGAAGAGGAACCCTACTTTTGGCCCATTCAATCTGGCTTGTTAGCCATTTTTGGCTTCCAACCCTTTTTCGAAATTACATTATAACAACCGTTAATTTTTCTAAATAATTTAATTAAAAATAAGAATAAAAAATACCTTTATATCTTCACAGACAACACAAAGAAAAATAGGGAAAACAAAAAGGAAAAAACTGAAATTAAGAAACTAACGTGTTCATTTCGACTTCTAGCTTTTAGAAGCCAAAGACAAAGCTGAAATAAACATACCTAAAAACTCATCACCGGATAGATCTAAAAACTCATCACCACTACTACAACTTGCTAACTAGGTTCCAAAGCTTCAATGCACGCGCAAAGCTGCCCAAAAGATCTTCGATTTCTAGAGATGGGTTTGGACGTTTGGTGGTTAGCCTAGTTGACTCATTAACTCCGGTGATTTCTGGCTCCAAAAGTACTTCGGTGACACGTACTTTGCCCCATGAGCCTTCTAAGTTCCCGTTTCAAACGACCTTCTAATTTTTAGAGCCAAAAGTCATTTAAATAATGTTCATTTCTTAATATGATTTTTTTCTCTTTCATATTATCCATAGAGATATATTAATGTTTTTTTATTTTTCTTTAATTAAATATATCAAAAAAACTAACAGTCGTTAACTGTCATTTCAGAAAAGACAAGGCAGAAGGCTAAAGTGTTACTAACAAAAAAAAGATGAGCAACTTCATTGTCGCGATCAGTAGGCACTAGATATGCGGTCACTGTAATAATAAATCAATAGAGAGGTTGGCCCCAAACAGAAAAATTCGTAACCACCACCAGTATATCTCACATCACCGTCTGCGTTGGTATATCTACTTACACTCATTCCGGCCGTTGGGAGAGTGTAACGGGGAAGCAAATGGTTAAAGGTTATACCGGGCATCAAAAACCTTTGAAAACGCCGTATAACTTTTCGAGCCATGTACTCCTTTTCCCCCCCCACAAATCAGCTGTCACAGTGTCGTCACCGTCCTCCTATCCACTCTCTCCCTATTCCGACAAGCGAAAACGACTCGATTTGATTCCGTAGCCTACATTTGAGCACAACGTATGCTATGCAACTCGAGTGAAGTGTCACATTTTGGACGGTGGATCTTGCGTCCGGCCCGGCTCAATATTCCACCCGAGTATTCCCAACGGAAAGGGGAACCCGGCACGCTAATTTTGACCTGGGGGGCACCTCCCCCGATTCTTTATGCAGCCTGAGCTCACTGGGGCTACCAAACTCCTCAGCACACGGTAGCGGTGCTAACTAGACACAAACTACCAAATCTGGACTAAATTACTGCCTTGTGCCAGAAGAGAGGGATAAGATTGTAAAAAAGGGGGTTAGTTACACATGACAAAACACTAGAAACACAAGGGCGCAGCTCATAGGTTAGCTATTAGCTAGCCACTCAGTGGCGGTCGCTCCACCAAACTTCGGAACAAGTACCAAAGTGATGATTCCCTTCTGCCTATGATCAGCCATTTTTTAACGAGACATTCTCCTGTGAAACTATGGCCTTCTGCCGTTGCTAACCATCAAGCAAAAATGGGCCACCAAAAGGCTCGATTGAAGCATAGATTTTCATCCATATTCGTTAGGCATCGCTTATTTCGACTTAATCTTCTGATTTTTAACTTATTTTTTATTTTAAAATTTTGTCTTTTTTTGGTCTTTTATTTTTTGAGCTTTTTTGCTGGTTCTTTTTTTATTCGTTTGCGTTGTCCGTAATAGACTAACCTATTTTTTTATTTTAAATTTTTTTAAAATTTAGTTATATCAAATAAGCTATCATCAGATACAGTGTAATTTTAGCCATAAGTCAGCTTATTTCAATCCAACTGAATGGTACCTTAGTAAATCCATACGAAGGAAACCATGAAACTCATAAGATACTTGTAGAAAATCGTATTGTTTTCTACAAAATCTATGTGTTCTAACAAAATCACAAAGGTGAATGCTTATTTTCTACAAAATTTCTATTTGCCAATCGGGATTAAATATAGGAGGCAAAGAAAGAAAAAGGAGGAGTACCAAACCAGTCCAGCAAGTACTAGTGGTGGAGCTAAGATATTAACAATAGAGATGTGAATTTTTAAGACATATCGGTAATTATAGGCAAAGTGAAGTAATTATAAGCATAACAAAACTTCTTCAGCCTAATGAAACATGAACTTAAAGCATTACAAGAACTACTACTAGTCTTACGAAGACTCACATCAGAAAGTGAAGCTACCTATATAACACTGAAGTACTGAATTAAAGCAAGAAGCAACTACAATATTGCTAGATTCCCCTGTGGTTAGTCTTCAGGAACCTCAAATGACAAGTGCTTGCTTTGTTCTCTATCAAGAACAACAATCAGGTACCAATATACCATAGATACACTGGTATTCTGGTAATCAGACACATATACATGATTTGTACAGTAAAGAGTAATGACAACCTATGTCCTTCAAAAAAGAGTTAGCACCTGATGAATCACCTTCACTCCTATGCCTTCCTAGATATGAACAACATCAAACCAAATACAAGATAATTAGATAAAGTAAAGGCTAACTTCTAGACTCCACTAACTCAGTAGCCCTAGTTGAGATCTCATTTCGGTCTTTAGATTTGAGAACTGAGAACAGAGCTATACAAATATACCGAGTCACTGGTAGTCTTGTCCCTCATATTTCAGATTAGGCTCATTTAAGAACAGAGCTACACTACACATAGCTACATTTGAGAATAAACATAGACCATGTCGATACCTGTTGCCTATTGAGCCTAATGAAGTAATAGACTGACAGAAGTATGTATAGTATATAGGAATATATGTAGTATATAATTTGTATATCAGAGAATATATATCGGATTTTTTAGTAAAATATTTGAAGATATAACTATGCCCATGCATATACTCTCCCCCCGCCACGGGCAAGTACAACAAAGAAGCAAACACGTTGGCTCCGCCCAACCAACCATAGGAATATACTAGAAGCATGGCGGCGGCGAACGCCGCCACCCACCGCTGCGTAAAAAATAAAAGAGACGGTAATCGTTATGAGCTTTTAAAAAAGCGGTGCAAAATGTAATTTCGAGAGTCAAAAAGGAAAGGGTTTTTGAAAAATCGAGGATCATGACGTAAAAAAGCGGGACCCGTGCGCATTTCCAAACCGCGGGGCCATCCCGCAAAATAGAGGGACCCAAAAAAAATTCCAGGGGCGAAAAAAAAATTTTAAGGACCTTTTTGAGAGAGTCAAAAAAGGAAAGGGTTTTTGAAAAATCGAGGACCAGACGTAAAAAACGGGACCGTGCGCAATTTCGAAACCGCGGGGCCATCCCGCAAAATAGAGGACCCAAAAAATTCGAGGAAAAAAAAAATTTTAAGGACCTTTTGAGAACCGGGACTTATCGTAATTTCGGAAACCGGAGGAAAATACCTCGCGTGGCGTCTGAAGATTCCCCGCCACGTGTGTGTGTGGGGACGTGGAGGCTGGGCTGGAATCCCCCCGGCTATTAGGGGCCTTAGTATGTAGTATATAATTTGTATATCAGAGGATATATATCGGATTTTTTAGTAAAATATTTGAAGATATAACTATACCCGTGCATATACTCTCCCTCCGCCACGGGCAAGTACAACAAAGAAGCAAACACGTTGGCTCCGCCCAACCAACCACAGCTGAACTGCGAGCCATTCGCAACGCTTACCCGAGTCCCAAACCCAGCCCAGGCACAGGCGGAGCACGCATCCCGCACCCGCGCGGCCGGTCAAATCTCGCGCGCTCCGTAGATCGAGTCCATGGAGAGAGAAAAAAAACCACCAACACAAAAGAATCACCAAAACTCCTCTCTCTCTCTCCCCCACACGCACCGCCTCCCATATATACGCACACGGCACACCTCGCCCCTTCTCCCCTGCCAGAACCACAAGCTCGAGCTCCGAACTAACTCGAACCCAAAAGCCTCCAAGAACAGGAACACAAACACCTCCGCGCCGAGCAAGAACTGAGGAGCAGCCATTCGGAGAGCGGGAGGATGGGGAGGTCGCCGTGCTGCGAGAAGGCGCACACGAACAAGGGGGCGTGGGCCAAGGAGGAGGACCAGCGCCTGATCGCCTACATCAAGGCGCACGGCGAGGGGTGCTGGCGTTCGCTGCCCAAGGCCGCGGGCCTCCTCCGCTGCGGCAAGAGCTGCCGCCTCCGCTGGATGAACTACCTCCGCCCGGACCTCAAGCGCGGCAACTTCACCGACGAGGACGACGAGCTCATCATCAAGCTCCACGCCCTGCTCGGCAACAAGTAACCAACCGCTTCAATGCACCCACCCATCAGCTCCCTTCCTTGTTTCTTGAATTGAAGTAGGAGTAATTGATTGGGTGGTTGCGTTCGTTCAGGTGGTCGTTGATAGCGGGGCAACTGCCCGGCCGGACGGACAACGAGATCAAGAACTACTGGAACACGCACATCAAGCGCAAGCTCCTCAGCCGCGGCATCGACCCGCAGACGCACCGTCCGATCAGCGCCGGCGCCGCGGGCAGCGGGCTCACGACGGCCAGCACCGCCGGCTTCCCGTCCCCGCCGCCGGCGCCCAGGCACGCCAACCCGGTCCTCACCGTCCCGAGCAATGCGAACTTCGCGAGATCGGCGCCGTCGGACGACGGCCACAGCAGCAGCGGCGGGAGCACGGACAACGCGCCGCGGTGCCCCGACCTGAACCTCGACCTCGACCTGTCCATGGGCCTGCCGTGCTCGCCGCCCAAGACGCCGGTCACCGCATCTACGCCCACGTCGCAGCAGCAGCAGACCATCTGCCTGTGCTACCACCTCGGCGTCCGCAGCGGGGAGGCCTGCAGCTGCAAGACCGCCTCGCCGGCGGGCCCGCGCGCGTTCCGGTTTCTCAGGCCACTGGAAGAGGGCCAGTACATATAGCACAGTAGGCACTAGGCACCCAAGAAAACCTGTAAAAAGCACCCAAAAAGAGAAAAAATAGCTTCTAATGTAGATGACTGATGTGGATTATTTGATCTCTCATGTTTCCCTTTATCCAAAATCGATTAATTTCTTCTCTCCCTTTTCTATTTAACGTAGCAGGATATAAAAAATTAGTGGAGACCAGAGAGAACACACACGCAAAAAGGGAATTGGTTAGAGGTATTATTGATTTGCGCAACTGATTCAGGCGTCTCCTTGCCGTCTGTGCTATGTGGGATACAGCACGAGAACTGAGCGTGTGGTTTGTCTTCGGAAGGCAGTCACAAAATTATATTTGGGTTCTCCAAAGAACTTTTAAAAAAACATGAGTAATTTGTGGAAAGTTTGGCACGGAGTATATTTTAGTGTTAAGGTTTGCTTTAATTCCACCGTGACAATGACATGTGTGATCGTAGAAGTGGTGTTATGGTGGTAGTTAGCAACCAACCTATGTGGGTCGACATCCCAAAAAAAAAAACAAAACCCCTACGTGGGTTGGAAGTTATTAAAAGGACAAGAGAAAGATAACTAAAAGGAAATGAAACTCACTACGCCTATAGTATAAAATTGCCTGAAATAAGCGGAAAAAAAAAGATTCGTTCTCAATGCTTATATCCTAGATTTTGGTCGAGGTGTGTGTACAAAAGTAGCGAGAGGAGCAATATTCAGGTGCAGGAGCCCCGTACATTTTTGGTAGTGTGGTGGATCTGTAATTGTCACCAATAGTTACCTAGTAGGACGCGGTAACACATAGTAAATTAGTAATTGCTCGAGGAAAAACGAACTACTCTAAGGCTAAACACGTCCGGCCTACCGTGGTTCCTTCCAAATAATGATGACTTTTAGCTTTTAGAAATTAAAAGTCATTCGAAACATGTTATCTTTTTAACACTGTTTTCTTCTTTTCTTCTCATTTTTTTATTTTCTCTTTTATTTTGTATTATCTATATAGATATAATAGTGTTTTTATTTTTTTCTTTACTTTTATTTAATTGAATACCTAAAAAATTTACAACTATTATAGTATTATTTTTAAAAGCTACAACACTTTAGAACAGACGTGAGTGAGATGAAACCCGTTCCTACTGGAAAGTGGCTGAATCATCGTTGGAACCTTCTTTTACTTTTATCCACTACCAATTGTCCGGTAAATTTCTTCCCCTTGTCAAACCACAGAAAGGAGTTTCTTGCAGGTAAAGTTCGACGTGGATATGGATGATTTTTTTTTTGTTAAGACTATTGAAGGTCACCGAATAATCCTGGGTTACTCCGCGCGCGTGCGAGTATCTGCATCATACAGTAGTACTTCTGCTTAGAATTTAAATCAACTCTACAAAACATTTTTGGAAGTTACGTGTTTAGTGTGGTATCTGAAGCAGGAAAGATTGGTTAAGGAGTCCCCATCCTTCAATTCCATTCTATGCGTATAAGGTCAATGCTTGCTTCATCTGCCATCATATTTGAAACGAGAATATTTGAAGTCGGACGCCACTTTGATTGCTCTAAAACAAAAGGTCAGAACATAAATTATGGTTCCTGGCGACACGTTGGCCGTTAAACTCCTGACTTGCCGACCAGCAGTACCATGTTCCATGTTCTTACTCGTTCTGCATCTTTGTTGCATGCAAACAAGTACACCAAAATCACCAATAATTTGTCTGAGTAATGCGGTGTTCTGGGTGGCTACAATGTGAGCTACTAACGGAAGAGAACAAAAATTTGAGGATTTGGCACCACAATCAGCTAAGGAGTAAGGACTATGGTCTTTAAATATGTACTTGAGTTGACAAAGTGCATATGTGGTTAGCTAATCTAGAAAAGAAATTTGCACAGAAACTTATACAAAGGTTTACTTTCTCACCACCTTGCTCAACCTGTAATTAAATCCTCAAATTTGCTCTATAGTACTTATTAGAGCAGAATTTTCCTGTCTGATCGGGAGATTTTTCTCCTTGGGTTCCGTATATTTTACTCCACAACACAAGGTGGCAATCGTTCATTTCCTAGAATCCTAGGTCCCCCCACCCCACGTTATCTGCTTAGCAAGGTGCTTGCGGAAGTGGCAGACTCTGTTACGTGTTACTTCGTATAAATGTGGGCAGTATTTTAATATTAAATTGTACTAGAAATTAGATATTGTAAATAATCAATAATATGTAAATCAATATTAATAACAAACAATTTATCGTACTTCAAAATATATGTAGAAACAGAAATTAAACAAGTCAATCGATCACATTAATGACACGACAAGAAGCAGCACAAACTCGATACAACGCAGAATGGAGATAAAGCAGTCAAGCGAGCAGTTAGGCAGATGTGCGTTGCCAAGAAACCTTATTGACACCCCCTGTACATATCTTCACAGCAGCAACGGCTTGGAGATACCGCTCCACTTCTTCAGGTGCACACCGGGAAGACGAGTCAACGAGGTTCGAACGACACAACACAACAACACATATTTTCAGGAGAAAGAAAAAGGAACGGAGGAGGCAGTGATATTGTGTCCTCTCGCTCGGACATCTCTAATATATATATATATATATATATATATATATATATATATATATATATATATATATATATATATATATATATATAGGAAAATACTTTCTACACCGGTGTAGTTACTCCCACCCTAATATACCATATAAACGAACTTAAAATACTCCTTTATCATTTTAGGTATGCTTGTATACTAATTATAAGATACTCTAATGTGAACCATATGAAAAATTACAAGGAGACCATAGTTTTAGTATATTTTGTAAATACCTTCATATACACACATAAAAAGGAGTATGTCTAAAAAATGTACATACCACCTCGAAAAATTGTTCATACCACCTAGATGGTCTTAAATACTGTATACTACACGTACATACCCTTCGTTACGAGATACTCCCTACGTTATGAGATACGACATAGGGAGTAACTACACCGGGAGTAGAAAAGAGGCTTCCTATATATATATATATATATATATATATATATATATATATATATATATATATATATATATATATATAGCAAAAACAAGAGTGCTCTTAGTGCTCGGGCACCATAGTCTAAAATAGGTATGTATCGTGTGCGGAAAATTTTAAAATTTCTTGCATGTCAAATTTAACTAAAATAGGTATGTATCGTGTGCGAAAAATTTTAAAATTTCTTGGATGTCAAATTTAACTAATTTACTAACTAGTTCAAACAAGTTTGAATTAAATTTCGAATTGTAGTTGCCTTTTTTATGATAGTTTGATTGTAGGTATATGCTGATTATATATATAAACCAGTAAAGTATGTGATCTAAATTCCTTCAAAACTTTGAATTTGTGTATATTTTTCAAACTTATACGTTTCATTTGAATTATTATAGATGAGTATATACCCTAAAACTAATATTTCCAAAAAATATATCCAAATTTAGATGAAATTGATGCGTTTGAAATCATGGTGCCCGGACACCATGGTGCCCCATTTCAACGTCTTATATATATAAGACAAGCCTCCCTGCTTTTATATACGTGCAAATGTAATATATCAGACAAAACCATTAACATTCATTAATTCGAAAAGACGTCAATTTGGAAAGAAAGTAATTGGTTTAGCATGCTTAATCAATCATGGATGGAAAGTCTTAATCATGAATGGAAAGTCTCAATAATAGAGTCTGGATACCATGGTGCCCCTGTTGTGTATATATATATACAGATTGTGAACTGATATGATTAGCTAGTCATTTACCCACTGGTAATTGACATATTAATTAGCCATTTTTTCCACTGGTAACTACTTGTCATCAAAAGTAGGTGGACTTGATTTGCCAAGTAGCACAACACGGTAAGTATAAGCCACGTGATTTTTCATGTGAAAATATGTGAATACGCGCGCGTGCGTGCGCACATGTGTTTAGCCAAAACCCTCTTATGCCATATGTCTCAAGCTTTTTAGGGAATGGCAAAAATCTCACCTTATAGACTAATCTCCTCCACTTTGCCTTAGCAATTGATACTAAACCATATGTGCTTTTGAATTATAGGAAACTAGCAAATTTACTTGTGCAACTGCGTGGCTAGATATTATGATATAGTTGCCTTTGATATGTAACTTTACTTGCTGTAATTAAAATACAATTGTATTTATTATATAACTCTAATATATATATATATATATACATATACATATACATACATACACACACACACACACACACACACACACACACACACACATATATATATATATATATATATATATATATATATATGATTAATCTGCACCGTTGATGGGGATCTTCTCCTTTTCTTGTGATTAATGTGTGGTTTTTAGGGCTTTTTTATTTTTTAGGATTATTAAAGGATTTTCTTGCCCTCAAAATGAAGATTATATTTGATATACAACTATACTTATTGTAATTGAACTGCAATTGTATTTGTTATATAACTAAAATATCTATATGTGATTAACCTACAATGTTATAATTTGCCCTCTCCCAAAATAAGTGATGTAGATCCTGCACCGCTATATTCTAGCCTCACCAAAATAAGTGGTGGAGATTCTTCCTCTTTTATTTTGATTAATGTGATAATATCTAGGATTTTTTTTCTTTTTTAGATTATTGTGAAATTTTTTATCCTCAAAATGAAAGAGATAGGTTGAATATCACATGCTTTTTTTTTATTTATATAGATAAGCCTCACACTCATGTGGGCTGTTTCATTCTAACATACCAAACCATTTCTCCCAAGTCCTTATTATTGGCACGAATAAGCTTACGCTTACAATCCACCCGTATTTGGACGCCCCAATGGGTTACTTGCCCGGTGGCATCCCTCCCTCGCGCGCGCGCCGCCACCACAAGCTTGCAAGCTTTTCCCATTCTCCCAAGCCGCCATCGCGTTCGCGGCCGCGAGCCGTGTGGACATTCCGAAACCGCGCCATGGCACGCACAAGCTGGATCGGGCATACGTGCGCGCCTCATGGCGCATGGAAACAAAACAGCGATGCCAAGCGGGACACATGCGCGAGGAGATAGCGCTGTGCACGTACGAGTCATTAGGGTTTTCACTTCACACGCTTTATGTTATGCACGCGACGTCCCCTGAATCGTCTCTTCTACCAAAGTTGCCACATCTTCAAACAACTCTGCTTGATTGTATACGAATGAACGTATACTGGATCCGCCCATGATATCTGCTATCTATCGTGTAACTGTAACATGTCAAGCAAAACAGCGACTAGTCTCGAGCCTCGCTTGTGTCGGCTTCAGCTTCTGGCTTATTTTTTACTATTCATAAATTTTGTCTTTTTCTAAATTTTTAGTTTTTTTAGCTTTTTTGCCGGTTCTTTTTTTCTCGTATTTGTTTGTACTATACGTAATGGGATAACATATTTTTTATATTTTTTAATTTTTTTAAATTTAATTATGTTAAATAAGACTCTGTCAGCTACATTGTTTTTTTCAGCAGCTACAATACTTTTCAACCATAAGCCACTAAAAATAAGCCCAAATGAGCACCACCTCGGTATGATCTAATAGTCGGTCTGAAGTGGAGAGATGTGGGAGTTGCTGGTTGGTGGGAGGATGACAGCACCGACGACCGCACGTAACCGATCGATTCGACGCAAGTTTTTAGCGCATTTTCGGCTCCCGATGAACGTGATTTCCGGGTCGTGTTCCTCCTCCGAGATACCTTCGACGCTGCGGTGCTGTAAACGGAAAAACCACCACATGGCACGGAATGGGCGTTATCCACATCCAACCCAATCACAGACTTCGAAAACTTAGATGTACTTAGTGTGTGAGTTCGAGCTTAAAAAATACCGCTCGAAAGAAAATTCGACGTAAAGATGCCACAAGGCCGGGTCCATCCAAATGTGTATTTTCTCGACTTCACTTTGTTATGGTGCTATACTCCATTTGTGCCGAAAAAACAGCTCTGTTTCTTTGACTAATCAGCTTCTGATACTTGTCTGAACGATCAAACCTTTCCAAACAACCCGTCAGGCTTCGGTGTGCGTTGTTCTTTGTTGTTGTCACAGTAGTGGTATGAGTTACTAACATCAGCATATGCACATCAAGAATGATTTGTACCGAAGAACGTAGAATCTAAATGCATGACATAGTCAGCCTATTCTCATTTAGGCAAGCTGGTCCTGTCCAGGAAAGCTGGCTTCGGAAGAAGTTGCTTCCGAGCTAGTGCCACAATGGCAAAGCAGGCATCGTGCTCTTAATTGGAAAGGTACCTGTCCGATCTTGTAGTGATTCCTGATGGATGCATCTATCTCTAGTGCAGTTTTAGCAACACAAACAGGCATCTAGAAGGATATTTGTTTTCCGATAAATATTTATAGGGTGTCGTAGGACCGATATGGTAACAGAGAGATGAATGATGCATTTAAATTTTCTCCCAAATATTCGCTGATTCTTCACTACTTTTGATCCGTAGATCCAAAAGACTTCAAAATTAACCCAAGGCTAGATCATGACCTTAAGAACCCATTTCAACCAAAAACCTTGAAACAACTTAAGAGAATCGGGATACTTTGGTTCATGAAACTCTTTGCTTCACCAAAACCGGGACAAAATCATAAATTAAGCAAACTCTCAAACGAATACTCCAAATCACTAGAAATTTGGTATGTACCTTATTTAGGATATCAGAAAACTATTCCAATCAATGATTAAGAAAATCGTTACTAAAATTCTGTTATTTTTCCAATTGAACGAATATTGCACTAAAATTGGACAAAAACAAAAATGGTGAATATAACTTGCTCAAGAGTGAATGATGGCTAAGATGGCTCTAGATATATTCTTATATGTTACAGTAAGCTAGAGAACACAAAGAATCGAGGCAAAAATAAATGGATCAAGAAATCATTCGAAGATGCCAAATTAAGCAAAAACAGACCAACTTTAAGATCTTGCCAAATTTGATGCCTAGATGGATAAAGATTAATTTCTAAGGTATATCGTTATCACTTACTCATCCTTGACATCCAGTAAGATCAAGAAAGGACAGAGACAAAACCAAAACCAACTAAAACAAAAGCAAATAAACCAAAACAAGAGTGATCCATAAGGGATGAACAAAACTTGATATATTGTTAATTAAGAATGAACATTTTACAGCTACTCTATCTAGAAGACTATCGAGCACACCACTCACATTTTTCAAACACTAACCATAAAATACTTGGTTTCAATGTGTAAAGTTAGGATGGTTGGATGGTGAATATGCAAGTCTTCGTCCTAACGTGTTAAATAGAAAAGGCAACATGCCCTATCTAATCCTAATAGATACTATCCACTTATCATAAATGGAAAAACCACGTTAACGCCACACAACACGGGTTTTAATCACACTCTACACTTATGCACGTTTTTCAATGCATATAAGCATGAATTCGTTAAATTCTTAACTTTTGATTCACTTAATTATCTCAGCTCTTCCTTGACTTAAACCGTGTTCCTAAGTGCCGTTCCTAAGAGTGTTATGCTCATCTAGTATGGTCCTAGCCATCTCTACAATAGTTCTGTTCTTTATCTCTATAACTCTATTATGTTGGGGGACTCTAGGTGAGGACAACTACTGCTCTAAACCCCTCTCGGTGTAGAAAGTGGTAAAAATATGAGTTCTTAAATTTTGTACTATTGCCACTCCTAATGACTCTCAAGGCTCCTATAAGGTTAACCGCTAATCTATGTGTCAGCTCTCTAAAACAACCAAAGTCCTCATACTTATGAATCAAAAAATACACTCCAAGAATACCTACAAAAGTCTTTTGCAATGACAAACACATACCACTTTCCTCCTACAGACCAGACTCTGGAAGGACCAAAGCTATGTCTTTAAGCATGAAATTGTTGTTGATATGCATTGTGCCCTTTGCTATCACAATCCCGATTGAAGCATCCCAAACGTGATCAACTTATTGCCGGATGCATGAGTGAGAAAGGAGAACTGTTGAGAATCGCCAGGCATGTGTCGTGAACACCCGAAGTCAACAAGCCACACGTTCTTCTTCCTTGCTCGATGGACCTCGTAAGAGGAATCGACGTCGGTCCTATCATTGGCCATGAGGGTTGTCCTCGTCGTCCTTTGTCCTTGAGTCCACATCGCTCATGTTAACATTCACAAGAAAGATAAAGACCCGGTTGACAAACTTGCGATAGTTGGGCTTCTTGCACTTTACGTCACGAGCTTGATAGCGGCTTCGGAAGTCCTTCTCATCTTTGATTTTCACCTTGGGGCATTTGGCTCGAATATGGTTTGGCTCACCACATTCAAAGCAAGTGATAATGTCACTCATTCTCTTATTCCTCACTTTATATGCTCTTGTGAATTTTCTGGATATGAGCGCCAAGTCATCCTGAAGAAGCTTCTATAGTTGTTCATCGCTTAAAGAATTCAAAACTGACAATGAAAATCTAGAAGAGCTAAAATCTAAGAAATTTAAAGAGCTACTTTGAGAAAGGTCAATCATTGTAGCTATCGACTTTATTTTGGGGAGACGCGAGATGAAGTCAATTTCATACGTTTTGAACCTTGAGTAGATCTTATCCATTGTAAACCCGCACATACCAGTGTGGTCACTGATGGAAGTGATCTTCATTTCCAAAACCTTCACATCAAGACACCCAGCATCTGACGTGTATTCTCAGAATCAGAAAATGACAAACCAACAACACAAATATCATGAAGAATCTTGTTGAACTTTTCTCACAACTCATCCAAGAATTCATCATGCTTTTACTTAATCTTTGACTATTCTTTTTTCAGTTGTTTATGTCTCACTTTCATGATTGCGGTAGAGCTCTTATGGTAGTCATCGAGAGTCTTCCAGATCTCATAAGCAGACCTCAAGTGAGCAACTTGCTGAAACTCAAATCGACTAAGCTCTTGAATGAAAAAATTATGAGTATTGTTGTTTGTCTCTACATCAGGTGTAACCTAGGCATCAGCAGGCAAAACATAAGGATTTTTTACCTTAATTCAAATTACGTGCCCTTGGGCCGTGATGTAGGATTGCATAGGAGAGTTCCAACAAGAGAACTCAACTTCATAAAAAAACAGATGGCTTAGATGAATACTTGTCCGATGCCATGGTTTCGAACACCGGTTAAGATCTTTGATAAGAGCTAACCGAGATCTGATACCACTTGTAGGACAGGTATGGCAATAGGAGAGGGTGAATGTACCTTTAATTTTTTTCTCTAAATATTTGTCGATTCCTCACTCTAATAGCTATGAGAAACTACGAAAATCAAGAGACCAAAAATCAGAATAATTCGTTGTGCTACGGTAAATTCGGCTATGTGAACAGTAAGAATAAGGTATTTCAATTCCAAAAAGCCATGTAACTTTTAATCCGTTAATTCAAAGGACTTGAAACTTGAACCAAGTATATATCATGACCTTAAAAACCTATTCCAACCAAAAATGTTGATAAAACTTAATAGAATTGATATCTTTTGGGTCGTGTAGATCTGTTGTAGCAAAAATCGAGCCAAAAACACAAATTGATAAAACACTCAAACCAAGGCTCCAAAGCACTTGAAATTTGGTATGCAACTCCTCTAGGATGAGAATTGGTATCTTTTGGATCGTGAAGCTTTGCTGCAGCAAAACCTGACCAAAAATACAAATTGAGAAAACACTCAAACCAAGGCTCTAAAGCACTTGAAATTTGGTATGGACCCTCTCTTGGATGTCAGGAACCTATTCCAATCAATAGTCAATAAAATCGTTGCTAAAGTTCTAACCTTTTTTCTATTTGAAGGAAGATTACAATAAAATTGGGCATAAACCATAAACGGTGAATATGGCTTACTCGTAGGTGAATGGTAGTCAAGATGGTTCTAGATATATTTCTACATGTCTTTGGTGACTTTTATGTTGCCTTTCCATCTCAATCTTCATAGCTCTGTAACTATTGAAGTGAAGGATCGATGAATACCTGAAAAAATTTTGAAAGCACCATTCACCCCTCTCTATTGATATACCGGTCATACACACTATATCATTCACACTTCTCAAACCCTAACACAAAAACACTTGGCTTTAATGAGTAAAGTTAGAATAGTTAGATAGTTAGCATGCAGGTCTCCATTCCAACCCGTAAATAGACAAGGCAACTAGCCCCATTTATTCTTAATGTATACTATCCACTTAGCAAAAATAGGAAAAATCCGTTAACCCCATACAACATAGGTTTTACTCACACTCTATACTTATACATGTTTTTCAAAGCATGTAAGCCGAATCTGCTAACTCTTAGCCTTTGATCCACTTGATCATCTCAGCTCCTCTTTGACCTAAACCGCATTCCTAAGCGCCACGGTTTTGGTCTAAGGTAGTTTTCAGTATTTTTGATCAACTTACAAATATATCATTTCTTGACCCGATCTTCACCTTCTCTTGCAAGCAATCGCTATGCTTATCATGTGTAGTTGCACAACTGGCTTGCCACGCGTCGGCAAGTTTCTTCCGTTTTGGTTCTACCAGACCCCCACCCCATTTGGACTGACCAAACCACACGGTGCAACCCGTCACTCGAACTTTCCTTCAATATTTTTCGTCTTTCTTATGCCATGCTAAGCTCAAGCATCTCATCCGGTATCATTGATCGTTCTGAGTCTCGGCTCTTCCATGAGCGTAGCCTCAATCATCGTCATTGATCATAGTTGACTCCCAGCGCCTCTTCACATCGAAAGACCAAGAAATCATTTTTGGACATAAGTTCTTCACAATTTGACTCACGTTAGCTGAAACATATATCATATCACACTTATACATAGACTTTGGTCAAATCAAATCATCTCATAACTCAAATTTTCTAAGCAACACAAGTTGACCGGTCATACTGCCTCCTTTGCAAGCTGTCTAGAAAAATCTGCAAATTTGTAAATTCCAACTTTCACTTGTTCAAAATGACAAGGTTCACCGCAACAAAATTCTGAACCTTCTCATATGATCATTCATATACCTCTGATGATGTTGCAAATTGATGTAAAAAATTAGTCTGTACGCACTTAAGATCTAATCTTTCTGATTAAGCACAATCTCTGTCTTGACCAATCATTGAAAGAAAAGGAAAGGGGAAGAATTAAGTGTTCTAAAACAAAGCATCAAGTTGATGTGAGCATGGAACTGAAAAGAAAAAGAGAAAGCACTTCTAGTTTAACAGAGGGGGGTTGGCTCGTTGGCTTGGCCAAGCCCTAGTCATTCCTACCGTTGTGAGCTGTAGTAGGACATAGCAGCAACCTGTCCTGTTCCTCTGCATCTTTCAGGGCCTGTGACTTGGTGACCCCTCCTCTCAGAAGCTGCGACATTCTTTAATAGCAACCGCCAGTGAGTTAATGACACATAGCAACAAACAGAATTTTGCTTAACTGGAGGAACTTGGTTCAACTAGCATTTGGGAACAGAGGTTTGGTCATGTGCTTTAAGACTGAAACCAGGCTAACCTGCAAGTATCTGATTTTAGTCATTTCTGATCGATACTTGCCAGCCATTTGCAGCAAGGGCTGCCATTAGAGAGAAACATATTGACTTCCACTGACAAATTTTCCTTTTTCTTTTGCAAAAGCAAACAAGTCATTGATCATTCCAGAATGTAGAAATCTTTGAGAGGCTGAAAATAAAAGTGTGGAATGTGCAACTGCTAACACTTACACAATGTTTTTCTTGTATTATCCCTGACAGATATGCATTAACATTTATCTTTGTACTTTACTACTCCACTACAGAAATATTAGGAGATGGTCGCAGTTTTGACAACACCCTACTGTACTAAAAAGTTTTTGAAACATCTGAGGCCCCGTTTTAAACAACTTTAGCTTATGGCTTTTAGCTTATAGAAGCCAAAAGCCATTTAGAACGTATTGATATTTTAATGTGATTTTTTCATTATATTGTTCAGGAAGATAGGTGTTTTTTTAATTCAATGACTGGAAAACCATTTCAGCCAAAAAAACGAATTGAACTGAACCTGAAATGACCGGTGCTTGGTTTTGTAGTTACGATCTTGTCAATACAGTCGATCAGGAGGGGTACGAGTCAGCTTGCAGGTTGCTGCGCTGCAATAGGAGCTGTCCTAAAATTCCAACCTGCGCTGCAGCTTGTGCAGTGCAGCATTGCAGAGGGAGCATATCACATCCTTCTTGGAGGTGTGTTGCCAGCGGCAGTACAGTGTTGCCACTAGCCAGCCAGAGGCACAGAGCCTCCCTGAAAAAACCTCATGAGGAGAACAGTGTATGTGTTGCAATAGTGTGAAAGCATCACAAGCGAAAGTGAAGGCAGTGAATGGTCAGACGCTTGGAAAGCTGGGACATCAGAGGGAGGACTGTCAGATGCATCATGGCTTGGACTACTTTTGAAATACTCCGGGCTTGGACTACTTTTGGATCTCACTCGGATAAATTAAAATAAATTAATTTATAACTAAAATTATACTATAATTAATTAAAATTATATTGTAGCTGATGATAACTTATATAGAAAATCGAAGAAGACCGTTTTGAGTTTAACTGTGTAAGCAAAAGTTTTTCCTGATTCAACAACACGCGACACAAACAAGGTACAGCATGACACACTTTGTCTTGACAAAAGTGCAAACAAGGTTAATGTGTAGACCATATCGTTGCTCAAGTTAACTTAAAGCTTAAGGCAGCGTTCAATATGGTTTAAGTTTATGGTTTAAGTTTATTTTTGCACTATTCATAATTTCGTCTATTTCTGAATTTTTGACTTTTTTTGAGCTTTTTTGTCGGTTCTTTTTTTCTCGTATTCGTTTGCGTTGTCTGTGATGGGCTAACATATTTTTATATTTTTCAATTTTTTTAAATTTAATTATGTTAAATAAGCTCTCTCATTCTGATGTTTTTCACCACCACAAGTGTTTTCAGCCATAAGCTTTCAGCTTTCAGCCGAACCGATCACCACCTAAGTTTTTAATTTAAATTACACTGTTTAAGGATTTTTAAGTAGCCGCTGGAAGTTTTTTAATATAATTAAATTTTAAAAGAAAAAAAGGTTACATCATCGAACACTACAAAAGAATATGAGAAAAATAAGAGAAAGCTAACTTGGACGGGGCAGCGTCTGCCATGTTTCTCATCGTCTAGGTTTTGTTTGATACATGGGGATCTTTCTTAGGTTTGATTGGGGCTAGCTTTGCCTGCCATCACTAACTCTTTCCAAATTAAATCAGCAACTTATAGTAGTATTCATATGTCGATTTACTGGACACAGCGTGACTTGCTTTCAGTGGTCCATCAACGCAAGCCGGCCTCCGATTAGTCTTGCTTTCCCCATGGATTCACGGTACAGCGATGGGTCTCGCTTTCGACATCGCGGTCGTTTGTGCAGCACACCATATACCTGCCGCTAGCTTAACAGAGAAGTCTTCTGATCTGCCTGCCTTTGCCACGGTCAGATTTCCGTAAACTGCGTCGCCGCTTCAGCTATCCTGATTGTTTAATTAGCTTGCTTGGGGTGCTGGTGCAGCCGGGCAGGTTAGGTTTTGAGAACATGCCGTTCTTGACTCTTAACCCTATTGTATACGTACTAACAAAAACACCATGTGGTTGTACTGTCCTTTCCACGTCTGTATACCGGCCTGTTGCTTGACTTCCTGGGGCTTTTGTCTCCTGGTTGAAAGGACCCCAGAAAGATGCTCCCAAATTTTGACATGAGATTTGGAGCTTACCTTGCCAAACCTGCTGTCGTCTCGTGACCGCGTCTTACGTACTGCTGCGCCTGCGGCCACTGCTTCACTCTATTGCTCCTTTCGTCAAATCTTGAACTCTTTTTTCCCCTGATAAAACGGATTAATCCCGAGCAGTCGGTTCGTGTGGGACAACTTGTCAGTGTACAGTATTATGGCTATTGACCGAACAGCAAGAGAATGGATCATCGGATGCCTCTTGGCGAGTGGAGGATGAGTACCAAGAAGCTCTTTGAAATGGAACGGTGTTGACGAGAATATAATAATTTTTAAATTATTATTTATCTATAAATGATATTGTTATTTTATTATACTCCTTAAGTATATCCTTTATTTATAAAAAAAAGATTTCACAAGATAGTCGTAAGCTCTTTTACGACAACTCCTTAGTCGTAAACTCTTCTGTGATTACTCTTTTGTCGTAAGCTCTTCTACGATAACTTATTAGTTGCAAACTCTTCTACGACTATTCTTTAGTCGTAAACTCTTCTATGACAGGCTCATAGTTGTAAGCTATCTTACAACCACCTCATAGTCGTAAGTTCTTCTACGGCTATGGCATATAAAAGTTCTTCTACGACCATGGTATAGTCGTAAATTATCCTACGACCATCTTGTGGTCGATCCCCCTACGACTAAGCCAAATTCCGACCGAGCTGTCCACGATAACCTATTGCATCGTGGGCCTGTCTGACAAAGCGGTTAGCACGAGTATTTATTGTCTAGAATAAGTGCACACAACTTCACCCTGATAGAAACTGCTACACGATGAGTGAGATATCACGTCTCTCATAACCCCCATCGGACGATTATCATTCGAAATGTTAAGGTATCTTTTGGCAAGGAGAAACTGCCGCCGTCATGCAAGTTATATAAAGGTGGACGTCAGGGAGAAGGAAGGGGAGATCCAGGAGAGACCCAAGGGAGAGTAGCATTAGAGCAATCGCATTACTTTCTCCATTGTAATCAGTTCATTGAGCAATATCCACACATGAAGTAGGGTTGTTATTCTCGTAGTAGAAGGTCTGATCCTGTATAAAATCTCTGTGTCTTTTCTCTATGTGATCGTAACCAGGTCTTCGAGAGTTCTCTAGAACTCAAACAAATCATATGTAAGATTGATATTAAAATAATGACAGTTAGAGTCGGCCGTGGGGACACTTCTTCCAAACTCTGGTAATTTTTTATCAGCAAGTTCTCTTTTTTCTGATGTCCTCATGGCAGGAGAGTGCAATAAGGAGAACTGGTTCAACCTGGCCGAATACGTATATCTCGACATGGATGCCTACTATGACTTCAAGTAGACCATGCTTTCATCTGACGGTGGGGCTATCCCTGAATATCCATCACGAGATCTCAGAGATCGCACCGCGTGTAGGGCCGATGAGTGATCCTTATACTCCCACAGCATTATGCTCAATGGAGGAACGAGTTTCCCTAAAGGGCAAGGGTCAATCTGATCATAAACATGCCTCACAACATGACAAGAGGCCCCCAAGTGTTTGAGTCCCACAACGACCGTCAGATCAGTCTCAACGAGTCCTAGAATCCTGCATTCCGGAACTTCATCAATATCTGGTGGTTGTAACTCTCCATTTGTCCCTGCAAAGAGCGTAGGTGAGCTCCCTACGAGTTCGCCCATACTTACACAAGGTTTGGTTCTAATGGGAGATAGCTATAACTCAGAATTTCCCTTCCTAGAAGGGTTTACTCCAGGTCACGATGCGCTCTCGTTGGATGACTCTTCAAGCGAGGGGGCCTCCAACGGAAGTGGAGATTATCGACAGGAGGTCTTCGCCCTCCCCTCAGATAGTAATCACTCTCTCGGAGGAAGGCCTAACAGCGCTCCCCGCAGATCACACACTGTGACCCCTCGTGGTGATGGTGAGGAGACCTCCAGTGATGAGCAAGGTGAGCACTCTGATGAGCGTGGAAGAAATTGAAATAATCGCTCTCTATTAAGGCGGCCCCATCTAGCCTCAGATATTGAGGATCCTGAGACCATTTGAAGAAGGGGATTGGATGTCCATGGGTCTTTGGCCAGGCGCGTCCAATATTGGCCCAAGGAGGCTCGGGAGTTTCAATGCATAAATGATCTGCTTGAAACTCCAACTAAAGAGCTTGCTCGAGCACTGGGCTACGATCACTTCTCTAAAAGGATCGTGTGAAGACTCCGAGGCATGACGACCAAGCTCGAGCAACCTCGCCGAGACAACTCCATCAGTTGAACAGGTATGACCGCGTCAAGTCATTCTCCTAACCACAACTCCGGTAGAAGAAGAGATCCTCAAATGACCCCAGGTCGATGAGCTTATGGAGGAGGTGATCGTTCACCACTTCGAGAAAGAAATATGCAATAGCAGATGGAATACGAGGATTATTACCCTCGAATGGACGAGATCTATTACAGGTCAGGTCCACCGACTGCCAGGCATTGTCGAGTACAGTTGCCTGGAGATGCCAATCATTCTTTCCCACAAAAGAGGCATCATGACCTTGTTACTGAATGCCAGGAGTTCACGCCAGAACTCCAAGCAGTACGCTGGCCACCGCGGTTTTGACCGATAAACTGGAGAAGTTTGATGGGTCCCAAAATTCCATCAAGTTTCTTTAAATTTACATGACTGCGGTTCAAGAAGCACGAGGAGGAGAGCACATCATGGCAAACTACCTTTCAACTGTGCTTGAGGGATCCGCTTGATCGTGGTCGCTGAATCAACTAATAGAGTTGATCAATTCGTGGCAACATCTCTGTGATCTTCTTCTAGCCACTTTTCAGGGCACATATAATCGTCCTGGGAAGGAAGGTAACCTACATCGGATGAGACAGAACAACAATGGGACCCTATGATAATTCATCAGGCATTTCAGTCAGGGTCATAATTCCATTCTTAAGGTTTCTGATGCATTATTATTAGAGCATTTAAGCAGGGAGTCCGCAATAGAAGGTTCACAGAAGATATCGCTTTGAATCCTCCAACTATTGTCGTTGAGCTCTTCGAGATGGCTGATCATTATGCAACTACTGCTGAAGCAGTCGAGTAGAGCAAGACCGTCGACAAAGCCGATCGAAATATCAAATAGATAGGCGAAGGTAGCAAAAGGAAGGAGAATGTCAAGAAATCCAAGAGCAAGGCTAAAGGTCAAAAGTCTTAAGACGGAAGTTCCAAGGAGGTCTTGGGCCGTGAGTGAAAAGAAGCCACATAATCCAAAACCGTATTTCGACCGGGGCAAGGCCAAAATCCCCGTGCGGAAAGACAACAAGCCTAGGTGATGTCCCTTTCATAAAAGGAAAGGACACGACCTTCGCAACTACCGAGTTTTTCAACGAAAACTAGAGGATTACTAATATGGTAAAGGACCACTTCCCACACTCAACGAGGTGGGACAAATGAGTGGTAAAACATAGTTAGACGAGGACGAGGAGATGCCATTTTAAGAACCAGAGCACACTGTTAAGCACATCTACGAAGGATCTTTGGCATACGAGTTAAAGCGACGGTATAGAGCTGTCGAACATGAGGTAAACTCCATTGACCCTCCCCTTGTCAATTATCCTTCAAAGTGGTCGGAAGTCACTATCTCTTTTGAGAAAAGTGTTTGTCCAATCCCTTTGACTCGAACAGGTCGATACTCGTTCATGGTCGAGCCCACCTTCAACAACTATTGAGTAAATCGAGTGTTGATCGATGGTGGTAGTTCTTTAAATATTTTATTTGTTGGTGCTCTAGAATAGACATAAGTTTCTGTGATCAGAATAAAGCTTGTACGATACTCATTCCATGGGATCGCACCAGGGTTTTCGGTCAAGCCAATTGGCCAAGTTTTTCAGCTTGTTACATTTGGTTCTCCAAGCAATTTCAGGATAGAGAAAATCTCCTTTGATGTCGTTGATTTCGGCATGGCGTATAACACCATTCTCGGATAACCAACTCTGGTATGCTTCTTGATAATTTCTCACTATGTATATCAATATCTAAAGATGCCCGGTCCCAAAGCAGTGATCACAGTCCGCTGTGATAAGATGATACGTACATGCGACCGCAAATCCCTCGAGATGGTAGGCCAGTTACCAACTCGAGAAGGACACAAGGCGCAGCCTTCGATGAAGCACTTGAAGCCTAAAGCTACGTTGAAGCCGAACGAGTAGGTCAAGAAAGTTCCGTTGGATCCAGCGAAGCCTTCGAAGACCGTTCGCATCGGGGTTATTCCGACCCTACATAGAAAAACACTCTCATCACCTTCCTCTGGGCAAACGTAGATGTATTCGTGGGGCAACCGTCAGACATGCTCGGGGTCCCTAGGAAGGTGATCGAGCACATGCTAGCTCTACAGCCTGATAAGAAATCCGTAAAATAAAAATTACGAAGATTTGCACCTGATCGATGCGATACTATTAGATCTGAATTGGACAAGCTACCAAAAGTTGGCTTTATAAAAGAGGTTAATCACTAAGAGTTTTTGGTTAACCCTGTAATGGTTAAAAAGTCTAACGGTAAGTGGCGTATGTGTATAGACTATACTGATGTTAATAAAGCTTGTCCAGAAGATGATTTCTCTCTTCCCTGTATCAATCAATTGGTTGACGCTACTGCTAGTTGTGAAACTTTAAGTTTTCTAGATACATGCTCTGGTTATCATTATATTAGTATATCTCTAGAAGATGAAGAGAAGACTGCATTTATTACACCATTTGAAATATTTTACTATGTTAAAATACATTTGGATTGAAAAATGTTGGTCAAACTTTTCAATGTTTGATGCAATTGGCTTTTCCCCTTCAACAAGGTTGAAATTTGGAAGCCTATATTGATGATTTAGTCGTAAAAAATATCAAATGACTTAATCATATTTCAGACCTGCAGAAAACATTCGATAACCTTAGAAAACACCGCTTGAAACTCAATCCTGAGAAGTGTCTGTTCAGGGTTTCTTCGAAAAAGTTACTCGGATTCCTTGTTTCTGCAAGAGGTATCGAAGTAAATCCTAAAAAGATAAAGGCAATTGAGCAAATGCACCCTTCGATCACTAAGAAAGAAATCCAGAAACTCACAGGGTGCGTCGCGGCTTTAAGTCATTTCATCGCACGACTAGGGAAAAAGGACTTTCTTTCTTCAAGCTACTAAGAAAACACGAAGGGGTTTGAGTGGTTAAAAGAGGCTAACGATGTATTCAAGGATGTCAAGAGATATCTTATGACTGCTCCTGTTCTGGTTTCTCTGAGAACTGTTCCAAACGGACAGATCGGTGCGAACCAATTCATATTCCTTTGTTTGAGGTAGATATGTCTTTATAACTCAAGTGAAATTACATTTTTGACCAAGCTCGTTTCTAATCGAATTGGATCGAAAAGACTATGCTTTTGATCTTCGTTCGTCTACGACCACTCTTTCTCAAGTAGGTTATTTTCACTTAAAGTTAGGGGGGCTAGATGACGAAGATATAACAATTCTTGAATTATTATTTATCTATAAATAATATTGTTATGCTATTATACTCCTTGAGTATACCCCTTATTTATATAGGAGAGATTTCACAAGGTGGTCGTATGTTTTTCTTTGACAACTCCTTAGTCGTAAGATTTTCTATGACTACCATTTAGTCGTAAGCTCTTCTATGACAGACTCATAGTCGTAAGTTCTCTTACGACCACCTCATAGTCATAAGTTCTTGTACAACTATGCATAGTCATAAGTTATTGTACGCCCATCTTGTGGTTGTAGATCCCCTACGACTAAGCCAAACTCCGAACGATCTATCTACGATAACCCATTGTATCATGGCCATGGGCCTATCTAGCAGAAACCGCCGCGCGATGAGTGAGATATCACATCTCTAATAACTTCCGTCAGATGGTTATCATTCGAAATGTTAAGACATCTCTTGGCAAGGAGAAACTGGCACCGCCATGCAAGCTATATAAATGTGGACGTCAGGGAGAAGAAGGGGGAGATTCGGGAGAGACCCAAGAGAGAGTAGCAGTAGAGCAAGATATTTCGCATTATTTTCTCCATTGTAATGAGCACCATTGTAAAATGTTCATTGAGCAGTCGCCAGGTCTTCAAGAGTTCCCCAAAACCCAAACAAACCATACGTAAGATCGATACTAAAACATCGATATGTCTTAAAATGTGAGAGGAAATGTTCTTTTGTCCTCGGATTTATTTTCCAAAATTGTCCATCCTTTCAAGGCTCTAAGAGGCCTATTTGTACTATTACAACAATATTATATAAAGTTACAATACCACCTCTATAAAGGTCTTAGACCACAGGAACTGTACGGTCTTTACATCCGCCTTTCTGCAGCTTTAGTGCACGGTGGACCGTCATAGCCTTCGTCCACCACATCGTCCTTCTGGTCCATAGGTAGTTGACCCTCTTTTTGGCTTGTGCATGGTGGGCCTGAGGTGAATTTCCTCTTGCTGACATCGAGGTACTAGGCTTCACAGTAGGGTACCCTTGTGTCGATTTTTTGGATCTCCTTCATCCTATGCAAGGGAGCCATACCGACCTTCCCGTCCCCTTCATCCTATTGGGGTGAAGGGGTTGTACCGACAATCTCGTATCCTTAGTCTTGTGTGAAGGGGTTGCGCTCATACTTTGTGGCTTTGTTGGGCCGATGGGGCCGCCCCTACAACAAACAAATGCAGCCATGAGACATGTAGTTGGTGGAATAATTTTTTTAGACGACAAGGAAGGACGCACATGCGCACTCACTCATGCACGCCCAACACACGCATACATGGGTGTGTCCCTAGCACACGACTAATCTAGAGCGGAAGCCTAAACCTCATAGAACGTGGACATATGCTTTGAGCGCTGGACACACCAACATGTACATGTACTATTCCTGCCTAGGACTTCAGCCCAGAGAAAGGAGAGCACCAGTATTGAACCTAGGGATCAAATACTGGTAGACAGCTCACACAACGGCAGAACTTGCTAGCTCCTATTGGAACGTACAAGGGGCACCGGTAGCAATGTATTAGCATCGTGAAAGAAAAGTTGTCCCAGAGAGGAAAGAAAGCCTAACGCCGACAAGGCGACAACCTCTTTTCGCGTGGGCCGAAGACGGATAAGGGAGGTGGGCTGGCGTTTCACGCGCAGTCCAATCGACCGGGCAGCAAGTCTGCAACGGTGGAGGAGCCGGTGGACGAGCCCTTCTACCGCTCTACGCTGCGAACGAGGCAGGAACCTTAAGAGGTAGCCCATCTACTACGCGCGGGCGCACCGCGTCTATCAACTAGTCATGCCGGACGGCGCCACGGCCCACGAACCGAAAGATGCAACGGGTTGTCAGGTGGGAGGAGCCGACGCGGGCGCACCGCACGCAACCGCGCAAATCAGGGAGGCCGCCAGAACCACGGGCCGAAGCGGGGCAAATGGTGCGGCCGCTCGGCCCGCGTATCGGTTGCCGCGGAGGTGGATGATACCGACGCGACACGTACAGGCCTACGGTAGTACGGGGTGGCCGAGGGATCAACCAACCGCGCACGGCGGAGCAGGCAAGCGGCACGGGACAGTACGTGTGATACTGTTGGAATTCCGATTGGAAGGTTGCTAGCCCAGCCGCGCTAGGTGAGGTTGGCCCAGGCGCCGTCGGTATGTTTTGATATTTGGGCCATGACGGGTCAGGGTCAGGCGTTTGGGCTGTGGCATTGCATGGAGACTAGTTGCGAGGCACTTCTGTTCATCCGTCCTTTACTCCTTTTGCTTCGGAACAGAGCGTCGCGTCTGGCGTCTTTACAACTTGGGCTCTTGTTGAACGTCACATGGGAGACCTCCAGCCCAAATGAACAAACTGGGCCATATAGAGCTTCCCATTTATATTCGACAATTTAAATGGAGTACCTCCTACTCCTACCCACAAAACATCCGCATCAGCAACCACACCTGTCAAGAAAACCAAAAAGATTATGCAAGTGCTGATTTCGAATCTGGCACTACGGCTGGTCCCTATCAAGTCCATTCCCATCTATGATTATTCCACAAAATATTCATGACAAGTTGACAGCCCAAGCTTGTTCTTACCCAAGACCAATGAACAGGAGAAAGAAAAGGCTAAAGAAGCCAGACCAGATCAACACTACGCTGATTCCACGTACCGAAATGAGGCAGGATGCTAGCGGTCTGCGCAAATCATCATCGATCGGTCCAACGACACAGCTACTTGTTCCCAGATTGGCATTATGCGTAGTTGGCGCCCAGGTAACGTAAGCGAGAAAAGAAACGCATGAAATCCAGACCGTATACCGGTCATGTGCCAGCCGTATAATCTTCAGTCTTCAGCCCCACATTTCCCTGAATTAAATCAGGGCTAGTTCGGTCAGTAGTGGAGGTCAAATTTTAGTTTCCAGGTTCTCCAATTGGGGAGTTTTCGGTCGATTAAGGTAGGTTGGTGCTCCATTAGTCCTTTACAGTTCACGTATCATGCACCACATGTTACAGTCTTAACGACTGCTCCCAGGATCTTACGATCACCTTGTAGCTACTACGACCATCTCCTGCAGCCGTACGACCACGTTGTAGTGGCTACGACCACCTTCTGTAGCCGTACGACCATGTTGCAGTGGCTACGACCACCTCCTATATCGCTATGACCACTCTACTGGTTTACCGACCACGCTGACAGTCGTTACGACCACGTTGTGACCTGTCCAATCACTCCTCGCTGCTCCAACACGTAGTCGTAAACTTCAGCTGAAGTTACGACGACGTTCACTGCCTCTGCGCTGCACTTCCTTCGACCACGGTCGTTCACCGTAGTCGTAGCTCCTTACGACCACGCAGTGATTCTGTCGATCGTTGTGGTCGTAACGACTTACGATCACGTCTTCTCGCTGCGAGACCGTGGTCGTAACTCCTTTACGACCACATCTCCAGCACCTGCGGACACCTCCGCTCTCGTCGCCGTCCTCGGCTCTGTGACTGTGGTCGTAACTCCTTATGACCACAGGTTCTGCTTCAGTGGACCCCTCTACTTATCACGCTGGTCGTAACTCCTTTACGACCAAGTTTGCTGCTCCTGCGGACGCCCTCCGCCTGATCACCGTGGTCGTAACTCCTTTACGACCACGTCTGCGATCCTCTGCTCTGCGGTCTTGGTCGTAACTCCTTTACGACCATGTCTGTCGCCCCTGTGATCTCACGGACTGCCTGCGATCACACTGGCCGCCCACACCATCGCCTACGACCACGCCGGTCCCCCAGGTCGATCGCCTATGACCACGTCGGTTGTTCCAAGCTCTGCGGTCACGTCGACCATCTACGACCACGTCGGTCGCTCCATGCTCTGCACCTCCTCTGCAACTGCATCGCCTCCACTCGGTGCTCCTGCGACCACACAAGTCGCCCTCTTCCCGGCACCCCTCTGCGACTAAATTTCGTCGACTTGGTGCTCTTCGCTTCTCCTCTCGGTACAATGGTCTGCCCTTTTATACCTTGCTCTTCGATCATGAAGCAGACTCGTCTAAGACTCGAAGACAAAGTCGTACTCGACTACGACCATGAACTCCGACTCCGATAGAGACATACTCGTACACGACTTCGACCACCAAATCGTACACGACTACGACTACCAAACTGAAAATAAGATTACAAACTTTAACACCACATATACTAATTTATGGTACCAACAAGTTGGAGATTTGGCAAATGGAAGAAAAAAAATGAGAGTAGGATATAATGGAATGATGTGGTCAGTAATCAGGTTGGTTGTCCCTTCCAGCCTTGAACAAGCTGTACATGGCCTAACTCCCTCCAAACACTGGTTTAATTCAATTGTTGTTGTCGCAATCAATCATCCTAAGGTCTTAATCCCAGCATTCCTTTATGCCCGGATCAATCATTGCTCCATTTCGCTTTAGGAGTTGGGAGCTAGCTAATCTATCTTCATCTTGGACTTTGGAGCCCTGCGCTTAAAAATGCATGCATGTGGGATGTGGCGTTGGATTGTACCATGAGGCCATTTTTGAGTAGGGATATCATGTCATGTAGAATGATACTTGGTTCTTTGATGGACACCAATGGTACGTGCTACTTAATTGTGTGTGACCCCCACACATGAAGGATTAGGTTGCTAATTAGGTGTTTCTTTCGGTGGTACGACATTGGGCCATGCATGCAGGTAAGCATTGTGGAATGAATGCATCGAGTTAGTGGAATGCATGCATGTACAATTGTATTTTGGATATGATGATTTCGAGTTGTCAACCAACAGATGGTTGCATAAAGGAGAATACATGGTGCCCCTCTACTTCAACGACACATGAGAGGGCAGTTTTATTTTCGGTTTGATGGGCTGTCACAAAGATTCCTTGTATTTTCGGGTCCTCAAATGTCCTACCAACATTATTCCCCTTCTCTTGGTGTTAGGGGTGTTCATGTGTAACAAAGGATTAGCGAATGAATGCCTAAACATTCGTGTGTGAATCTTGTGCTTCCAACATGCCCCAGTTTTGTGACATTTGACAGAGGAGAGAGCGCATCGGTGCCAAAAGAAGAGATGGTTAAAACGACAGTAGGATCTAGTAAGCATTGATCCACCGGGTGAGGTCAATAGAAAATGACCACTGTGAAACTCAGCAAAATGCCGACCATCCTCCAACGTCTAGATGCAGAGCATTTTAGCAGTAGCTTTACATTGGATTCTCATAGCAACCATAGCTTCTCCTTTTCTTTTCAGAAAAAAAAGGTAGTACATAGGATCCATGCACGTTTCAGTCATGCATCGACATGTCAGTAAGTCAGTTTTTTACATGATAAACTGTTGGTGTTTGTATCTGAATTTTTATTTTAGTTCGCTTGCAGAACTAGCTGTCAATCTGCCTAAGACGCCTGGTCGGTGATTTTTTTTAAAAAGAAACTATGCATGTGATAGTATGATATCCAGCTATTCTAGTGCTTCCAGTAGCTACAGATTTGTCGATTGGATCGTTAGCACCAGCAGGAGAATTTGGCGTTATATTAGTGCATCTAATACCACATCACAACCTTCCTTATGTGGAGATTGTCAGATTGATCTCACTCGAGAACAATCGGGGCCAGTGATTTTCAAGCCCTGCTTGCCACGTCATCATAGGTCTAACACGTGGGTCGCAAAGCCTGCAGCTGTGTACACCACGTATTGCGGGTTTGCGACCGTTACGAGACGTTCATTGGCAGGGCCATTGGATGCTGCTACACGGCCTACGGATGTTTGGGGAACTGGGAACTTAAACGAGTATAAACTACCGTTATAGAGCTGTATTTTTTATATTGGAAGATGCGTTTACTGAACTGTAGAATTGTAAATTGATAAACCTGCACGAGGAATAAACATCGAGGATTTGAAATTTTGAAGCTACAGAGGCGTTGTCTCCGGCACCGACCCAGGTGCGGCTTAGGGCCTGTTTGTTTGAACACGGCGTTGCATTACTCCTAGAATCTGCGGCTCAAACAAAGGGCCGATTTTTATCCGATTCTAAGTAGTCGAAGCTACGAATCCGGAAAATGAACTAGTAGCCGGAAAGTGGGGTTATCCGACTTCTCCAGATTCTCCAGATTCTCCGTGTGGATTTTGTTCGAAACAAACAGCCCTTAGTTTTGGGTTTACAATTGGTCATTTGCAACCTTGATATTAAGCTCATGTTCTAAATAGTATCTGTCTTTTAACTTTCAGAAACAGACTTATCAATGGAATAGTTTTCTAAGATTATTTATATAAGTAATTTATAAATATCCCTTACTCCCTCGATATATCTCGTAATTAGCCAAAAATTACGACACTTTTGAATATGACCAAACAAGGTGAAAGATTGCGGCCACATTTTAAAACCTGATTTTAATGTAAATATTTTACAGTATTTTTACAAGTTCAAATTTTACATTATTTTTACAACTATCAAATCATTCCAACAGAATTTCTGCAAAATTTCTAATTCTAAATGGAGCCTTAGCTAAAATACATTTCCTAGTTGCCGCTACTTTCATAGGCCAATTGGCAACCGTAGTAGCTCCATCATCCTCTTCTTATCTTCTAGGTAGCGTGTGATCCTTACTTGGGGTGTTTGGATGAGGTTTTTTTTTAAAAAAAAACTTATGAAGTAAAATTTAAGATTAACCCCTATCTAAACAAGATCATAGCCCTTTTCCCAATGCAAACTACTCAAATTCACAATTTCTCGTGTACTTTTCTTATGCCGTGTGCTTTCGAATTATACAAATCAAGGCTGTAATGACGCATGTGGATAACCAGATTGCGACTTGCCACTATTTGCTCACACTTTTCGACCTTGTTTTTCATCTCTTTGCCCGAGTCAGCACAGTAGTGTGCGAAAGTCGATCTTTTCGCGTTAATTATCGGTCACCTGTTTCAAAGCTAGGATCTTAGTAAGAATCCAAGCTGTTTTAGAAAACGCTAATCATAAGAAAATAACTGTGCCTTTTCTTTCTAGAATTGTCATCTCGTGTGATGGATAGAGATGACGGTACGGAGTTTGTGATGTGACCCTGCAAGGCTGGCAAAGGCCAATGGCTGCTTGGTAACTGTACTTACTGCATCCAAAATATTCCTGATTAGTCCTCGCAAAAAAAAGCTGATTAAGATTCTGAGCACTTTATTTCATTAAGAATGATGTCGATTGCTGCGCATTTCATAAATTAGATCAGAAATTGGGTCTGCTAAACACAAAATGCATTTGCAAAATTTCACTGCCGGTCGATTGCACTGGAGTAATCATCGATAGCAAGTTGGATCCAAATCTAAGTTTCTGTTTAGAAACACATAAATTATACAAGAATTAATCTCTTCAAGATCCCCGTGGATTTTGGTATAAATCCTATAAAATCGAGCCAAGTCCTGTGAAAATCTTGTGTTTGAAACATACCCTTAGGAAAAACATAGAAAAAGAAGGAAAGAAAAAGAGAACAACATGCCTCGTGAGAAATTTTAGCTTTTCAACGAATTCTTCACTTAAAACCCAACATTTTCTTTCAACATTGGATGCTAGCAGTACTCGCCAGTCCCCTGCTACCCTCCATTTCAATTCTACGCAAACAGAAAACACAAGCCTCTAAAAAAAAGTAAAAAAGAAGCTCATTAACCCGTCGTTAATCGGAACTAATCCGTTGCATGACGCGGGCCCCACCCAGCCGCGCCACCTCCCCTGCCCCTGGTTTGGCTCTCTTCCAGCGAACGCAAGAGCGCAGCGAAGCTGGCCTCCCACTCTGACAGCCTTGCTCCTCCGCCTCCCTATATCTCTCCTCCCATCCCCCAAACCCTAATCCCAACACAACACCCGAGCTTTCTCTCCCTCTCCAACTCTCGTGCGCTCTCTCTCTAGCACGCGCGCGGGCTTGAAACAGTTCGAGATGGCCGAGGAGCCGCAGCCAGAGGCCGCCGCCGTCCCCGCCCCCGCTGAGGTGGTCGTGACCGAGAAGGCGCCGGCGGAGGCAGAGAAGAAGGTGGAGGAGCCTGCGGCGGAGGCCGAGGCTGAGGAGGCGGCGGAGACGGCCGCGGCCGCCGATGACGCCGGGGCCATAGAGGGGACAGGGTCGTTCAAGGAGGAGAGCAACCTGGTGGCCGACCTGCCCGACCCGGAGAAGAAGGCGCTCGACGAGTTCAAGCAGCTGATCGCCGCCGCCCTCGCCGCCGGCGACTTCAACCTGCCTCCCCCTCCGCCGCCCCCCAAGGCCAAGGCTGAAGCAGCCGCCGAGGAGACCAAGACGGAGGCGCCCTCCAAGGAGGAGGCCAAGACAGAGGAGCCGGCCCAGAAGGAGCCCAAGACGGAGGCGGCCGCCGAGGAGTCCAAAGCCGAGGCGGTTGCCGTGGCAGCAGCTGCGGAGCCCAAGGCTGAGGAGCCGGCCAAGGAGGAGACCAAGGCTGAGGCGGTAGCTGAGGAGGCCAAGCCGGAGCCGGAGCCGGAGGAGAAGACCGTCGTGGTCACCGAAGAGGAGACCACCAAGACGGTGGAAGCAATCGAGGAAACCGTGGTGCCCGCCGCCGCCGCCTCGGAGGAGGCAGCGGCGCCGGAAGCGGAGGCGCAGGCGGCCGCGCCCGAGCCCGTGCTGATCTGGGGGGTGCCGCTGGTGGGTGACGACGAGCGCACGGACACGGTGCTGCTCAAGTTCCTGCGCGCGCGGGAGTTCAAGGTGAAGGAGGCGATGGCTATGCTCAAGTCCGCGGTGCTGTGGCGGAAGCGCTTCGGCATCGAGTCGCTCCTTGACGCCGACCTCGGCCTGCCGGAGCTGGACAAGGTGGTGTTCTACCGCGGCGCTGACCGCGAGGGCCACCCCGTGTGCTACAACGTCTACGGCGAGTTCCAGGACAAGGAGCTCTACGAGAAGGCATTCGGTGACGAGGAGAAGCGCGAGCGCTTCCTCAAGTGGCGCATCCAGCTGCTGGAGCGCGGCATCCTGTCGCAGCTGGACTTCGCGCCCAGTGGCATCTGCTCCATGGTGCAGGTCACCGACCTCAAGAACTCGCCGCCCATGCTCGGCAAGCACCGCGCCGTCACCCGTCAGGCCGTCGCGCTGCTCCAGGACAACTACCCCGAGTTCATCGCCAAGAAGGTAATGTCTCCCCCCGTCATTGAATTGTTTCCTTAGAATTTTGCAGCTGCAGTAATTATTATTCAATATTCTGATCGTGTAGTTTGAAATTTAGTAGTTGCTGTTTGTGCTAAAGATTCAACTTGTATGCGTTCATAGTTTAATTATATTTAATATTCTGATCGTGTAGCTTGAAATTTAGTAGTTGCTGTTTGTGCCAAAGATTCAACTTGTATGCGTTCATAGTTTAATTATTATTCAATATTCTGATCGTGTAGTTTGAAATTTAGTAGTTGCTGTTTGTGCCAAAGATTCAACATGTATGCGCTCATAGTTTAACGTTGGAAGTGAATGATTGGGCTAAAGCTTGTTCTTTGGGCTCTGTGCTGAAGGTTGGACCTTTATGGTGTCATAGCTCTTTTACACCGAATTGAGCCCTGGTTTGAGTTGACTGGTGTCTTTTGGCGTGTGCTTTGGTAATCAATCATAGCGCAAGTTGGGATCTTTCCCTTTTGTTCATCTTTTTCTAATATGATCAGGCTTGGGCGAGTTGTGAACTTGTGATGTTGTCTACTATACCAAATTGAAGTTGATTGCAATAATTTCATTGAATGGAATGGGATCATAAGTTTGGTTGGGTCATGGTATGCAGGTGTTCATCAATGTGCCATGGTGGTACCTCGCTGCCAACAAAATGATGAGCCCGTTCCTCACACAGCGTACCAAAAGCAAGTTCGTTTTTGCCAGCCCAGCCAAGTCCGCAGAAACCCTCTTCAGGTGTTGCACGCAAAACATTTGGCAATTGCTGCTTTTATTATTAGATCATCCAGGGTTTATGTTCTCAATTGTTGTTCGTCTTCTCTAACAAAATGCAGATACATCGCACCGGAGCAAGTCCCTGTCCAATTTGGAGGCCTCTTCAAGGAAGATGATCCTGAGTTCACCACCTCTGACTATGTCACCGAGCTCACTATCAAAGCTTCATCCAAAGAAACCATTGAAATTTCTGTCACTGAGGTTGGCCCTTGTGTACATCCCAAATTGCTTCTCATGAATCTTCCAATGCATAGATTGTTGATAATAATTATTGTCCTTGTATATGAAATGTGCAACCTTTGTAGAACTCCACACTTGTATGGGAACTCCGGGTGCTCGGTTGGGAGGTGAGCTACGGGGCAGAGTTCACCCCTGACGCTGAGGGCGGATACACCGTCATCGTGCAGAAAACAAGGAAGGTTCCTGCGAATGAGGAACCAATCATGAAGGGCAGCTTCAAGGTTGGCGAGCCCGGCAAGATTGTGCTAACGATCAACAACCCTGCATTCAAGAAGAAGAAGCTCCTTTACAGATCCAAGGTCAAGAGCACCAGTGAGTCCGTTTGAGGTTGCAGCTGCCTGGTCCCTACAGTTTCTGATCACCGGTTCATCACAGCACCATTCGAACTTGTTCCCTGATAGAAGAGAAACCTTTTGGTTTGGTTCTTCAATTTATTGGTTTTGTTGTTTTTGGTTCACATTTTGTATTTGTTTAATTTAAAACCAAAGTGAGCTTGTTTTGTGATAGTTGGAAGAGGAGGTTGATATGATATAATGACATCGTGATGGTTGTTGAGGGCAGAGAAAAAAGGTGGAAGGACTGGAGAATATCAGCTGCTCTGTATATCGGCCTGTCTGTACTCTGTACATTGCATCTCTGGATTCTTATGGATATGTTAAATTTAGAAGTGCTTGTCATTCTTCAACCCATGGACGTCAGGATTCATCAACCCATGTTATATTCTTCTCTCCATTTCCTCGTCTCTGATAAGAGAAAGAAGTTGCTTGCTCAGTTGCTCTCCATGGACGTCAGGATTGCTTGCCCATTTCAAGCAAGCAAGGATCGTCTCTTCAGGATCAATTGCAAAGTTATTGGGGTGTCACCAACTCACAGCAACTATTGTGATGATGGGAGTCATGGTTGCACCGAATATTGGAATATTTAAGCATTTGCCACTCTTAAGATGTGCACTTCATGATTTGCCACTCAGGACTCACATGTCAGTGACATATTGAGTGGTAAATCCTTGAGTGTCACTCGTAAGAGTGGCAAATACTCAAATATCCCAATATTGGAATACTACCCTTCATTGCTTACTGACAGCATTTATCATTTGGGAAAGGAAAACATTTTTTACATCTTTGCATGTACAAGACTCGCTTACCTACCTGGCTTGCCCTCAAAAAACAAACAACAAGAGGACAAGACTGCAGGCCAAACTGGAAAGGTTGGCATCTGCCAAGTGTTTTGTGCTGCTAATGATGGGCATAAACTAAGCGTGGGTGGAAGAGCATCCAGAGTCGCTGCCATCGTGTCCCACAAAACAATATGCAGATGTGTTCTTTTCGACTACAGCTTATGATTTTTTTGTCTTAGCGTAATTGCTTACGTGAACGAATCGAATATTGATAAACCAATTAGCTATTTTAAAAAAAATATCTAATAAACCGTTTCAAAACGCTGATGAAGAAATTATTCCGATTATTTGTTTTGAGGGAAAACACAGACCGCTATCAGCCTTTCCTACCAAAAACCCTACTGTGGCAGCCGAATTGGCATGCGGCGGGTGATTTATGCAGCCGTGGCAGCTGTTTCTTGAGAACTCATCACCACCCTCTATTATATCGAGGGACATACCTGGTGCTAGGACCCGGGAGTTGATTGGTATAAGCCGAAAATAACTCCCCACAGGAAAAGCGAGGCCGAAACAGCTGTTGAAAATAAAGACGACAAAAGAACAATGCGGCTGTGCAGGTAGCAGTGCAGTGCGAGAAATCTCCCCTTCGCCTACACCAGCAAAGGTGAGTACAAAAACCGAAGGACCAAAAGGGCAGGCCTCCTCATATCCAGTTTGGCCATGTGCCCGCGCTTTAAACGATCAAATTCCTGTACTAGTACTTTCATTGAAAGGCGAGAGAAGCTTTGTGCGCACTAGCATTTCGGCCATTGACACGCTGGCTGTGCGTTTGCTCCGTCTTTGCACAAAGGGTTGGGAACCAGGGGGAGGGTGAGGCCCATTTCGTTGCGTTTTCAATGATCGGAAAGAAAACCTCAGGATTGATGGCAATGGACATGCCCCCATTGTCATGTTTGACGTTTGCGTGCCCATTTTATTTAGGGCCACATGACGTGTCTCCTTTTCCAGGGTTCCTCCATGTTGAAGTCATACGATCACTCCATGTCTCATGTGTCGTTATAACCACTCTGTTAGTTCTCCGATCACCCTGGCAGTCGTTACGACCACGTTGTGATCTCTCTAATCACGTCTCGCTGCTCTAACCGCGTAGTCGTAACTTCAGCAGAAGTTACGATCACGTTTACCGCCGCTGTGCTGCACTTCCTTTGACCATGTAGTAGACTTGATCACTGTAGTTGCTACTCGATTACGACCACGCAGTGATTCTGTTGACCACATTGAAGGCTTTATTGACTGCCGTTGTCATAACCCTTACGACCACGTTAGCTGCTTCACGACCGTGGTCTTAACTCCTTTACGATCACGTCTTCTCGTCTGTGACCACGGACGTAACTCGCTTACGACCACGTCTGCTGCTCCTGCAGACACTTCTGTTCGATCGTCGTGGTCGTAAATCGTTTACGACCATGTCTACGATCACAATGAATTCGATACACGATAATTTTTCAGAGCCAAACCGCTCTTTCTTCTCTTCTTTATTTCTTTATCTCGATCACCCCGATCGCTTAGACTCTCTCTTGCTTGCTCGCACTCTCTCGGTTACAATGCTTTGCCCTTTATACTCGGCTCTACGACTACGACTACTACTCCTACGACTATGAAGCGGTCTCAAACTAGATAGACTGACTTGTATTTGTACTCAAATACGACTATGACCACTCACTCGTACAAGACTTCGACTTCTAAAGTAAAACAAGATTATTAACTCTAATAATCCATATGCCTTGGGACAGATCTACCTATAGGGCAAGTATGGACAGTCGCCCGAGGTAGACCATGCTACCCACCCCCCCCGCCTCCATCTCCACATGGCCACCCAACGATCGTTGAGGTCTTCGAAGTTCAGATACTTGAGGAAGAAGATGAGTTACAGACAGAGGAGACAATTCATAGCCGAAGTGCCAAACGGGCGCTGCCTCAGTGACTTTTGGGCCAACTGCTGAAGGCTAGGCCCAAAGTAAAAGGCAACTAAGCAAGGCACAACTTTCAAGTGAAAAGCAATAGACAAATAGGTAACAGAGGGCAAAGGCAGTGTCAACCCTAGAACGAGTGGAGGACCGAGGAGGAGATGATGCGCGGTGGGCGCATGTGGCATAGGTGAGCCGCGGCGACAAGCGCGTGGCGTCTGGTGGGTTGCTAGCGCGTGCGCATCCAGCGACGGCGGTGCAGGTCAAGCACGGCAGCGGGCGCGCGCAGCGTGGGACTCGTGTTGTCCGCTCCACACGACCTAAACTTTTATTCTAGATCCGCCACCGCATATGCCCGAGTCAGAATGATTATTCTAATATGTCCATGGTCCTGGAATTTATTTCATCCCCATGTTCTCGGTTTTGTCCAGTTGCTGGCTCGTCTTAATTCAAGAAATCTATAGTGAACTTTCCTTGCCAATTGTGTGGAAGACAAAAACCGATGGCATTTTTCTTTAGGCTACCATGAAAAAATTGTTGTTGGAATAGTTCCACATTGGTTGTGAAAGGAAAAGGGACTTAATTTAAAAGTGAGGAAATCTCTCACCTTATTGGCTAGTTTTTGAGATAAGAAGGTCCGTACGGTGCAACAATTGTTAAACTAATGGCATGCTTGGTTGTTTGGACGAGCAAGGCCACCTGGAACCGAGAAGTTCAAAGTGCCAAAGCGCGACAATATTTTCAGGTCCAGCCTTCCAGGTACTAGAATTGGAGGCACTGTGCATCCGTGCTCGATCTCGCTTAAATTTCAAGCGGAGAACCAGGGAAGCGACCCGGCTGATCGCGTTGGAGGCGGGCACACGGAGGCATCCCTAACTTTGTCCCCGTGCATGTCGTCCGGGTCCCTGCTGGCCGAGCTAGCTGGAACGCCCGTCGTGGGCTATTAAAATCGGGACGAGACGGGTGTCTGTTGCGTGAACAATCGAGGCGCGGCTGGAAGTGCATAATTCTTACGCGGTTGGACCAGTCCGGATTGGGCTTACCGTGGGGTGCCGGGACCAACGCGCCGGGGCCATCGATCACGCCGGTCCACGGATTGGAAAACCGTCGTACAGCGCCGTGCAGCTCCACCGGATTCCATGATCGCGTCCCTGTCCATGAGGGTAGAATTCGGAGGCTTCTTGCGACAGTTGAGGTAGATGTTTGGAGAGATAAGCACTCCGTACAATCTCTAAACCGAATATGTTCGGTGAGGGATAGCAGTCTGCGATCTAACACCTGACACCTCTTGCGCGATGAGCAGCTTAGGCCCATTCAAGCGGTTAAATTTTTTTAGGTATTTAACTAAAAAAGGATAAAAAACGAAAAACTGAATAACACAATTATGGATGTGTTCTTTTGGGTTGTGGCTTTGTATTTTGGTTTATGATTTTTGAATTCTGCCTGTTCGTGGGAGATAGGATGAAGAGGAAAAAGTCGCATGTGATTTTAGTTGATGCAGCTGAATTTGGTACAATGTGTACTATAATCTACCTGTAGACTCCGTTTTAAAAAGACGTACCCAACGCTAAAGTGAAAAACCCCACAAAGAAAAGTAAAATAATAATAATAAACAAAAAAAAACCGTGTTAAGAAACCAATGAGTTTCCGTCTTCTTGACTTAGTTTTTGGAATTGTTCATATTGTATTCTGCTTTTGGCTTCTCTAAACAGAAGCCAGAAGCCAATATAAACATCTGTCTTTTTGAAGTGGCTTCCATACTCCTCTCAATCTCATCTCACTCCAGGTAGGAGGTCACATGCGCATCATGCACCCCACTCCTCTTGTTCTCGTCTCGCGTACATATCTCCCCTCACTTTCCCCACCACTCAACATCTCTTTCTAAAAGCCACTTCTTTTAGTCATTACTATTTATTTTTAGCCAAAAACCATCAGCCGCACATAATATGAATAGGTAGACTCGAGTGTTGCAACCAAATCTTTTACGAGGAGGTTTTACCATTTTGGACTAAGGTCCTAGAGGTGGCCAAATGGGCCATACTAGCTAGACCGGTCCAAAGCACAATACTATTGAGCTGTTCCATGCACAACATGGCTCACACCTAAATAGGTCATGCTGGCTAGGCCCGATAATCCATGATGTACTTGGATCGAGATCTCGGCCCAGCGGGCTAGCTCGACCTAACACGAATAGTGCGGGGCCTGGCACGGTACGGTCCGTTAAGCCCATTCACTTTTTTTAATATTTATATGATTTTATTTTGTAATTTTTAAATTTTATATAGTATTATTTTATAAGTATATATAATTTTATTTTGTATTTTTGAATTATATATATTAGAATTTTTGTTACATTTTTTTAAAAAAAAATTCATGCCCAAATGGGCTGACACTAGCCCGACCAGCTAACCATGCCCGGGCTGACCCGACACGGCCGTGAGGCTATCAGCTATGCTTAGGTAGATGCCTTAATCCATGAGCCGGCATAGCACGGGATGGCTAAGTAACCGGCCAAACGGGCCCTGCCTACATGGGTCTGTGCTATGCCAATCGGTAAGGGCACCCATTTGACCACCCACCTTTATAAGGTTCTACTTGAAACGCAGGGTTTTTTTTTTCAATTCCTATAGAAGTTGAACTGTTTTACGTCAAATTCTATATTCTAAATAGACCCTAATGGAATGAAACCTTGGCTTCCAGTGAAGTCAAAATGCATTGCCCAAGCGTGGAGCAAATTCAAATTTCATACGAAGTTGTTCGTGCATACGGACACGGTCGATCCAATTGGTGATAAGAGACCAGCTCAGCGCATCAATCCTGGTTGCGCTTCTTCTTCCTAGTACTATGAGTACAGGCATGCCACGCTGCACGCGCCAGGGGAAGCAAAACGGCAAGGCAGGCCGGAGACGCAAGTGTGCCATGAGCCCAATTCCCTTTGCGTTTTGTCATTTCATTGTTCGTTTCGTCCTTAGCCGCGTGGCACGCGCGGTTCGGCACGCAAGGCAGGCAGGCAGGCCCCTGGTCCTTCCTCGTGCACCGCAAACGGAGGCTCGTGATAGGCCAAGTGGTGAGTAGGAGAAAACATGCGAGAAACGCACGACAAATCGGGCACATCATGTGGTCACTCTCCTTCCGACCGCCTGAGGGCGACCGCGTCGCGTTTTGGCTCGGCGCTAGCTGTGGGGGGTTCCGGTAAGGTGGGCTCGGCGCCGGCCGGTTGCAGCTTGCAACGCCGCCCCTTGGATGAATCAGTGAGGAACAATGATGATGTGTTGCCGCTGGACCTGACCATTTCTGCCAATAATAAAAAATAAACCAGAAACTCAAATCAAAATGAATTGGACCTTAGTCCAGCTCCAACCGTCCAGACTAGTATTTTGATCCCCGGTTAGTTGTCTTGCCCTCCTTAGATTCTACAATGTGACTATTTTTTCCCTTCTGCTATCGAGGAAACCCTGCATATCTTTTATGTGATTAAGTTCTCGACCACTCACTTGCAAAGTGAAATATATTCCAAGTTCTCGACCACTCACTTGCAAAGTGAAATATATTCGAACCATTCGACCAAGAGCGAGCTGTTGCAAACTAACCAATAACCTTCAAATTGCTGGTACAACTACGACGGATGTGGCAGGCGCGCGGCAGGTCCAGCCAAAGCTTGCGATCGCGCTCTGATCCTTTGCTGTGGCACCGCAAATCACGCGCGGGCGCGGCGTCAGTAACAGTAAGCACACGGTGGAGTACTACGTGGCTACATGCATGTGCGTTCCGCAAATGAGTTCAGGCCTTGAAGTGGTCTCCATCGGATTCCTTCAGGACCAAACGGCACCCCAAGCGGCAACTGAACGGAAGGCCTCTTCAGGTAATTAAGGTTACGCTCCAAATCCAATGCTTCGTACTGACGATGGCACTCCACTACTTCAGTGCGTTGTCTGGTCACTGGCTTGGGATGCTTCTTCGCTCCTTGCCCAGTTCAGGCGCTACAGAATACAGATCCATCAACCAGTTTGAGAAGAAGAGAAGGACGTTTTTCTTATTGATCCTATTATACCATCTTAATTTTAAAATTAACCTTAGACAAGAGAAGGACGTTTTTCTTATTGATCCTATTATACCATTTTAATTTTAAAATTAACCTTAAACGATACAAAATTACAAATCTAGCATTTTATCAAGTACAAAAGAGCCTACGACCGACAATATGGCTCCTACCACAACAGCATCCGAACCCGGCACAATATGGCCGGGCTTGGGACCCGACCAACCCGGGGCACACGGTGAGCTCTCGCGCCACCCGACCGTGGCTTAAAAATGCCTAATGATTCTTTTGGCATGCATGCCATTAGCTACTCTAATTAAGCTAGCTAGTAATGCGGCAAAAACGTATGCAGTGCAGGAAATTTGCTAGCTGCTTAATTTCGTACAGAATTAAGCTCGCGGCCGGGGAGTGACGCAAAAGAAATTAATGAACGGTGTATGCAAGCCGCGGTCGGGTGGCACGGGAGCTCACCGAACTTCTGCCGTGTGAACCTCCTCGGCCTTCCGCACCCTGGTTAGACTGTGCCGTACTCGGATGCTGCTGTGGTCAAATAGCGCAATAGAAGCCATGCATTGGCCGCTGATTCTTTCGTACTTAGTAAGATGACTAGATTTATAATTTTATATTATATAGTTATAAAGCTAATTTCAAAATTAAGATGATCCAATGAAATCAGATATAAAAAAAATCGAAGAGAAATGTAAGGTACTACTACTTAGTATATATACACTACTCTAGTACCGCGCATGCACCATGGGCAGAAAAGAGTGCGCTCTACTTTTATTTCGGCGATGACTCTTTATGACATGAAGAACGCAGCCTTCCGCCAACCGGTGTAAGCTGCGTACTTGCACAGTTGCACCAGACACCCATAGCGTTAATGGGAAAGCTGGCGTAAGTAACACAGGGCGGAGGAGACGGCTGAGTTATTGGCAATTCAGAACGACGAACACAAGCACATGATAGGTGCGACCCTTTTCTTCAGTTATTAGAAAGGGTGAGTACGCTTGAGTAGGCACATCAGCCACGGTGCCACCAGAAAGCATAATTTGCATTCATGCCTAGGTGTTGGAGAATTTTCAGTGGTAAGTACGCACTACTCCCAGCTAGGCGACCATAACGAGGAAACCTGGCAAAGGATAAAGGCGAGATTAAAAACAAAAAGGAAATGAAAGACAATAGATTTTAAACTTCAGTGTATATACCCGGAAGTACTACTTAGCGAAGAAAGAAGAACATTCACATAGCTAGCACTGTTGTCATATTTTTTTCAATTTTAATTCTCAAACACCTATTTTTACAAAAATAACCCTGCCACGCTAGGGTAGCTCGGTAGAAGATCAATGGAGCGGCAGGCAGGCGGCCCCACGGCGTTGCTGAGCTGCCAAGCTGTCCCACGACGTTGCTGAGCTGCCTTGCCGGCCAGGCTTGCAGGCAGGGGTTAGGGGTGACAAAAAAACTAGTTAGCATGTCTTGTTGACTCGATTCAAAATTATTTTAATTATACTCTGTTAAAATTGCTTCAATTATACTCGTGACAAACTATATATAAAATAATATTAAATAAAACTATACCAATTTCAGAAAAAGTCTGATAAGACGAGGACTTGACTCAATATCCACCCCTAGCAGGGAGGAGGCTTGGGGTCCACAGAGCTCGATTGCAGCACCGGTTCGGCAGCGCCACACGATAAATTTAATTTTTTTGTAACTAAGTGAATACCCGTGCAAACTATTTAAAAACGTGTGTTTTGATACATATTAACAAATCCTATTATGTTTTGTTCGTGTGTGCGTAGAACTTTTTTAGGAAGGTGCAAGGGGATTTGAAGGGGCAGATGAAACACCATCACAAACCTATGTCAAGTAGTAAAGATACGTTATTGCAAAGGTTATCGTAATGGACCATATGTAGGCCAACAAAGCAGTTCGTAATAAATGTTTGAATTATATGGCACATAGGGTTTGATTAGATGTGTATGTTTTCCTCACTATTCATACGATATAAGTGGCAACATGCGCGAACCATCCACCCCGACTACAGCTACGATACATGTGCGCCATTTGGAAGTCATGGTTTTAGTCAGTCATCGTACAAATTTGGGTCCACCGATGTCTTTCCCTTCTCTTCATTATGGACTTTAACCCTCTCGACCTGGGCCCAGTACCCGGCTTCCGCAACTTGTGTAGATTTATCTCGGTCGAAAATAACATGTCATTCAGTGGGGGTTTCGGGGAATACCGGCGTCATACCCTTGTCCTTTCCGCTATTATCCGGGGTGTAAGGTTTCCAGCGTATGAATATCTTCGACGCCACCGATAGGTGAGCATGTAGTTTTGCTCGATAAATGCCCTGTCGTATATATCCGGACCATTGATCCATTGGAAGAAATAATAGTACTCTGTGGTTTGCCAGCATAGATGGGTGGTTTAGAGATGTGCGAAATAGAATATGCAATATGAAATAGCAAATACGTGCTTACAAGAACTTTGATGCATGTGTAGTGTGCCTAGGCGGCGGTTGCCACGTGTGTGCACTGAATGATATATGCTCGATTGCTGCAGTCGCACTACGGCTGCGAAAACTCCGACAGCACGGATGCATCCTTGCAAGAATTATCAAATGTATGATCCCTACCAGCGGCGCAGCGATGTCCTGTATCTCTCCACTTTTCTCCCTCTCCTCATCCCCTAGTTTTGATATCAGCTTCTGGGTCCGATCATGGGGGCTGACCAGATTTTATAGGCGATCGGTGTGTACTGTTTGAGAGTAAAGCCTTCACGTGTTGTTGTTTCACTAAGGAAAACCGGTACGTATTGTCAAATAACTAGAAAAGTTGATGCATGCTGTTCACTCATAGCAAAAGGCTAGTATATGTTGTTAAATCACTGAGAAATCTGGTGCGTGATGTCTAGTCATTGCAAAAGCTGGTACATGTTGTTAAATTACTAGAAAGCTGTGCGTGCTCTCCACTCGCTGCGAAAAGCTGGTACGTATTATCAAATCACTGAAAAGGCCGATGTGTGCTCTCCGCTCGTTGCAAAAAGCTGGTACTTATTGCCAAATCACTGGGAAAACCAATGCGTATCACTCATTATAAAAAGCTAGTACGTGTTGTTAAATAACTGAAAAAACGGGTACGTAATTCACTCGCTATGAAAAACTGATATGTATTGCCAATTCACTGGAAAGCTGGTACGTGCCATCCATTCATATGGAAAAACTAGTACGTGTTGTTAAATTATTGAAAAAATTGATTTGTGTTGTCCACTCGCTGATATCTCAAGAAAAGATTTAAAAATAAGAAGAATAAGAAAAAAATAAACCAAAAGATCACGAGTTTTAATTTACACGACCGAAAGGCTGAGGCACAAACCGAGAGAACGCGCCGTTCCTTTTTTACCATTCCAAGCAATTTTCTACTTTCTCTCTCTTTTTTGTTCAAACCGTGAGAGGAATTGACTCGATTGCCCCTGCAGCCCTGCGACCATATCAGGTCAAGCCGGATCGAATCAATCGGAGTCGGTCACGTATCGATCGCCCTTATCCTCCCAACCATCGCCCTTCTCCCCCATTCAGTGCCGCCACATCCCGCCTTCAATCGCCGCCGCACACCCTCCATCTCCGACGAGGCAGCAACTAGATGCAACATCGCAGGTAAGGGATTCGGTTCCCTATACCTTTGTCATATCCATTGGCGCAGCCATTCGAAGCTGCTCCCCTAATCCTAAAATTTCTTGCACTCCGAGACTCGCGAATCTGATGGTTCACATGCTCTGGAACCACCTCCATCCAGTGCCCGACCAGTTACAAGGAGCAGGGCAGCAATTACTCCTACAAAGGGTACACTATCAGCAGCCAGCCCTGGTCGTACTCCCAGAACGAGAGCATCTCCTGGAGACGGATCTTTCTGCATGAATTACAACAGATAATTTGCTCACAACCAATAACAACTGCACAATTTTGCTAAGAAACAGCGCCAACAGCACAAATAATACACCATTAAGCACATTAACGTGGTTCTCCCACACAGCTTCAATCATCTCGCCTACAGCTTCGGTAAACATGTGACAGATACTCGTGTTCATCTCCTACAGCCAAAGAAACACAAATTACTTCTCAAACGCAAGCAATCAAACTCACAAATTGTTTGCAATTGCAGCATACAACCACGAATGTCACTTATCCATGCAAAATTCAGGCAGCAGCCAGCAGGTCTCGGGTGCCCATCGAACTCGACAAAGTAGACCTGGCCGCCATGGCCGTAGGGTGAAGGGGAGCCGACGAATCCGACGCGAGGCGGGTTAAAGAGAGGGCCTGAGCAGGATGCGAGGCATGAAGAGGAGGAGAGGCCCGGAGAGGTAGCCGGAGAGGCAACGATACTGGGGGCGCCGCCGCCGCATCGATGCAGAGTAGGAGATGTGTTTTTCTCAAAACAGGGCGGAGGGCAAAAGAGTCAGTTTGACGGCACGGACGCTCAGAGTTGGTATTTGCAATTCTATATAAGAAATAGTTGATTAAGGAGAATAGTTAATTCTTGAGTAACTGTGTAGATTTATAGGATCACCAACTATTTTGTTCGTTTTGTATAGATAAAAGGAGGGGAATATTGATATGTATTCTTATGGAGAGCTAGATTCCGTAGTGGAGTTGACTTAGCTAAATTATCGATCTGCTGTACTTCTTTTGGTGGTATTAAAGGGTAACCGGGTATTTCGATGATGGAAAAAGCCAAAACTCTTAATATTTTAGAGTTATTAAATCAATTTTACCATCGTATATTCATACAACCTGGCTTCTCAAGGCTGGATTTATTTGTGAGGCCAACCACTCAGAATGGCTCACCAACGCTGTAATGGTTAGAAAAAATAATAGAAAACGACAATGTATATAGATTTCACATATTTCAATAAAGTTTGTCCAAAGGACAACTTCTCCTTCCACACATCGATCAGCTTATTGACTCTACTTCCGAGTGAGTTATTAAGCGTTTTAGATGCATACTCAGGGTGCCATCAGATTAATATGAGTAATTACAAGAGAAAACTTCCTTCATCACGCCATATATCACTTTTTGCTATATAAAAATGCCATTTGGTCTCAAAAATGCTAGTGCTACTTTTCAGAGGTTGATGCAAAAAAAAAAATTTAGTCTGCAGATTGGTCATAACTTGGAGACCTCTTTCCAGATTTAACCAGGCTTTAGCAGAATTCATCGTCGAGAGGACAAACCCTGAACCCACACAAGGGTCCAAGTATGAACACCACGAGTGAATTATGTACTTTGACAGATCCTTGATGTTAAAAGGCTCAGGGGCTAGGGCCGTCCTAGTATCTTCTACTGGAGAAAACATAAAATACGCCATGTAGCTAAACTTTCCTGCTACAAATAATGTGGCAGAGTATAAAGGCTTATTGCAGGACTCCGAGCAGCCAAAGTGCTCGAGATTCGTAGATTATTAATGAAAGATGATTCTCAACTAGCAGCGAATCAAGTCGGGAAAATGTATCAATGCTCGAGTACCATGATGTCATTTTATCTCGCGAAAATTAGGAAACTCGAAAGACATTTCTTCGGTTTTGAGATTCAACATATTCATGGAAAGGACAACTTTTTGGCAGATCAGTTAGCACGGATGACTTTCTCAAGATCACCCGTCCCACCCAGATTTTTTCTCGAGCAACTCGATAAACCCTCGATAGTCGAGTATTCCAAAGATGCTCCACTGGAGGTCGTACAGATCATCTTCGGCAGTGATTAGATGATATCAATCTACAAGTATCTTTAGGATGTCACACTTACTGAAGATGACATAGAGGTTGATTGTACAGCTCGAAAAGCCAAATCATACACTCTAATCGAATGTACCCTTTACAAGAAAAAATTGATCATATACCCTCCATTTAGATGGAAATTGAGAATTTACCCTCCTGGCCCACGAGTCAGTGACTTATGATGACCCTACATGTCATTGAGATGTGGAGGGTAAATCCTCAATTTCCCAACTAAAGGGAGGGTATATGATCCAATCTCCCCCTTTACAATGTTGATGATATGTATATCTCAAAAGGATGGTTTGAAATTACTATATGACATACATGGACGAGTTTGTTGAACACATCATTTCTACAGAACTCTGTTGGTAAAGCCTTCCTACAACGATACTACTAGCCAACTGCCCTCTATGATGCAAAAGACCTTGTAACAAAATGTGTACAATATCAATTTTATATTCGACAAGTACATCAACTGCACAAGCTTTGCAAACAATACCTCTTTCTTGGCCTTTCGCAATCTGCGGGTTGGACATTCCGAGACCGTTCCTAAAAGCAACCGAGGGCTTTGAATTCCTTTTTTATAATGATTGATACATTCACAAAATGGATAGAAACTAAGCCAATTGTTAAGATAACAACTGAACCTACCAAGAAATTTATTACAAAAAACGTGATTACACAATTTGGTGTCCTTAGTCATATAATCACATATAACAATACCCAGTTCTCGAGTGGGAATTTTCAGGAATTCTACGAAGATCTATGTACCAAGTAGGGATGGAAAACGGTAAAGGATAATCCATTTTATCTGATATCGTATCCGAGAAAACACGAATGTAATAAGCAAAATCCGTATTCGAGAATGTTCGTATTCGTAATTGAGAATGTTCGTATCCGTATTTGAGAATGTTTGTATTCGTATTCAAGACTATTCGATCCATTTCCTCAAGAATGTTCGTATTCGTATTCAGGACTATTTGATCTGTTTCCATCTCTAGCGGCCTCCCTAGGGATGATTGTAGGAAGTGATTTTCTGATGAACCAAGATTCACAAGTAAGAAGTGAAAATTACTTTGCATAATTTGTTAGTTGTGTAGATGTGTATTCATCTTACAAAAATTTGTTAGTTGCAGATGATCTGGTTTTCAAAAAAATTTGAAGCCAGACTAATCGCAACAAGCTTTCACCAAAATGGGTAGGTCCATACATTATAGTCGAAGTCACTAGACTAGGCTCTATACGATTGGCCATATCAGACAGGCGTGTTCTATCTAATTCATGGAACATTTATCAGCTGCGTAAGTTCTATATGTAAATATACTTTTCATTTCAATATTTCAATAAAGTTGCATTATTTCTTTCTTTTTCGATGACTTTTTTTATTTTCTTATTCTAAGTTTGATCACATACTATTATTGTCTGAGCTAGTTGGAGATATCCATTTTTCCTTCGAACCCATTCTAAGGGATGTGTTTTACTTTTGGCTTTGACATATTCATCAAATGCCATGCGGATTCCAATCATGACCTTCATAGAGATGGTTCTCACGATAATCTGCATAATCTTTTCTCAAATAAAAACGAGTAAAAGAAGTATCACACAGACAACTAGACATAGTTGCTTACATGTTGGGGGCTTGAAGACTTTTTTTCTGACTTCGATATTCTGTTCTTTTGTTTAAACCTAGTCAAGACACGAAAAATCTCCTAATCGAAATCTCTCATCTCTGCACGTGGTTCTACCTACTAGAAGGACTTTTCTAGTGACGATCTTTTTTCTGCGATCTTTGCTACCAGTCAAAACTCGACCACTGATCTTCACGGGACCAGAACCTTATCGGGAAGATCCCTTCCTTCTCCATGGCTTCAAGCTTCTTCATTCCAAGCTCCGACGCTAGCCAGTTGGTGATAAAATCCGACATTTTGGCTGGGTGGCGGAAGTACGAAAAGGGGATCAAAAGGATTCAAGACTACAAGAGAGGAGCGCAAGGGTGGAGAAAAAGATGAAATGTTTTTTAAAGCGTAAAACCCAAAGGCAGTGCACTAAGGTTTTATAAGGGTTTCTCTCCAACTGTAAAAGAAGGTTACTCGATCTGAAGCTCAACGGACACTAAGGCCCTATTTGTTTTGGATTCTAGACAAGCTAGCTATTTCTAGTAGCCAAAAGCTCTCCCAAACAGTCCAACTTTTGGGCCAGGTACTGAGAATCTAAAAATCTAGGAAGGCACAATTGTACTGGGATTGAGAAGTCGCACAATGAGCTTCTCACAAATTCTGAGACTAATGCCACTTAAAGTTGAAATTATTTACCCAAATGCCATGAATAAACTCCCCGCCCACCCCGTGCCCTCCCGCCTCCCGGATCCCCGCCCCGCCTCTCCTCCCTCCCGCCCTCTCCACCCTCCCCTCCCGCCCACCCCGAACCCTCCCTGGCCCTGCCTCCTAACCTCCTCCCCACGCCTCCTCCCTCCCCCCCGCCACCTATCCCGACCCTCCCCTGGCCCTCCCCGGATCCCCTGCCCCCCTCCTACCCTCCTCCCACGCCTCTCTCTCCCGCCCCGCCACCCACCCCTCCTTCCGACGCCGACGCCGCCCTCCTACCCTCCTCCCCACGCCTCTCTCCCCCCCGCCTGGCCCACCCCGCCCCTCCTCCTGCCCCCTCCTGGATCCCCACCGCCGCCCTCCTACCCTCCTCCCCACGCCTCTCCTCCCCGCCCACCCCGCCGCCCTCCTCCCCACGCCTCTCCCCGCCGCCCATCCCGGAGCGTGGGCGATCGCCGGCTTATGGAGGGTCGCTCGCCGACGGCGGAAGACGCCGCTGCAGTGGCGCCACGGTCACGAGACGCACGCCTCCCGGCCGTCGTCACGGTTCGACCGTCTCCTAGAAACTACCCTTTCTCGCTTCCTTCTTGCGCTTACCTCTCTCTCTCGTGTCTCGCCATTTCATCAAACACATGGTGTGTGGTCTTGTCTTTGTCGTCGCTCGTTCTCCGTGTGTGACAAAGCGTGAAAAATACATCAAGAAGGGATTCAAGAGGCGTTCTCGCCATGGCCAAAGACGCCAGTACCGTGTAATGACATGGACACAAAAGAATTGCATCGGAAAGTGCCGTGTTGCATACTTGCATGTGCGTGTTCAAATTGTGGTGTGGTGGTTGTCGAGGAGATGATATGTTGGGTTTGGGTTGTGATCGCAAGGTGATGGACGGCCATTCTGGAGGATTGTCGTGGCAGAAGCGACCAACTGCACTGATAATGTTATTGATGTTTCAAATGTTGATGTCATACTCATCAACATTTATCAACATACACTGCATGATCTAAAGGATGCTGGAGGTCATACAGCACATGCATCTTCTTCCTTTTTTCAGTTCTGATATTTATTTATCTAGTAAATTACTTCAAGTTAACTTATAGCTTTCAGTTCTGGGTAGCCAGGGTAATGACAAATTAAGGAATACAGATGAAATAGATGAGCATTCTCCTAGCTCCGATGTTCAGTTTTTTTCCATTATGTTATCAGTTTTGTAATAGCATAGCTGAATGTACCTTTATTTTGGAAATCCTACCTGAATGTTTGGGATCAAATTATGAAATAGCAGAATCTGTTTTCATCCCCCATGTCTTCTGCTTGGTCTGAGCTTTATGATCCATCTGTCGCGTTTTATACGTTGTCATTAATCCGATTTGATTCTTATAGAAATTCCTTTTGATGGTGATATGTGTGTCTTATATGCCTATGAACACCTTTTGTACGCTCCTTTTGTATGGAGACATGGTAGTTATCTATATTAATATTTAAAATTATGATTTGGAATCAAATTTATTGTCATGAAATTTTAATATTACTTTTCAAGTTTGAACTAAGTACTACAAATTTACAGCATGGATATCTCTTCTATCAATACATAATCAGGACATCAACTCACCTAAGGGCATTTCAGTCAATACATCTATCAGGATACCAGCTGCACAGCTAGAATCTAGGATGCCAAACAGGCTAGTTACTCAGACTAGCCAGCTACTCAGAATCTCCAGCTTGCTACTCAGAATCTACAACTCCCCCAAACAGGGCCTAAAACCTTTTAGTTTCCCAGTTAGATTCTAAATTTTAATGTGAATACGAACCGCTTCTTTACTCTTACTGCTTAAAGGAGTAGTTTCCTGATTGAAAATTCAATCAGAAGATTATAAATTCACTTAAAGTTCAGGTGTGTGTGTGTGTGTATATATATATAACAGGGGTATCATGGTGCCTAGGCTCCATGATTGATTTAACATGCTAAATCAATGACATTCTTTCCAAATCGATGCATTTTCGAATTAATGAATGTTAATAGTTTGCCTAATATATTATATATCATTGCACTTGCACGCATCTAAAAGCAATCCAAAGACATAGATGCTTGGTGCTCAGACAACATGGTGTCCCATTTCAACACACACACACACACACACACACACACATATAGGATATGGTAACACCAATATCCGTCCGAATCCGATCTGTTTGCACCCCTCATAATCGGCATCTCTTCATTGGTATTTAAGACTGGACGATGAAGGCATCAAAAAAGCAATTCAATCCCATTCAATTCATTATAATTAGGCTAGTCTCTTGCCTTATTAAAGTCACCATGTAACCAATTTATAGCAATAAAGGGTATCCATATTCACTCCCTAGGATTTTATCCATTTTTTTCGTATTATTCCGTAAGATCGGCGAGTTGACTGTCTACAGTTTAAGATATGCTAGTAGCATGACAAAAGATAAGGATTGAGAAATAATGTCTCTGATGGCTCACTGAGTCACTTACAATGCACGTACTCGACCACTCGTGGACTATAGTATGCATTCTGTAGCCAATATCACCTGCTTGCTCAACCACTAAAAGGCGTGGGGTGGTTAGATAATGCTGCTATTCGTTCCAGTCCTGAACCTAGAACAGCCATTGACACACATTTAGCTAGTACTCCTACAAGGCTACAACAGAAACCAAACCGAAAAGCCTATACATCTGCCATTTCAGGGCAAGAATAACATGAGAAACCGACGATAATAGTTTGCATATGGATATTGCAAATTTGTGCTAAAATGAACCACCTTTCGTTAATATAGACAGCAAGGAGCAGTTACAAGAAGAAAATATTCTGGAATTCGCTAGCAAGGAACTACTTGATGGATCCCACATTATACTACTTCGGTATTTCCAGTTTATTCCTAGACATCAACTACCTCATAGAAACAGACCTCGCAAGTTTCTGTTTACAGCCAAGTTGAACCAGGGTCCTCGTGCCTATACAAATAACATTTATCCATTGAATGACCATCCTAGGTAGACCTCCACTTCCAGACATCACTAACAAGGATTTGTTACAAAATTCTTTAAACAAGCAAACGGTATACTCAAAATTTCCAGAAACTAGGTACTCCTCTAAGGCTCCAACTATTAAATCCCTCTTTTTTGTTGATCGATACATAGAGCTTGTGAGGAAGAAACACAGTTGGTGCACTATTTTCATTTTTACCTTCGATTTAGCTTCTGCCCTTCATCGTATTTAAGGACGAAGTTAGATAGAACACTCGTGTCATTGCAAGTGTCCCTCGCAGATAACCATCTGTCGTCAAGCTGAACATTGACATCCCTGTCCCAGGAGAAAGTAATAAGTTCAGTTGTTCTTAGGCTACCTAAAATTCAATGCAACATCACTTTAAAGACATATCTGTAACTATACTTCCAGTATACTACTACATTTACACACTCGTGCTTGATGAGAAAAATACAGGTAAGTTTTTTTAGACAAAAAAATACAGGTAAGTTCCACAGCTCAGTAGACTGAACTATCTGCATCGACTCGACAATGCAGAGTTTAGGTATATATACCAAGGTATGGATATAGGGCTGTAAACGAGTCGAGCTCGAGCGAGCTTTGTCAGCCACCCTTGCTAATCTCTCTGTTTTTCTAGCTCTAGCTTCAAACGGAATGGATGGATTGGGATTTAATGAACACAGGATGAAACTATGGATGTTTTTGGCGCTTCGTGAACTCCCTCCAGAACTGCTGCTATCTTCTTCCTTTTATTCAGCTATTTAAAGAGATTACAATCTGAACTTGAAACTGAAAACTGACAAACTTAATTGTGGAGCTGAAACTGAAAACTGCACAATTCTGAGAAATGAAAACAGTAATGCCATAATGGCTAACTGAAAACTGGCGCAGGATTACTTCATCCAACAAGCTTGGCCTTCCAGGCTCGAGCTCGGCTCGGCCTAAGCTCGAGTAGGCTCGAGCTCAGCTTGCTGAAGCTTGATAACAATTAAAATAATTTATTATGCACTATTTTTCAATAATAAAAAAATTTGCGTTAAGCTCGGCTCTAGTAAGCTCGATAGCAGTCAAAATAATTCAAATATACACTAATTTTCAACAATAAGAAAAGCTCGATCTCAAGTTTGACTCGAGTAAGCTCGATAAGAGTTAATATATATCACTATTTAAACTCGAATCGAGACTCGCGAACTATTCGAGCTTGGCTCAGTGAAGCTCGTGAGCTCGAGATCAAGCTCGAGTTCGGCTCGTTTAAAGTTCGAGCCTAGAACGGGCCGAACGTGAGTAACTCACAAGTTTCGAGCTTTTACAGTCTTATATGGATATGATCAGATAGAAGTTTTGAGTGTTCTTGATTATTGAGAAATCCATACCTCCTCAGGCTGAGAACTTCATAATTTTTCCGCAGGTAATCTGCATGCTTGACGAGAACATCCTGGGCATAATCCTTGCCAACAGTTCTAAGTGCAGCTGTATTAAGCAAATTTTCTAGTGACCCATGTTTTTTCAGTAGTTTCACTGCAGTCTTGCGACCAAAACTAGGAGCCAAATGCTGGATTCCAGGAACACCATCTGCTTCGTCACCTATGAAGCACCCTGTGCAGCATAACATCTGATTCATCAGTTGATAGATAAACCAGACTCCGAATGTTAAAAATTGTTGTATAATCGTAGATTAATACACAAGGTGTATACTCACTGAGGCTTAAGTCTGCAGTTGGATCACACTTGTACTGTGCAACATAATGTCTCAATGTATAAAAGGACCAACGCCCCATCTCAGGAATGGGCATAACTAACTGAACGTCTTCAGATATCAGCTGCTTGAAGTCCTTATCTGGTGAGCCAATGACAACTCTGTAACCTTTCTGTAATACTTGTTCTGTTAAGGTAGCTACTACATCATCTGCCTCATACCCATCGATTTTGACAACCTGAGTTTGCCGTTTACAAATTTATTAGCGTCGGAATTCTACCTACGAAAGCATTGAGGATTGCACAATTTTAGACATCTGTTTTTTCTATCTCTGGATCACCCACTGGAACATTGCACTCGAGGAGCACGTCGACGACGCGCGAGTTGGCGCCGGTGCCTACGCCGCGAGCTCGGTGCGCCTTGTACGACGGCAGCAGCCGCCTCCGGTACTCGTTCCCTCCCTCCCCGTCCAAAACCTAACACAAAGAGTAATTTCAGAAGTGACTGAAAGGAGCACGCAAAGGTCTGACTCCTTTGTAGGGTCTTGCAGGGTTACTCACGGCGACGACGGGGTCGCGGAGGCTGACGTGCGCGAAGAAGAGCGCGAGCCAGCGCCCGAAGGCGTCGAGGCTGCGGTGGGAGCCACGGAAGCAGAGCGGATTGACGTCGAGAAAGAACACCCGTGGTTTGGCAGGCCTCGCCGAGGCGCCGTCTCTGCCCGCAAGGTGCTTGCGAGAATGACTCACAGGCGGCCGGCTGGAGACGGCCGAGGTGGACGGAGAGGGCGACGAGGAGACGGAGGCGAGTGGGGTGGCGCGGATGCGGATATGGCGGGATCTAAGGGGCGTCGTTGCCCCGGCGGCGACGACCGGAGCTAGCGGCGACGCGGTGACCGCGCCCGCGGCGGGCAGTGGCAGCGGCATGGCTCTCGGTTTGGTGGGAAGCGGAGGTTGGAGTTGTGGATGAGGATAAAGGGGCCGAAAGAAATAGAAATAGAAATATTAATTACTGGGCTTTTACAGAAGCCCATCTAAGATATGGGCTAAAAGCCCGTAAAATTTTTCAGATGTGATGGCCTCTATTACTATTTTCAGTATGACAGACCCATTACAACTCCAACATCATTAAAAGAACCTACAGTTCTAAAAAAATAAAAAGCCTAAAAAAAACTCCACGCGGCAAAATTTTCGCTGATGCCTGATAATTCATGATGTTATGCGTCCGGTTAGCCAGTAAAATGCATTGCACTCACGTGTGCTTCTGGACGGTTTAGTGTGTATCCAAACGATATCCATTTAATTCCTGGTTTCGTTAATTTTTCATGTCTTTGCTGCCTCAATAGAACATTTTTGGGGAAAATCCAAAAGCCCCCCAATAACTCACCCTTGATTCCACTTTCTCCCCTATAACCCGTTTTGGTACAAATGACCCCTCACAAATCAATCTCTTTTATTTTACCCCCTCTAGTCACTTCTCCCTATTCTTGTTACATCCTCCAATTTCTCGCGTCACTTAGACATGGTGTGCGCCAACCAGCTCCACGTCCTGGCGGCGCTCGAGTCTGACGGCACCAAGACGCAGCTGTACCACCTCGCCGGCGTCGTGATTGCCAGTGCTGCAGTGCAGGCTTCCTCAACGGCAGCTACAACTTCTTCTCCGTCTCTCTCGTCTCCGGACTGCTCGGCTACGTGTACTGCACTGACCAACCATGCGCCGCCATCGGGGCACGCTGCCCTCCGACGTCGCGGCCGCACTCAACGGTGCCGTGTTCCAGGGTACGTTCGTCAGCCAGCTCGCGTTGGCTAGCTCGGCGACAGGATCGACCGCCACCTCACGTATGGCTCCACGCTGCCTCTTATGGTCGTGTCGGCGGCGGCGGCTGTCCTTCTTTGGCCGCAAGGCAAAAGCAGGTCATGGCGACGCTTTTGCTTATTTCACTTCTCATTTGCATCAGATTCAGATGTACTTGTTTGTGTTGAAATATAAGTAAATTGCTCATCTTTCCTCATCAGCTTAAACTTTTGGGTGAACTAGTTGGTGCATGCAACTCAATATGGTATCGAGCCAGAGGTCCGAGTTCGAGACACGTCGACGCAATTAAAAAAAATAATGCAGCCCACTTTATTCCACGTATTAGCCCAGAGAGCCACACGTGAGGGAGTGTTGAGTATAAGTGGTGCCCACTTTTCCTCATCGACAGCTTTTGGGTGATGGTTGGTGCATGCAACTCAATATGGTATGAGTTGCATGCACCAACCGGCCACCCAAAAGCTAAGTCGATGAGGAAAGATGGACACCACTTATATTTCAACACTCCTCCTCACGTAGGCCCCTAGGCCTAATACGTGGAATAGAAGTGGACCGCAATTAATTTTTTTAATTGCGTCCACCGGTCTTGAACTCGAGACCTCTTGACTCTGATACCATATTAAGTTGCATGCACCAACCAGTTCACAGAGACAGACTCTACTTTGTCTTAGATTCGAAGTCAAGATTATTTCTAATAAAATGTTCCGTTGGAACACCTGGACCATTTAGCATCCATTTTTTATTCCTTTAATCTGACGATTGTACAACAATTTATAAAGCGTTTGCCTATTGTCATGCGTTGAGAACGACTGGAGGTTGGGTGATGACCGATGAGCTAGGAAAGCAACGATGTTTTCATTCGACGGCCAACGAACAATCGAAAACATTTGCTTTCCTCATCCACATTGACTTTTTTAGGGTCTTTTGGAGAATTAAAAAAAAGTTGGTATGATTGAAGTAGTATTGAACAAGTTCACTCCTAAATCTTTACCAATGAGCTTGCTATCAGATGCCACGAGCCAGTACTCAGTCGCAAAAGACCCTGAGCGTCCACACATCACGAGCTCATGGATATATACCGATCGAATAATTATTCCAAAAGACTTGCCGTGCATAACTATTGATCTGGACTCTTTTCACATCTGTGTTTGCACCGGCGTAATCAGTCTCATAGAAGATGTGAAAAAAAAAAACGATGCAACATAAGACCACCGACGAATCCAGCGGTGCAGTTGCTGCAAGCCCCATGCATCCTCGCTGCCGCGTGCGGCAAATCACCGGCCGGACGATCTCGGAACGCCCGGCGGTGCCTCATAGTGCTCCCTTTAGGCCAGGCGATGTCGTTGGCTTGCTCGTCGTGTCCTACAGACACTATCTGGGAGCCTAAATACTACGTAAGATGGATCTCCCATCACATGGCAGTCGGATAATTTAGTACATAGCCACCGGGCATTAGTTTATGACGCGCCTGTTCAGTTGAGTGTCGTCGGTCCAGGGAGAAATGTTTTCTTTTGTAGCTCCGCGTTGCTCAGCCTGGACTCGTGCTGGACGGCCGCCGCGGCGTGCGCACGGCACCCGCGATTCCGCACCAGACGCGAGCCCGCGTTGCCACCAGATGCCCCGCAGGTGCCCCACGTACTTCTCCATTATTTAGGTCCTGTTTAGGTGCGCCAGTGGTTTATGATTTTTGGTTGAAATTTTTAAGTTTTAGCTGTTTACGGTATATATTACGAAGAGACAGATACTCACTTGCGATTTTGATTGATACAGATGTTAGATTTTTAACGTGTAGTCGTTTAACTTGTAGACTCCGTCTTAAAAAAATATTTTGTTTAAAAGTTAGATACTATATCAAAAGTTAAAAACCATCAGCTTCAGAGGAAAACAACAAGCCCTTAGATGTTGGGTTTAGTCACCGTCGTCGCGCGTACTCATAAGCGCCAACGCGTCGAGCGTCAGCGGCAGGAGCAGTGCCGTGTCTGTGTACTAGCTTGGCTGTCGGTGTGTGCTAGACTGCTAAGGCGTTGCTCAATTTGTTTTTATATAGTTTTTAGCTTTTAGATTTTACTTGAAATGATATTATAGTGGTTGTTAGTTTTTCTTAAGACATTCAATTAAAAAAATAAGAAAAAACACTATTATATCATTACAGACAATACAAAGAAAAAAAGATAACACCTACGGTAGAAAACGAACGTGTTCTAAATACTTTTAACTTCTAAAGCCAAAAATCAAAAACCAAAAACTATTTGGAAATAACTTGATATCGTCACAGTTCGATATTGTTGAAGTATAAATGAATTGTCCGTATTTCCTCATCTGCTTAAGTTTTTGGGTGAACTAGTTGATACATGTAACTCAACATTGTATCAGGGTCAAGAGGTCCTGAGTTCAAGACCTGGCTGGTGTAATTAAAAAAATAATTGCAGCCAGGGGAGTGTTAAAGTATAAATGAATTATGTGTCTTTTCTCATCAATTTAAGTTTTTGGATAAACTGATTGATACATACAACTTAGATACCATTAGTTTAAGTTCTTTAAGCTAGCGAATAATAAACAACATGACCTTTAGGTGGCCCAGACAGAGTTTTGGGAACTCTATCGATCGTTTCCTTCTGATCCAAGGAACCTCGTTCGAGGCATGGCTAATAGGTGGGTTCTTTGGGCTAATAGATTATGTCTTATAGTTTAAATATTTGAATTCTGGCTGTTCATGAGAGATAGTATGCATAGAAAAATAGTTGCATATGATTTTGGTTGATACAGTTGAATTTAGTATATTTTTTACTACAATCTTTCTGTTGACCCTGTTTTGAAAAAAATTCATTGTTTAAAAGCTAGTTGCTATAGACAGTAAAAACATAAACCGGGTGAAAGTCAAAAATAAATCGGCCAACTATCCCATCACAATCAATTGTCAGAGGCTTGGGTTAGACTACACCAAAAAACAATCTGAAGTGTGCGTTGTCCTTGAATTTGCTTACCACTAGTAACATTTAGTGCGCGTAAACTACATTGAAATCAAAGAACAACTGAAAATTATTGTTGATCGAGTTCTTTTGGATTTAAAATTAGCTTATACTTATACTATCTATAGTACATAGTTTTTAAACGGTGCGTTTTTTAAGGCAGGATCAATGAAAAAATTTATAGTAAAAAGTGTACTAAGTCCAGCTGTATGTCAAAATCGTATGTGACTATTTTCCTCTACGTACTGCCTCTCGTGAACCACCAGAATTTAAATATTTAAGCCATAAGCTCAAAAGAACCCACCCATTGTCTACTCATTTTTATTTTTTCGCATATGTGCCATGTGTGCGCTAAGAAAAGTAAAGAAGGAACAAATATTGTGTATTCTCTTAGGACGTGACTAGACAACGGTATACCAATGGATTTTACGATGTTTCAGGAAGTTTCATGAAAATATTTGAGAAGTTTTATGTTTCAATGTGTTTCACGCGTTTCTACAAGTTTTCGGAAGATTTCAAAAAAGATTCAAGCTAAAGTTTCAACAAGTTTCAAAGTTTTGGCTATCAAGTTTTAGTCAAAAGTTTCACCAAATTTCAACTAAAATTTTAAAAAAATTCACCAAGTTTCAGCCAAAAGTTTAAAAGAAATTTCAACAAGTTTCAACGTAGCTACGAAGCTGATGGGAAGCGACGGTGTTTGTGCCCGTCTTGACCAGCGCCAGTTGGGGTGGCGACATGGAGAGGGGGTGATGACTGTGGTCAAAGGTGTCAGAGCATGCGAGGAAAATGACTGGATCCAGCCGGTGATGAGGAAGACGACTGGATCCAGCGGTTCCCGTCACCTACGCCCTCCTTGGCCCGTCGTGCTGTCTCCACCATGCCAGTCGCTACCCTCCTTCGCTCGCACACGCCACCTCTATCGTGCTGGTCGTTGTTGTTGTTGTGAATGTCGACTTGGTGCTTAGAGAGTGGAGAGAGATGGAGAGGTGCGAGAGACTATAGAGAGATGGAGAGTTGAGTGAGATTGAGGAGAGAGATGACTTTAGGCCTAGATATGTGCGAATGGGAAGGAAGTGTTGGGTTAGGTCGCATTCGATTGGATGGCCCTACTTTTATGCTGTTGGGACGGTGTAGGGTTTTGTAGTTTTTCTCATTTTCTCAACATATGATGTTCTAAATAGTTAGACAAAGTTGAACACACAATACACATTATCGAAAAATCGTTGACTAGTACAGATGTTAGTAAAAATATAAAATCCAAATGTATGCATTGCATTTGGTCAAAAAAATATCGACTATTACAATGGTTAGTAAAAATATAAAAGCTAGATGTATGCATTGCAATTGGCATACATGAAAGGTACATCAAACCAATAAAATCTTAGTAAAGGTATAACCAAGTTAAGCCTCTACATGTTTATATGGGCTGGAAAAAGTGGCTTATGGCTGAAATTACATTGTAGCTGGCTGAAATTGCATTGTAGCTGATGATAGCTTATTTGACATAATTAAATTCAAAAAAATAAAAAAATAGAAAAAAATATGTTAGTGCATCATGAATAATGCAAACACATACGACAAAAAAAGAAGTAGCAAAAAAGCTAAAAAAGCCAGAAAAGATAAAATTTAGAATTAATAAAAAACTAGGTAAATACCCGCGCATTGCTACGGATTTAAAAACTTTTAGCATGTTTGTGTGCATGTTTTAAAATTTTTTACCACCCGTGTGTTTCAGAACATGTAGTATGATAAAATTTTAAAAATCCATAACAACACACGGGCATTTAGCTAGTGAAGGATATGATTTATAAATGATGAATCCCTAACTTGGAAGTTTGTCAATCCCGTATAAAAAAACTAATATATAAAGACACCGTCCTATTCACGCAAAATCGTCTCACCAGACGTTTTTAACCTTTTTCATACAAAGAAATCTTAACAGACTACTGCCATCTCTACATGCAGCTTTTACTTTATGGCATACTCAAAGGTCTTGAACCTATCTCTTCTCTCAAGTAGCATTGTAGAAGAACTGACAATAATTTTAGAATAAAAGATGGTTAGAGACAGAGGAGGCAAGATGATGCATACCCTCCAGCTTCATGGCCTATGATCCTAGGGAAAGCCGGAGTTTGCCCCTGCACGAATTCAAGCAGAATCACACAAAGCTAGCCACTGCTCTATGCACATCTGCATCACCATTTCCCAATCAAAAAATATTAAACTATAAGAAAATTATAAGATGTGGAACTGTGCACACATTGGCTTCCTAGAAGTAGACATCGGTGTGGCAGAGCGCAGTGTAGAGGATCTTGATACGCACCTCCATGGCCTGCGGAAGCGCCACCTCCACCTCCTCGATCAACAATGGCTTCCTGGCCTCCCATGCCACCACGGCTGCAAGCACGGATCCAAGAACCAAACCGAGTAGCCCTTGCATCAATTTCTGAGTTTCTTTACACAAAGATTAAATGCTCTTGCCAATGCCTAGAAATCCCCACAAATCTTTCACAGGAGCGCAGAGCGTACTCTTTTCTATTCATTTTGGCAAGAGTAAAAATGGTATAAACAACTCTTATAACATGGTACAATTTGAATTGCGATAGTAAATTTATCTCTAATTGACTTTACATTTGTGAGCATAAATATACGCCCATCGACAGTATTGGGTGGCAAGTTCAAGCAAAAAAATGATGAAAGAAATAGCACCAGACCACACACGTAAACATCGCTGGCATTACTTCACTCATGTCTACAAGAATACACAATAGGGTGTATCTAGCCAAGTAAATCCTGAATCTGCACAAGAAGTGTGTTACTAATGAATGATGAATCCCTAACTTGGAAGTTTGTCAACACCGTATAAAAAACCTCATATATAAAGACACCACCCTATTCACACAAAATCGTCTCACTAGACTTTTTTTTAACCTTTTTCATACAAAGAAATATTACTAGACTACTGATATCTCTACATGTAGCTTTTACTTTTATGGCATACTCGAAGGTCCTGAAGCTATCTCCTCTCAAGTAGCATTGTAGAAGAACTAACAATGTTTTTAGAATAAAAAGTTGGTCGGAGATAGAGGAGGCAAGATGATGCATACCCTCTAGCTTCATGGCCTAAGATCCTAGGGAAAACTGGAGTTTGCCCCTGCACGAATTCAAGCAAAATCACACAAAGTTAGCCACTGATCTATACATGTCTGCATCACCATTTCCCAATCGGAAAACATAAAACTATGATGAAATTATAAGATGTGGAACTGTGCACACCTTAGCCTCCCAGAAGTAGACATCGGTGTGGTAGAGCGCAGTGTAGAGGATCTTGATGTGCAACTCCATGGCCTGCGACAGTGCCACATCCGCCTTCTCGATCGACAGTGGCTTCCCGCCCTCCCATGCCACCACAGCTGCAAGCACAGATCCAAGAACTAAACCGATTAGCCCTTACTCACATCATTTTCTGAGTTTCTTTACACAAAGATTAAAATTTGAGGAACTAATTTTAGAGGTTTTGATGAACTATTCTTAGAACAACCGAAAAGATCTAAAAGATTGTTCGGAAAAGAAGATGAAGAAGAAAGAGGGTTCAAGAAACTACAGAGACATCGAGCGAACCATTGCACTTGATCACCTTCCCGGCGATCGCCATTCCTCTCCCACCACAAGAATAGATCGATGACTCCAAGAGCTAAAAAAAGTGACATTTTTGTTGTCATGATCACGGTCGATCTTGCGGATTTCCACGGTGGTGTTGAAGCGACGGTGCCGCCCCTCGTCCGCATCCACCGACGCTTTGCAGCCCTTGTGGCGGATCTTCGCCCGCTCGTTCGGCCGATGAGACATCCTCGTCTTGCCTCCGCTGCCTCTCCAAACCCTAGAGAAAGGGAAGCCAGAGAAGAAGATGATGGTGGCCGCTGGATCCGGCGACGCCGTGCTTGGCGACGGCGCAGGGAATGGGAGAGGGTGTCGGAGAGCGGAGACGTCGGGGAGGGAACAAGCGGCAAGGTGGGGAAGGAGTCAGATGATGGGGAGTGAATGGGAAGGAGGAGGAGGGGGGGAGGGAGGCGGCGGTGAGCATACGCGGTGGGGAGGGGGAAGCGGGAAGATGGGAGAGGAGGCAGCGGGCGGATACGGTGGGGGAGGTGGCGAGGAGGGGATGCAGCGGTGGGAGTTGAAGAGAGGATGGACAATTTGTGGGCGTAGCGAGGAGCGGTTTGGAAAGTGACAGTTTGAGAGCAGCTATATATATTTGATCGGATGGCTGGGGAGAGTCGAGGCAGAATAGATGGCTGTAGAGGGCTAAGGGAGAACGCACCAGCGCCCACCAACTCATATTTTTAAGTAGTAGAGATAAGTCAGAAGCTCAAACCGAAATAAACGAGGACTAAGCTCGCTCCAGTCTAAATACAACTTGACCCCAACTCATCTCGATCAAGCCCAACACAACCTAAGTTTTATAAGAGACCAAGCTATTGCAATGGCATGCACAATTGTACTTTTTTTTTAAGGACTAAGGTATGGGCAACTTGTTAATTTCAACAATGTGATGTCATACCTAATATGCCACATTTTTCACCTTTACCACACTAAACTAAATATATAAAACTAGGTACTCCAGCCGAGTCTAATTCAAACTAGTGTTTAAATAACTCATTGATTGCGAACTAATTTGACAACCAATATATGGCTGACAAAAAACCATAGCTAGACCTGGCATCCAGAGCACACATGATATGTGCCAAAATATTGCTTGCAGTGCAGATGGCGTGTACCTGCAGCAAATACAAATCTCGAGATCTGCCCGCTGACGGGTGCAACCGTGTTCACATTCATAGGCGACCCCATGCTGACTCACGCGACACACATTGGCCCCCGCCTGCCATGTCACCCGAGCATTGCCTCGAACATACATATACAGCTCATCCAATCCACCCTCCCCTGTATTTCCGTCCCCATTTCCTCCCATTCCAAAATCGTCTCCAAAATTAATCCCCACATCGAGTTCGAGATTTCGCGTCGCCCGGTTCATCCCTTCCGTCCTCGACTCGCTCTCCGCCATTGGCGAGCAACCGAGCTCGCGTTCCGTGGTTTTCGGTTGACGGATTCTCCCGGTGGATTTGGAATAATGTCTTCTCCGCGCTCGCACGTAAGTTCTGATGCCTTGCCCTTTCCCAAATCGCATGGTTTTTTTTTTGGCTCCTCTATTTGACGACCCGAAGCGATCGCAAGCCTGTCGAATTTTTGCGGAGAAGCTGCGTCGGCGATCGCGAGGCATTTGGGTTTTTTGGGCTGTTTGGTTGCCGCCGCCGCCTCCGCCGCAGTCCCGCGCCGCTGCATGCTCCTTCACCGCGCCGCCCTCGCAGCCGCCGTCGTCCTCGCGTGTGCCGCATCGTGCTCTTCCGTCGTTGGGCGCCTCCGCTGCAGTTGCCACCTCCGTCGTGGTGTGCCATCGCGCCGCCTGCCGTCGCCTCCGCCTCCGCCTCCTCAGTCGTCAAGCGCTGCTGCCTGCGCCGCCGTTGTGGGGCCTCACGTAGCCAGCCCTTGTCCCGCCGGGTTTCCTAAATGTGATCGAAGAGTTGGTCAGCAGTCAGCACAGCTTAGTATTATGCTTTGTACATATGAAAGCGCTCTCCTGTACTGGACGCCTTTTGGAAGGTGCAACTTTGAGGTGAATGGGGGCTGTGTCTGGTTCATGACCCGTGGGGCTAGAAGAATTTCGGTGGTAACTATCGGCCTGGGGCATGGATTACAGGATTAGTCCTCGCTGCGAGGCATCTCACCAAGGTGGCGAACCAAACAGACCTTTGTCTGTGCCTCCTGGGACTCGTGGTTGTAATGCGTATTTTATGGTTACATGTTTGGGATTTTTACAATGTAGTTTCGATGCAACCTTAGTTTGGAACGCGAGTTGCGTTTACTGTCTGGAGAGGTCGGATATTCGAATATATATTGGTAAATTTATAGTCTGAGAATATTTTGGTGGTTTGGAGATGATTTGATAGGTGAACTACAAGTGGAATTGGTGCTTGCCGCTGTATAAATTGAGAGGAGTTTGGTGTTGTTTGCACAATCTATGTCGTTTAAGGAACACTCAGTTGTTGTCACCTTTTAGTTTAGCTTCTCATTTCCCCATTATTTAGTGGAGTATTTGATGTATCGCACACATATTTGATGTGCTGCCATTCTAGTTTAATTTTTGTGGAACTTTTTGGACGTTTGAGCTCAGTGTTGTGTTTTTTTTTTTTTTGTAGCATTCAGTGCTTGTTCGGGTTGTTTCTGTTAGTTCATGTGCACTATCACTGTAATTCTGATGTGTCCTCAGTGAGCTTGCGATTGCAATCCTAATTTGTTTTAATTTAATTGTTTTACCTGCCATCTTTGCAGCTTTTAGTTTGATCCACTTTGGTGTTACAGGATGGTGCAACTTGCTAATTTTTAATATTATGTTTTCCAGATCAGTGGGCCTAGTTTGGCTAAACTTTGAGCCTTGCTCTGTGAGAATGTGGTCTTTCCCTCGATGTTTGTTGTTCCTTCATGCTCTGTCTTTGATATGCATTCATTAAGTTCCAGGTTTCACATTCACACTGGCCTAAGGGAGTAAATCGATGAGTTCATAATTTAACATCTGGAAATTTGTAAATCAGTGAATGACTAGACACGCTCAATGAGAATAATCAATGATTCTTGTTGCCCTGCCTTGGACCTTTGTAAAATATTATATTGCCACGTTGAATATTTAATATTTGGTGAATACTCTCTCAAGTTTTGTGTTTAGCAGAGAGGATGATTCCAGGGTTGTTTTATTTGCAGGTGGTCATATGTGTGGCGCAATAATCTGGTAAATTTGTACCATGAATAAAATGTGTCATGCATGTGAATCAGAAGAGGCAACCATGGATGAGGTTCATAACGGCCTTACCTGTAGTGATTCTTGCTGCGAGAAGTGTGGCCATGGTGGCAAATCATCAGTTATTAATGGTGAGACGGACTGGCTGAGCATGGACCCAAGCCCTTGCAGCACTCCTTATGGCACCCCACTTTTTAGCCGAGAAAGCTCTTTCTCGAGCTTTGCTAGTTGCTTTTCAACCCTTGGTAAGTGTTTCTGCACTGTTCTCTTATAACTGAAATACCATCTTTCTTGTCATTTATGACTATTTGCTAACACAACCTAAATTCTTTATGTCTTATATTTCTCTCAGGTGACTCCCTCATGGATACTGACTCTGAAGAGGAAATTGAGCTCCTAGATACTGGACAACTTCATCCCGATATCCCATTCAGTGATGAATTTATGGAGCAAGGTAAAGGGAATTTAGTGCAAGTGGAAGAATGTCAACTCAATCATGCTGTTGTAGTTGATGATGGTGCTAATTTTCCTATTCTGGCAGACCAAAATATTTTATCTGGTCAACTTCAGTTGGACACAGATCTTGATGCCACCAAGGAAAGTTCCGACGCCTATAATATTATTTTGGATACAAATGTATCTTCTGACCCTCATCAAGATATTCTATCCAATGATCATTTTACAGAAACACAATATTGTGAATCAGTTGAAGATATTGAAATTGAAAAATCCGATATGATAGATGTTGAAGAGGTTACTAACCTTCCCATGCCAGGTGGTGAAATAATTCCGTTGGATGAACAAGTTATGGATCAACTTGACAGTACCAAGGAAAATACTATAGTTTACAACAATATATTAAATACCGAGCCAGACATGAAATCGGGTGCTGACTCTGAGAATGGAAGTGACTACCTTTACCCACTAGTATTGCCCAGTTTTGATACCAACCCTCTTATTTGGTTACCACCAGAACCAGCAAATAAAGAAGATGATATTGATATTGTTGCTAATAACGATGATGATATTGACAATAATGATACTAGGTGGGGTCGCTCAAGTTTCAATGTTAGCTTTGACAAGGAGAGAAGCAAGGATAGCCGTGAAGACCAATTGCAGAAAGCAATGTCAGAAGTTATGAATGGGCAATTCAAGATCCTTGTAAGTCGTTTTCTGGCTGCTGAAGGGTTCTCTTTGTCCGATGGAGGAACTGATAAGAGCTGGCTTGATATTGTTGCTTCGTTATCATGGGATGCTGCATTACTCGTCAAGCCTGATGCCAATGTGGGAAACGCAATGGATCCTGGTTTGTATGTAAAGGTGAAATGCATAGCTTCAGGATCTTGCCAGCAGAGGTAACATGCTAACATTCCTCCTTGTACTGCTCATTCCTTTTCCTTATTATGCCTCAACTAGGTGTTCTTTTTCTCTTTCTTTGATAGTGAAGTGATCAAGGGTCTTGTTTTTAAGAAGAGTGCTGCACATAAGCAGATGCGTGCCAACATAAAACATCCTAAATTGTTACTTCTTCAAGGCGCCCTTGGTCATTCTTCCACAGGGCTATCATCAATGAATTCAATGAAACAGGTGTGCATGCATGCCCTTAGACAATCGTATTTGCATTGCATAGCGAAAATACAAGATGACAAGGAGATTTACAAAATTCATATTCATCACCATTGATCAGGAAACCGAGCAGTTGGAGAAAACTCTCAGTGATGTGATAGGCAAATGCCAGCCTGATGTTATATTGGTGGAGAAAGCGGTTTCACGAAATGTAAATGAATATGTTCAGAAACAAGGAGTTACTGTAGTGAGTGACATGAATATCCATCGACTGGAAAGAATTGCTCGTTGCACTGGTTCTCCAATAATCTCATTGCAGGATGTTCTTACAAAACCCAACCTCATTAAGCAGTGTGTCTCTCTCCATTTTGAAAAGTTTGTTGAGGACCATAATATAGCTGGAGAGGATGGAAGGAGGTCATCCAAAACATTTTTATTTCTAGAGGGTTTTCCAAAACCTCTGGGATGCACAGTATGTTTTCTCTTTCTTTTTTCTTGTTTTTAGTTCATGTTTCCTTTCTCTGTAGTGCTGTGATTTTAACTTGCTTTCATGCATGGGTCAGACCTATTTTTTGTTGTTCCCTCGGGCTGCATTTAGTGTATTGTTTGAATTTTGCGAAATTGCATTGGTTAAAAAAGGAGCACAAGAGAACTTTTTTTCGAAAGAAGTCTAACCAATGCAACAGCAACAAAAACAAAAGGCTTTGTTGTTGTTGTTGCATTGGATAGACTTCTTTCTAAAAAAAGTTCTCTTCTGCCCCTTTTTTAAATTACTTTTATGTTACATCATTCCGTGCATTTGGCAACAATGAAAAGAGATTAAGGATTATTGAAGTTAACGAGTTTGAATAAGGCAGTATTCATCATTTTTTTTTCAAATAAATTGAATCAGATAAGATTATCTCATTGTTGTGTTCAGAATCAGATTCTTGCTTTGCATTTATTAGTGTGGTTGAGTCAAATTATGTTGATAAGGCAAACCAATTTGCTGTTTACCATTGAGTTATATATTGAAGGCGCAGTGGTGCAGATGTTAGAACAAAACATTTTCTCACCATTAGGATTGAGTTGCTGATGATGCTGTTGGTTAACACCATTATGCTTTTTTTGAACTTAGTATTGAATTGCAATGCATAAGCAACGATGATTTTAGTCATACTTTCTCTTAAGTGCTTTTAGGAGCTTTATATATAGCACAAGTGCACAACATATGAATTGTTGCACCTTGGATGTGCGAAAATTTTCATATTTGTTCATGAAGTGTCCTATCTAGATGCCCTTTTTTGCTACTTCTGATTCGTTTGAAATTGTTTTGTAGATATTGCTAAAAGGATCAACGAGTGAAGAATTGAAGAAGATTAAGCGTGTTCTTCATTTCACTGTCTTTGCAGCTTATCATTTGATTCTTGAAACTTCATTCTTTGCCGACCAAAGATTATTTATGACAGAAAAAAACGCCACAGGGAAAGGGAACTGTTTAAAAACTGATCCGCAGCTGCTTGTTCCCTGTAGCACAACTTCGCACTCCAAAATTTGTTCTGATAGTTCAAAAAACAGTGACACCGCGAAACATGATCTAAACATTCCTACTTCTGATGAGCAGTATGATAACCAGGAAGGGTTTGTTAATACTGAAAAATCCACGTGGCTGGATCTTCATGATTCCAAAATTAAGACTTATAGAGATCCTGCTGATGGAAAACTTAATGCTGTCAAAGGCATTCAGTCATATTCATCACTGCCTGTTCTAGATCCCTCGTCAAATCTTATCGGGGATATATTATCATCAGATTGTGCCAAGTCAACTTCATGTGATGACTTTGATGGCTCAACCTTTACTGCTGCTGCGAATAAAGAAATTATGCAGAAGAAAGAAGTGTCTGGCGAAAATTATAAAGAAACTGTTGATGATGGAATGTGTTCAGAGACTAGGATTTCTTCAAATACTCAGGACATATTAATTTTGATGTCCAGTCAACATATCAGGAATCAATCAGTTTGTGAGCAGAACCATCTTTCCCGGATAACTTATTACGGGTATTTTGATACATCTCTTGGACGATATTTGCAAGATAATTTACTTAATGAGGTCATACACCTTAATTATATTTTTAATTTAACATATCATTCATTTGCTATAATTATGTTTCAATTTAGTAACAAGTACAATACTTGCAGAAACACAGCTGCTTATCATGTGGTGAGCCTCCAGAAGCTCACATGTACTCTTACACCCACCATAATGGTACTCTCACTGTTCTTGTGAAAAGCCTTCCCTTGGAGGCAACACTGCCTGGTGAGGGTCAAGGAAGAATTTGGATGTGGACCAGGTGCTTGAGATGCAACGGTAAACCCACCCAGAGGGTTATAATATCTCCCTCTGCACGTAATCTGTCATTTGGGAAGTTCTTGGAACTCAGTTTCTCAACACATTCTGCTGCTAAGAAGTTATCAACATGTGGACATTTTCTGCATAGGGACTGCCTACGTTTCTTTGGGTAAATGCCTGCGAGATGCTCCTACGTAAAAAGAGAAGTTCATTTTCAATGTGATTTCACTAAAAAAATTCTTCCTCGTTTCATGGCATGCAGATTGGGATCCAAAGTCACTATGTTCAGATACTCATCTGTTGAAATATATTCTGCTTGTAAGCCACCATTGACTTTGGAGTTCCATAGCCCAAACAAAAAAGAGTGGCTTGATGTAGAAGTTAAGAATGTACGTTTCTACAAATATTTTGCTGCTGCTGTACATTTTCCTTTAGCTGCACTTGCTTGCATCCTAACATAGTTGTATTCTTGAAGGTCCTTCTTAAATGGAAGCTACTCTTTTCTGAAATTGAAAACACAATACAAGGCTTGAAATCAAGATACTCTGGTCACGCCATGGGGGAAAGCACCAACATTTCAGTATATGAGGGATTACTTTTGGAAGTCACTAGGATGCTTGCACAAGAAAAAAACAAATTTGAGGTAAGCCTCATGCTTCTATTTTATTCTCCCATCGTTTTTTCCTTATTTCCTTCCCAAAGGGTTGAGAACTATTTTTGACATGCTAACATATCCTGTCTACACAAGGTTTCTCTGAAGGCATTTGACCACATTGTAAAACCTGAGACTTGTGATTGTGATCACGAGATCCTTAGTTTGAACTGGCTGTATCAGCAACTTCTTCTTGGCTTCTATATTTGGGATGTCCGGTTGCATCATCTTCTTCAGTACAGTATAGTTAATGCTGCATCTTCAGACTATTCTATCCACAAATGCATACCAGAGAACGACCTGAAGAATTCTAAAAATATTGCTGTCCATGGGGACACACCATCACTCCAGAATCCTGGAATGGAAAGACAGGAAGCAACTATAAATTGTACTAACGATTTTGACAATTCCTGTGGTGGTATAATTTCGGACAAGGGTCAGCTTTCTGAGAATTCAGTAATCAAAGAGCATGATTCACATATTTGTCCAGATCTTGAGGTAAGGTTATCTCTGTCTTCTCCAGGTGAAGTTGATGACAATGGGTCACGTCAAGTTGACACTTCTCTGCAGATTGCTAACGAGAAATCAAATGCTTTACCCATTAAGAATGATGAACATCCTGCACCAGCCAGAGGAAACAAAATGTACCCTGTTGCCATGCCAAGTAAATGTTCGCCTGTATTGCAAAACTTGTTGGATTTCACAAGTGATGACACAGGACAGTGGGTATGGAATAGGTTTAGTGACTTGGAAGAGGGATACAAGAAAGAACTTCAAGGTGGCTTTTTAGATAAGTTTCATCTCATCAACAAATACACCCCATCTTCTTCATCATTGACACAGCTTAAATATCCAATGAACTTGATGCATTTTATAGTTGGCCCCGTTGGTAATATCTTGTCAATTGCTGAGGAAGAGATATCTAGCATGATTGCTTATGCACTAGCTATATCTGAACAACAAGGAATTTATTCTGATGCTGCATTTGTAAAGGATGAGCTTGTAGCTAGAAGAAAGCTGGATAAAGTAGCACCTAGCAACTTGGTCAGAGATGCCTTTATGCTGTCATCAATTCTGTCTCCAAATGAGTCTTTAGGAAAGGATAATAACCTATCAAGCACTGCATCACCATTATCATATGAGGAATCATCTGGATTCTATGATTCATTTCTGTCTGCATTAAAAGATCTGCATCCTGAAATTTGTCTGAACAGTGAAACGCTAGCTTTGAAGAGCAAATACACTGTTGTTTCTATATATGCAAAGCAATTCTATGACCTTCGGAAGATTTGTTGCCCATCGGAACTTGCTTATATTTCATCCATAAGCCGTTGTAAAAAATGGAATGCACAAGGTGGAAAGAGCAAGGTTTTTTTCGCGAAATCAATGGATGACAGATTTATCATAAAACAAATCAAGAAGACGGAGTTTGACTCATTCTTGAAGTTTGGTTTCGAATATTTCAAGCATTTTGGTGTATCTCGGGTCTCAAGTAACCCTACATGCCTTGCCAAAATTCTGGGAATATATCAGGTCAACAATGAATCTTCCAGAAATCTCTATAGTGTTAATTGCTCCTACCATCTAATGTTCTAATACTCTCTAACGACTATTTCAGGTTAAGGAAATCAGGAACAGTAAGGAGACAAGGACTAATTTTATGGTTATGGAGAATCTTTTGTTTGGACGTAATATACTACGTAGATATGATCTGAAGGGTGCTCTTTTCTCACGATATGTTCCTGATTCAAAAAATCCCGAAAAGGTGCTGTTGGATCAAAATTTTATTGAAGATATGCGTACCATGCCTTTCTACATTGAAGGCAAAACCAAAAACCTCATGGAACGTGCTATTTGGAATGACACATCTTTTCTAAGTGTATGTATGCCTATTGCCAGCAAATGGTTTTCCTTGACTATACATGCTTTCTTTTCTTTTTATGATAGGAGTATGTTTGCATTCTGTTAGCTCTGAAACTTACAATTTGTATTTCTTATGTTTTCAGCGCATGAATGTCATGGATTACTCCTTGTTTGTTGGAGTGGACAAACAGAAGAAGGAACTTGTATTTGGAATTATTGATTATTTGAGGCAATATACCTGGGACAAACAACTGGAGTCTTGGGTGAAGACATCGCTTGTTGTTCCCAAGAATCTATCTCCAACTGTAATTTCACCGAAGGAGTACAAAATAAGATTCAGAGCATTTATGTCTCAATACTTCCTATCAGTTCCAGATGCTTGAGTCCTGAGGCATGAGCATTTTGTGATATTGGTGGCTGAACTTATCTTGAGTATGGTTCATGGTGCCGAGGTTTTTGTCCTACTGAAAATATGGTTGCATCCCTGTTTAACATGCGGTACAGCATCTTATGTGTCAGCGTTAAGTTTCCTTTTGTTCATTTTGTGGTATATGTTTATCATTGTCCATATTGCTTCTCAGCTGTTGTACATATCATTTAGGGTCCCCAGGGAATTGCAAATTTTAAGCTAATGAATGAGATACAGATAGCCAAACAAATGTTCTTTATTGATGAGTGTTAGGGTGGAGTTGTAGCCTTGCATGGGAAATAAGCATTTAATGTAGTCTAATTTGTGCTATTTGGAGTAGATCGTTGGAAGTAAAATCCATACTGTCAAATTTTGAAGCTTCAATTTTTTATTACTTTAAGCAATGAGTGGTAATATGTGTCAAAGAATTAGCATTCATTGGTTGAGCATTTACGGTGGTACGACATATGTTATTGTTGTCCTAATGCAACTTTTCTCTGTCAACAAGTGTCCCTCATAAACTGATCTTTACTTATTTGGAAGTTCCCTTGCAAAATAAGACATGTGAAAAAATCCTCAAAATTGTTTCCATGATTTGTTATTTCATAAAATGACTGGCGATTAGCCTGCATGTACCAGACAACTATATTTTGTTGATTGAACAATATGGATAGAAACACGAGAGAGTGGAAAAGGGTGCATTTGATGAATCCTCATTTGTTCCATTTGGAATAGGTTGATGTTACAACGATAGTATGGTTGATTGGCCTTGTCTTCTATTAAGAGATTGTTGAAGGGTGATATTGTTGAGCGGTTTTTCAGGATCTGCAATACGAAGCAGTTGACATGTATGGCAAAAAGGGCTTTATTAGCAGAAATGTTTTTCCTTATTTGCAACAATTTGTGTGTACAAACATAGAATGCAATCTTTTCAGTCATTTTATTGACACAATTGTTATCCACTCTCCTGTTCCACTACAGAAGTACATATTACTTTCAAGCACCTTGAAATATGCATCTTGGTATGTTTCTAGGCTGTGCTCATCATTACTGCAATGTGTAAGCTTCTGCTTCCTTGCAATGATTTCATTACATACATGTACGATTGTGATCTTGCTATTTCACTTTCTAGGATCAGGGACCTTTGAACCCTAATGCCTACTCTTTGAAGTAACGAAGAATCATTTAGCATTGTCTGTGTTATCTATCTTACTATTCAAGTATTCACGATGCTTTCCAAAATAGACTATGGATAATACTGCCAAAAAGGAATTCCAACTAGCCCTCTGAGGATTTGGTGGTCGTTTTCAGGATGATGGAGCTAAACTTCGTTTTGTATTTCCTGGAATTGCTTCGGGCTTTCAGTCAGCTTGTTGTTTCCAACAGAGGCGTCCCTGAGTTACAGCTTAGGGTGTTCCTACTTACTAGCCATGGAGTTGAAAGCTGCCATAGTGGACTGGGTATCTGCTAGCTGCCATAGGCACCTGGCATCTAGAAGATCACTTCTGACGGGAACACACTGTTCACAGCCCTTCTTAAGATAAGTGTGCACGAATTCCCTTTTCATGTCATCATGTGTTCCAACTTCCAAAGTTCCAAGTAAACCCACAAAGGTATATCCGTCAGGTGCCTCATCTTTGCTTAGCATCTCTGGAAAGTGGAACAACTATGCAATTGTAATCACCGATTCATTCACCTAACGTTTTTGGAGTGTCCTGTACCTCTAGATACTCGGAGGCAACAGGTGCCGCAAAAATGTTTTTGGATTGCTCATTTGTGCGTGAATACATGAATTGGCCTGTTCGTTATCACCTTGTGCAGGCCCGGCCCTGGGGCGGCGGGCGGCCGCCTGGGCCCCAAAACCCAGGGCCCCCATAGCTCGGTGACATTTATGCGGTAGTGTTGGCGCTACCTGGTAGTTATTTCTAGTGACGAGGAAGGGTGCATGCTTACATCTACCCTTGGAAAAGCCATAGCGTCACACCTGTCGAAACAAGACACGTACGTCAGAACTCAGTACTCCTAGGCAGCGGACTCACCGGCGAAGCTGAGCTGCTGCTTACATCAATTCGGTTTTTTCTCGTGATTTTGCCTGAAATGGCACAGATAGTTCTTCCAAGACATTCAATTAAAGAATAATAAAAAAATAAAGATAATGTAAAGAAAAAAATACGCTAAGAGCTCAAAACGTTCTAAACGACTTTTATTTTCTGTGAACTAGAAGCTACCAAAATAAAATGTTCCTACCAGGGCTTAACGTGCTGTATATAATGCACGCAATACCACTGGCTCTAGCTAGTAGTATAGCAAACTAGTACAAGGTAATCTTTGCTAACATACGTATGTGTTGTGTCTTCACTTATACATACGTAGACACGATGCACCCCACATACGTACGTGCGTACACGTGCATGACCCAACACGTACATTGTCCTACACCGCTAGTCCACAACGACTCAAGGCATGATGCCACTGGCACCTCCATCGCCAATGCCACCGGCTCCACCTTCAAGCCCACCGCCGCCAGTGGCGGACCCAGGAAAAACATGTAGCTAGGACGGAGTCAAAAGCAAAGCAAAAGCAGCGTCTAAAGCTGGCATACAGTCATACTCACCCTACTTAGAAGTTTCAGAAGAATCAGAATCAACAGCACTGCATGGTGCTTCCCAGTTCAACGCCATGTAACATGATAATCCTAGGATTCCTAGCAGCTTCCAAAAGAATGTCTTGTTGTGTAGACATCCACTCTTCTTTTCTCTACAAGAATTTTTCTTTAATACATAACGTATTTTAAGTGTTTGTTGGTAAAATTAGATATATATATATATATATGTAGATTTATATTTAGATATTTATACTAGGACCTCTATTCCTAGTTTCGCCCCGGGCCCCTAAAATCCCAGGACCGGCCCAGACCTTGTGCATAGCTTCTTCACAGTCTGGTACTTAAAAATCAAATCTGAAGCGACGTTTTATGCACAATACTGTGAGTTTTGATTCAGCTTTGGCCAATCCAAAGCATACGCTGGATCCCCAGGCAAGAAGATACTACCATTTGCGAGAAAATTGGATATTTGCCACCGCTAAGAATGGGCTTCGCAAAACTGCCATCGCTGTCGTCGACTTCGCAAAATAGCCACTCAGTACGTGTGTCTCTCGTATTCCCTGCCATTGCACCCTTTTCCTCATTTTCTTTTCTCTCTCCAAATCACCGCCTAAGATGACTAAACCGCCTTGAGCTATTTTTTGGGCACATGGCATTCTGGGCGTATGGCCTGGGCGCTTGCTGCCTTGGCTGGCCCTTGGCGCATGGCAGCTTGGAAAAGTGCGGTGGAAAAGGGGTGCAATGGCAAATAGAGCCCACTGTCAGTGCAGGTGAGGTTAAAACGCTGTGACATTGCAAGAAATGGATAAAAGGGAAAAGATTACTCGTCTAAGCGTTTGTGATTTGTGAAACTTACAAGCACCTTATACAGAGCTGGAATAAGAACGTTAAGAACAAGGCAAACATCAGAAGCTGGGAACTCTATTGAAAATTCAGAATTTTAGTACAAACATTTTAGGAAAAAAGGTGATTGCTGTAAGTTCTGTACAAAGAATACCGATCTAGAGTACACAATCGTCACCTATGTTAAACAAGCAAAATTTACCAAGCGAGCACACGCATTCATCTCTTGAATAGAAACTGAACCACATACTTAACAAATAGCATGGCTAGCACTTTAAAATAATATACCAAGTCGCTATGCGCTAAGGGCCGACCAAGGCGAAGCGCCGAGCCATGCGCCTGAATGCCATGTGCCCAAGAAAATAGCTCAAGGGCGCTTTAGTCATCTTAGGCGGCTGATTTGGAGAGAGAGAAAAGAAAATGAGGAAAAGGGGTGCAATGGCAGGGAATACGAGATACACACGTACTGAGTGGCTATTTTGCGAAGTTGACGACAGCGATGGCAGTTTTGCGAAGCCCATTCTTAGCGGTGGCAAATATCCAATTTTCTCGCAAATGGTAGTAGTCTGGAACAGAACTGTTCTGTTATCATTTTTTCTGGCGTGAAATCAACCAGCCTGTCATGCGCTAAAATATGAAATATCCCTGACTTTGTGTTACAGATCCATTGAACCTGGCCTTGGTTGTCTGGCCAAGACGAGGGAAAGTTCCATGTATATATGGCTGGTTTTTGTCTAGAGAAGTTATAAGCTAATATGAATATTTAGTTTTCTAAAGTGATTTCTTTGCTCCTCTCACTCTTATTTTGTTCTATAGATAAAATAGAGGTCACGGACGTACCACACATCTATTTTTCTTATCTCATGCACGTATCTTTTATTTTTCTCACTGCTTACGTCTTTTTCTAAAAATCACTTCTTTTCGATCACTATAATTTATTTTTAATCAAAAGTTATTTAGCTAATATTAACTAGTCATATGACGTGGGTGGTGTGTTGTGGAAGCTATTCCTTGCTATGCAGCCCATGCTTATAATGCTTTAATGGCAAGTCTCTTTCCCCGTTTCTTGGGCAAGGATGTTAGCAATTGGTATTGTTCTGAACGGGACAGGCACATCATGTGCTGGGCCTTGTATTGGAAAACTCTACTTCCATTGACTCTGGAAGTGGTACGTACGCTACTGCGCTGTACTTGTACGCAGACAAGGAATTGGATATGATACAGGGCCTGATTTTTACCTTACAAACGGGTGGGTTTTGGCTTTTACTACAGTATCTAACTTTCAAACGAAGTATTTTCTCAAGACAGGATCTACAAGTTAAACGATCTACACGTTAAAAGTCCAACATCTGTACCAGCCAAAATCGCAAGTGAGTATTTGTCTCTTCGTAATCTGTATCGTAAACAGCCAACATTCAAAAATTTTAGCCAAAACTCATAAGCCGCAGCCAAAAAGAACAGACCCGCAAACAACATGAAAAGTGCACACTCTTGGAGAAGTTTGTCTATCTTGTTTTGGCATCCAATGAATCTGTACACATCGATTCTGGTTACATACGCTAGTCCACATCAAATGCCTTCGTACTTAATTTTGCTGAAAACATAAGCAGATTCATCCACCAAATTCAGAAGTGGAACAATGCAAAGCACATGGGTGTCCCAATTTTCAGGGTAAGCAGATACTAACCTTCGGCTACAAAAGAAAGCCATTTTAGGTACACATAAGTTAAACTTTATAATCGTTAGCTATCGGTACCTTCATGAATATTTAGATTGAATATATAAAAATAATATAAGTAGACATGTCAAGAAAATTACTTTTATAATATTATAATTTTATTAGATTTTATAAATCATTACTATTATAAAAGAACGAGTTGGTGGTTGTACGTCCTTTCTCCTCCAACCATCCTATTCTCAACTTCTCATCACTTTCACTTTTCAACTGATCAAAGTAGCTCTCTTCTATAGCATGATTCTCTATATATATATCTAATAAATTTCATTGCAACACACGAGCAGGTGACTAGTATGTTATAACAGAGATTAATTATTAAAGTTATATTTTGATGACTATGTTAATATTTAATAGGTTACTCCTCAGTGACAAGAGGCAGTGTACATCAAGCCCACATTCTTTTTAATTATGACCTATAATTTATAATTTGCTCTAAACAAATAAACATGATGGTTTCTCTGTTATTGTTTCAAAGCGGTTTATCGAGACATTCTTTTTGAAACGGCTTATCGGCATTCAATTCGTTCGCATAAGCGTTTGCGCTAGAAACAAAAAAATCATCGGTTACAACCATAAACCATCAGACATAGGGCCTGTTCTTTTTGGCTGTGGCTTATGGCTTTTGGCTGAAATTTTTGAATTTTGGCTGTTTGCGACAGAGATTACGGAGAGAAAGATACTCACTTGCAATTTTGGTTGATACATATGTTAGGCTTTTAACGTGTACTACAATTAACTTGTAGATCCTGTCTTGAAAAAATACTCCATTTAAAAGTTTGGTACTGTAGCAAAAGCCAAAAGCCACTTTTGGAAGCCAAAAAGAACACCCCCATAGATAAAAAGCAAACATATCCATTAGTAATAGTCAACTAGCAGCGTAAGCGCGGCGGCACGCCGCGCTAGCTACCGTGTAGACCAAAGTAAAAGAGATGATAATTCGTGGAAAGTTTTTTTGAAAAAATCGAGGACACGTGCGTAATTTCGGGAAAACCGAAGGCCTTTTTTGCAAAAAAAAAACTGAGGACCTATAAAGACCTGTATGTAATTAAACAAGGACCCATACATAATTTTAGAAAACTATGGGGTGCTATCCTCTAAAAGGATACGCAATTTTAGTGAAGTGGAGGGGGTTTTCGGAAAAAACCTAGTAGGGTTCTTTTTGAAAGAACTGAGAATCTTTACGTGATTTCAGAAGATAAAAGGGTTTTTTCGCAAGAAATCTGATATGTCATGGCCTCATGGGGGAAGGCCAGGAACTCCCCGGCTTTAATACAGTGATGATGATGAGTACTTACATCTCATCTTTTACTAGCTGAGTGCCCGTACGTTGTTACGGAATAAAAAACAAATTATATGCTCTAAAACCCCTAAAACATTTTATATTTCAGCCTTGATCATCAGAGACATTTCAACCATCACCGCTCTAAAACCCTACTAACCTTGAGTTTCATCAACGTCGAAATGGTCGATCATTCCTCTTTATAAATATGTCCTCCAAAGATTCTTCTTTAATATCTAGAAAGAAGAGCAACATATGATAGAAGCTACATGCGAAAAAAACAGAAAGTCTCATACCAAAGTGCCTTTGTATTTCTTCTCGCCTCTTCTTTTTCACGTTCACGTCCCCGGTCGTGCGTAGGATGGAACCGAAACTAATTATTGGTTTGATCGTTGCATGCAGAGGTGACCAAGGCGAACATATTTCCTTAGTAGTTGTAGCTTATTTCCTTAGTGTCAAGCACAACAAGTAGCGTCCACTTTGTGCGTACATTTATGTTGTGGTTTTCTATACATAAAGCATAGTAATTTACAAGCAAGGCAAACACGGAATTATGTTCGCAAACGAATATTCTCCTGTTGATGATGTTAAAGCGGATGCAACCAACTCATCCGAATCGACAACAGACTCAACTTTCACACCGAAGGTCCTCCATCTTTTGAGCGCTCTTACCCCAACAGCTCCCACCACTTTACCAGATATCATAAACCTACATAGTGAATTAACAGTTGAAACTTAAATGTGATAATTGTTCACACACAAAAAAAATATCAAAGCAAAACTAAATGGTCAAAGCAATGAGACCAGTGAATCGAAAATTTATATCTCAGATTTCCATTACATCCATTTTGATCGATGACAACGGAACTCGAACATGACAAAGAAGGTCCAACCTTGCACATAATTAAGACGAAACAAGGAATTAATGAATAGATTCACCAGACATAAACTTACGCTTTGGGCTTGCATGACCATCCCTTGGGCCCTTGACTCGACCATGAATGAACCTCCGGAGAGAAACAACAAACAAAACGAACATATAAGGGACCGAAAGCTGTTTGGTGACAATGCTCACAACATTGTAATATCACACATCATAGGCTTAGCTAATTCTCTTAAATCCTTGTTCCTACTTGTACGCACATTATATATGAACAAAATGGAGAACACTCAAATGACAAAACCCATTAACTAAAAGCAAACAACGCACAAGGATACCTTGTCATAGACGGAATAAAATAGTAGCCATTAGGAGCACATTGAGAGCTTTCCTTAACCAAACCATCAACTGCACTGACTCAACCCGATTCGAAAGTTAAAAGACGGAATCAATTTGTGCATAATGATACCATACCACAAATACAATAGCATGAATAGTAGACATATGTAGCCGAAAAGTAGCCCTCCATTACTAATCATGTACTTGGATGTAGCATTACTCTTTATGATTTTTGCATAAGCCACTATAGGGAGATATGAGATTTCCTCATTGATGCGTAATTATATATATGCACGAGCAAAGAAACTTAAGCTTAAGCTTAGCCAAGGTGACACAAGATTGCTTATGTTTGCATTTAAAATCCTTAGGACGATGGGATGGAAATTAGCTCAAAGAGAACAAATGTCGGAGACTATGAAGTACATAAACCCAAAGATCCCGTCAATACGAGTACAACAATTGTTCACGTAATTTTGAACAAGTCCAGATTTTTAATTTTATACTCCCACCAAGCCTTCAAGACATAGACTAACACAAAATCTGCATTCATTTGTCATCTATCCAATGCATAATCGAATCATCGACCACTCAAGTCATCCCGAGCAAAATCTGCGTCCATCATTCACCAAAGCTACAAAAAAACAACAAAATACGATGGACACACGTGGTCTCATGACTCGTAACATTAGCAAGATAACATTTTTTTATTTCGCGTAGTAACTCTCCACGATCCGATTTTCCAACGAGAAGTGAAACTTTAATAATCCATTTCATCAAGTCGGAGCAATTAGCGAAACGGATCGTGTACCGTGATGTCTGAGTAGTCGAGCTTGAGTCCGATGCCTTCCTTGACTTGGCCAAGCCCGAGCTCGCCCGCACCCGAGCCCAACACGATTCGCATCGAAGCCAAGCCAAGCCAAATGAAGCGTAGCGAGTAGCGGCGAGGAGACCTCGACGGCCGCCACATCCGTGGATCTCGTCGGAGGCGATGCGGCGGATAAGGCGGCGAGGAGGAGGAGGAGGAACAGGATGAGAGCACCGTCGCGGCCGGAGGAGGAGGGGCAGATCGAACAAAGTGAGCGACCGCGGCGGGACGCGGAAGGACGGGGCAGCAATGAAGCGGCGGCATGCGACGGAGGCGAGGGTCGCGGGGGGAAGGCGGAGGGCTGCGGGTCGGAGGGAGGCGGCGGGTCAAGCAAGGCCGAGGAAGCCGAGGGGGCGGTCAAGTCGTCGTCGGGGTGATGGCGCGGTGCGCAATGGACGCAGGCGGCGAGGTCGGCATGGCGGCATGGGGACGAGGACGACAAGAATTGCTTCTAATGAGCGGAGCGGGAGCGGAGCGTCTGGCGTTTTGGGGGTGGGGACGGAGAACGGGTCGGAGAACAGTTTCGGCGGACGTGGGGGGCGAACAATGGAGGCGGCGGCCAAGACACGCGGGTGAAGTCGGCGGTTTTTTCGCATCAACCATTGAAAGCGTAATCAACTACCGAGAAGAACAGGAGGACGACCGACCACCACCAACCCTAATTTTTAAGTAGTAGAGATTAAAAAAAATGGACGCTTTACACTGATCACGTTGGACCGCCGTCTCATCGGACGACCAGAAACTCTAGCGGGCGGACCCAAACCAAGCCCACCACGAACTCAACAGCCCGCATCCAAAACCGACCGGCAAATGCCCGACGGCCACTGCGCCCACCGCCTCCGGCCGGTTTCCCATCCAGGTTCTTCCTCCCGTCCAAATAATAACGTTCCCCAGCCACACCGCATCACCACACCACCAACCCTTGCCTTGACTGGCCTTCCACCAATACCCCTTCCCTTCCGTCTCAGATTCCAACGCCGCGTCGCGTGCTCGCAAACTTCCAAACCCCAATTCCCCAAGGGCCAAGGCTCATGGTTCTCTCTGTCGCCGCCGCCTCGCCTCCTCTCGTAGCCGCTGCCGCCGCCCGCCTCCGCTACAGTTGTGGCCTCTGCCCCGGCTGCCCTTGCCGCTGTCGCTGTTGACCTCTTTGCTAGGGTTGCGATTTCGCCGTTTCGCATCGATTTATCGGTCGGGAATTTTGAAGGCATGGATCTCTCGCGGCCTGAATCGTCGGACCTCTCGCTCGGCCTCCACCCGCACGCCCACGCGCTCGCCGCGCCGCTGCGGCTGTTTGCCGACTCGGAGGACGCGAAGCCGGAGGGCAGCATCGAGGGTGGAGAAGGCGAGGAGGGGGGCGATCAGCACTTCTCCCTCCTGGGCCACTCGCTCTGCGTTAAGCCCCCGCGCCGCGCGCTCTACGGTGGGGGAGGTGGTGGTGGCGGCGGAGATGCGTCGTCCTGCTCGTCCTCGTTCGCGGCGCTACGCCCCTCGAAGCGGCAGGCGACGGAGGCCCGCCGCGGCGCGGATCTGAGGCCCGCCGCGTCGCGGTCCGCGCGTGGGGCAACCAGACGCTGGCGGAGGCCGACCCGGATGTGCACGCCCTGATGGGGCGCGAGCTGGAGCGCCAGGTGCGGGGCATCGAGCTGATCGCGTCGGAGAACTTCGTCTGCCGCGCGGTGCTCGACGCGCTCGGCAGCCACCTCACCAACAAGTACTCCGAGGGGCTCCCGGGGGCGCGCTACTACGGCGGGAATCAGCACATTGATGCCATCGAGCGACTCTGCCACGAGCGCGCCCTCGCTGCCTTCGGCCTCAACCCTGCCTGCTGGGGGGTCAACGTCCAGCCCTACTCCTGCACCTCCGCAAACTTAGCTGTCTACACAGGGCTCCTCCTTCCCAAAGACCGCATCATGGGGCTCGAGCCACCGTCTGGTGGCCATGTGAGCCACGGGTACTACACGCCGAGTGGTAAGAAGGTGTCTGGCGCGTCTATATTCTTCGAGAGCTTGTCATACAAGGTGAACCCACAGACTGGGTATATTGATTATGACAAGCTTGAGGAGCGGGCAATGGATTTCCACCCCAAGATTCTTATCTGTGGTGGGAGCTCGTACCCCAGGGAGTGGGACTTTGCAAGGATGAGGCTGATTGCTGATAAGTGCGGTGCAGTGCTCATGTGTGACATGGCACATATTAGTGGGCTTGTCGCCGCAAAGGTACATGACTTCTGTTGAGGCACATTTATTTATCTTGCGGTTAGTTTGATTGTATCTTGTGGGTAAAATGTAGAAGGGATACGTCTCACAGCAGTGTATTAAGACAACCACAACCATAGTTTTTGAAAAACTAGTTGCCATTGCATCAAGTGCAAGCTTGCTGGCAGCTGCCCTGAAACTCTGATGCACAAATGTTTCAGGCTTTTGTTGCACTTAGATTACCTGACCATCTTGAGGTCTGTAGATTTCAATCATTCAACTTCACCATGCATGCTTGTACCCTGGTAACTGGGAAGCTAATTGTTGATCTTCGGACTTTGGATAATTTCCCATTGCTGATAGCAATTGTTTGGAGTCCACTGAACATGTGTGATGTTAATAGTCTGTGTGTTGATTAGGTTGGTATTGTAGTCCTTCTGAAACTATTTAGCAATCAGCTACGATTGTACCATACTGAGTTTGAACATAGTTTGTTATAGAAAGATCTAAGGTAATATGTCTGGCTATGTTTGTTAACGCTGACACGTGAATGAGTGTGGCCAATCCATTAACAGATAATTGGCCTACGTACTTGTTTTGTTGGTTTGCCCAAATCAAAAATGAAAATGTAATTTAATTGAAATAATAAGGCAGACAAGTAGGAGCTTTTGGAGTTGTCTGTCATGGTGTTTCATGCTTGACATATTTTATTACATATGATCACAGCTTTTCCGGAGAAACATTATCTGATTCAACTGATGCTGATGACATCGCAATAATTTAGTCTATGCATGTGAGCAGTACAAATTCACACCACCTGTCCCAAACAACACTTATTTTACAACGAAAGGAGTGTTGCAAAAGACAAGCATATTTTCTGCTGCATCATATCATGATTGCCTCACTGCTTTATTTGCTGATACCTGATAGTTATAATTTGAAATGAATTTAGAAAGAATTTGAAGAACTAAGTAATCAAAACATGTCTTCTTGTTCTTGACTTGAAGATCTTAGAACCATCCTGAATATGTTTGTTGCATTTTCATGTTTGCTTATAGGGCCTGTTCATATTGGCTTCTGCTTGCCAGAAGTCAGTATGAACATTCAGCTTCCTGAAGTGGCTTCTCCAATCCTGTCACTTCCGCCTTGCTTCGGAGATATGGTAGGAGGTCACGGGCACATTACACACCCCACTTTTCTTGCTCCCGTTTTGCACATGTATCTCTCCCTCACTTTCCCCACTGATTGCGCCCACCTTCTAAAATCCACTTTTTTCAGCCACTACTTTTACGGACCAAGATTAGTAGGCACATAGCACGCTAACAACACCATTGCAACGTGAACAGTACTTCGCGTATGTGAACAGTACATATGATACTGTAGCAACTCTATCTAATTAGACAGTTTGGTAGCATTGGCAGCATATCACGTATTAGAAATATAATAATTAGTTTCCTTATTATATAGTTTTATTTCCTTTTAGATTTATTCTATGCATTAGAGATAGGTTTCCTATTATTAGGATTAATTTCCTTAATATAGAGATACATTTTTAGGGGTCAAGTTTAGCCATCTTTATAAAAGGAACAATATTGAATCGTTATTATGAAGCAAAGAAATAAACAAAATTATATAGTCTTTCTCTCTTCTTCAATAGGCCTCAGAGCCTTGGTAGCGCTATGGCTAGCCATTCAAGGGCAAGTGCCCTACCCTCAGTCGTCGGACCTGTACCACAACATTTGGTATCAGAGCCACTCATCATGGCTTCTGATGCTGAATTATTTCCCTTGGACAGGTTGATGGTTAGCAGTGAGAAAATGATGTCCTTACTCGATAACATGATGGTCACATTAGAAAAGGCTATAGTGTTGGTAGACAAGCTGAAGGAGTAGGAAGAGACGTTGCGTGTAGGGGTGCAATTGTTGTGGATACGGACAGATATCGTTTATCCTGTATCATATTCCATATTTTTTCTAGGAGTCAGAGTCGGATACGGATAATGCCGGATATCCATTTCTCCATTTCGTATCCGTTCCATAATCTTTCGGACCATCGGTTGGACGGAAATTATCCGCTTCTTTGCACAGGACATTGGACAGTATGGTATAATCAGAGCGAATATGGAGAGACTAATTACTGAGATGTTGAAGGAAGAACATTCAGTACTCCCGCTTGTTTAGATGTGATAATCTGCCTATATGTTATCTTGTTCCTAGGTAAAATCACAACAGACTTTCTCATATCACCTGACATACGGATATATACGGACGGATATCGCTTATCCCGTATCCTATTCTATATTTTTTCCTCGGGGTCGGAGTCGGATACGGATAGTTCCGGATACCCATCTACCCCTTCTGTATTAGCTCCACAAGCCTCCGGTCGGACGGACGGAAATTATCCGCTCCGTTTGCACCCCTAGTCGCGTGCCATTGAGATGGTTGCGCTGCCACTACCTTCCCCAGCGCCGGCGTTGGCACTGGCCACATCACCAATGACGACTCCTTTTCAAGCTTCACCTTTAGTGCTTTTGCCAAGGAGAAAGGTTGTCACTGTCCAGCGGGCGGTCATCTCCACGTGACTAGCCGACACCGTGCCTTCGTAAGTGTGGAGCACAATGGTTGCCATGTGGGCGTCAGCGATGTCGTCGCATCTCTCCCACAACCGTTGCATCTTAAGGCAAGAAGGGTCCCGCTATTGCCTTGCGTCGATTGCCCTTGCCGCTAGTGACTCGCGCTACGTTAGCCAACGCTAGAGTGTTGTCCTCGCTGTTGTGTATCGGGGTTTCGCTCATCATCTTTTACGCCGTGCGATATCATTGTGCCCTTTCGTCGACATGGGGACGCGAAGGTCTTAGTCCATAGCCGTCACCTAACAGCTCGTCCTCGAGCTATCTCGCCGCAAGGGGTGTAATGTTAGGACCAAGATTAGTAGGCGCATAGCACGCGAACAGCACCAGCGTGACGCGAACAGTACCGCCGGATGAACAGTACCGATGACTGATGCGCGAACAGTGCTTCACATACGGGAATAGTACCGTACGGTATTGTAGCAACTCTATCTAATTAGATAGTTTGGTAGCATTGGTAGCACATCACGGGTTAGAAATATAGGGCCTGTTTTTTTGCGACTTCTAAAAGCGGCTTTTGGCTTTTGCTACAGTACCTAACTTTCAATCGGATTAATTTTTTTAAGATAAGATCTACAAGTTAATTGTAGTACACATTAAAAGCCCAACATTTGTATCATAAAAAATCGCAAGCATCTCTCTCTCTGTAATCTCTGTCGCAAACAGCTAAAATTCAAAATTTTCAACCAAAAGCTATAAGCCACGGCTATATCAAACAAGCCCATAATAATTAGTTTCCTTATTATTTGGGCTTATTTCCTTTTAGATTTATTCCATGTATTAGAGATAAGTTTTCTATTATTAGGATTATTTTCCCTAATATAGAGATAGATTTATGAGGCCTAAGAGCTTTGGCGGCGGTATGGCTGGTCGATCAAGGGTGAGTGCCTTACTCTCGGTCCTCAATGTCCGTGGCTCCACCATTGGTACCACCGCCAAGGAAGAAGGCTACCACCGTTTCGCCATCACCCTTGCCATGTTGTGCATCGACACCATTCCTTAAGTGAAGCAGAGCACAACGGCTGACAGGTGGGGGTCAGCGACGTCGTCACATCCCTCCCACAACCCCGTTGCATTCCGGGGCAAGAAGGATGCTGTTGCCGCTGCCTCGTGCCAGTTGCTCTGCTATCGGCGACTACTGCGACGTCAACCGGCACTAGAGGATTGCTATCCTGAATGTTGTTCATCGGGACTTCATAGATCTTCTCCCATACGACACGGCGTCATCATTGTGCCCTCTCGTCGACATTGTTTACGAAGGATTTCAACCATGGCTGCCACTTGACAGCTCGAGGATGAGCTGTCTCGCAGCGAGGAGTGTAATGTTATGTCCTAGGATCCCGGCGATGCACACAGCAGATTCGCAAACAGTATCATGGGGTATTGCAGCGGTGAATGAACAGTACCTGTGCTGGTACTGTTGCAACTGTGAACAGTACCCACGCGCGGGGTACTATAACGCGGATGAATTTGGATAGTTGGGTAGCATATCGCGTATTAGGAATATAATACTTAGTTTTCTTAGTATTTGGGTTTATTTCCTTTTGGATTTATTTCATGTATTATAGATAAGTTTTCTATTATTTGGGATTAGTTTTTTAATATAGAGATATGTTTATTAGGGTCAGTCTAGCCATCCCTATAAAGGGACATCATTGTATTGTTATTAGGAAGCAAAGAAATAAACAAAGTTCTTTAGTTTCCCTCTCTTCTTCAACAGGACTTAGAGCCTTGCCAGTGGCATGGCCGGCCGATCAAGGGCGAGTGCCCTACCCTCGGTCCTCGGACCCGTACCCAGTCAACCCGTACCACAACAACTACTATTTATTTTCAGCCAAAAGCCATCAGTTGTAGTCAATATGAACAGGTCCATATGCTATCTACACTTGTTACCCTCCAGAAAGGTCTTCTGAATTGCTTCATCTGGCTAGTTCATGCTCTTGATGTTCATATCATATGAAGATTGTTGTTTGTTCCTTGCTGTTTCTGTTCTTATTCGTACAGGTGATTCATACTTTGCTTGCAGAGCATTACTGTCTACTGACAGTTTTTTTCTTGTTGCTTTTGCAGGAATGTCGCAGTCCCTTTGACTACTGTGATGTTGTTACGTCAACTACTCACAAGAACCTAAGGGGTCCTAGAGGTGGCATAATATTTTTCAGGAAAGGAAAAAATTTAAGGAAACAAACTGGATCATTTTCACAAGGGGATGGAAATGATTATGACTTCGAGGATAGGATAAACTTTGCTGTTTTCCCTTCGATGCAAGGAGGGCCTCATAATAATCATATTGCTGCCTTGGCAATAGCTCTGAAGCAAGTTGCAGCACCTGAATATAAAGCATACATTCAACAAGTCAAGAAAAATGCTCAAGCTTTGGCATCGGCCTTGCTCAGAAGAAAATGCAGATTGGTTACTGGCGGCACAGATAATCACTTGATACTTTGGGACCTCAGAAATTTTGGCTTGATCGGTATAGTTCTGCCTACTAATTTGTAGTGAATCTGTCTTTGTTGTCGCGATGTGTATTAACTAATTTCCTATTTTAAAAAAAGATGCAAAATTTCATTCCATCTCGCTAACTTGACATTAATTGGGAAACTTAAATGTTTTGGTATATGGTCATGTTTGCAAGTGTTCAAACGATAATGTCTGGTAGATGCCACTTTTAATTTCTGAAAGTAATGGCTGTGGTTCTATTTTTTCATGGACACTTTAAATAATTATAAATGTTTTGTGTGAAGTGGTGATGCAAGTGGCTTATGAAGTTGTTGTGGTTCAAATTTTGATAGGGAAGAACTTTGAGAAGGTCTGTGAGGCATGCCACATCTCTATTAACAAGACACCAATATATGGGGATAATGGCTCAATATCTCCTGGCGGTGTGCGGATTGGTTAGTTCTTACAAGATGACATTTCGTTTGCTTTCTACTATTTGTTTGTGTATAAATACAAAAAAATATTGTACTGCTGCTTATTGTCATGTTGCTGCAGGAACGCCCGCAATGACTACTAGAGGTTGCTTGGAGGATGAATTCGAGGTGATTGCAGACTTCCTCGTCAGGGCGGCACGTATATCTAGCAATGTTTTGAAAGAACATGGAAAATTGCAGAAGGAATTTCTGAGAGGCCTACAGAACAATAAGGACATTATAGAACTCCGTAATCAGGTCGATACTTTTGCATCGCAATTTGCGATGCCAGGTTTTGATGTATGAATGTGCATATATCAATATATACATATCTTGGTGGGGATTGTCCAGATCCATCAGCAAACAGCAGCAGAGTAGGATTTTTTTTAAAAAAAGTTGGCAATTGGTCTGGACTCTCAACCAATCGTGTACAGGCTTACTGCCTAAGTGACGATTTATTTATGTAGTGAACTGTCGCATAACGAATTTTTATAGGATATATTTTTCTTCATGTTATTAGTCACCCAGCAACAGTACTTTGCTGCTTTTGGTACCTGTGGCTGTCAGGCTGAACGGGCTTATACATTTGAGCTTAGTTACAGTTAATTACATGATGGGTTTCTTCTTTTTCAGTTTTTAAAAGTTGTTTTTGGTTTATCTATAGTAACTGTCCTTTTTTAGATAAGATCTATAAGTTGATTGTAGTATACACTATAACGATTTCATTTATATTGATTAAACTTGCACATAAATTTCTATTACTTTGTATATTTTTACATAAATAATCTAAAAGCTATAAACCAAAAGAAGAGGCTGTCGTGAACTTTTTCATTGGGTGTGCAATCTGTTGGTTCAATTGCCTATTAAGTCGTTGATTTGCTTGTTTATACTCCATATTCTTCTTGATGGTGATTAGAGAAACATTAGTATGTGCGCCTACAACTTCTTTGTTCATCAGCTGTTCGTGGCTTAACTATTCCTGTATCCAGCATTATCGTGTATATTTCTACCCCGTCGTTTTATGATTCAGTAAATGTTTTGTCCCAAATCTGTATCGATATTTTGATCTTGTGGGGTAGTAGTACTGCACGTCTGCACCACAACATATACATCATTTTGTCAACTTTTTTCCGGATTGGTGGGTTACATGACCCCTGGTGCGGTGTGCCTGTATGTGTTCCATCAGTTAATTTCCTGACCTAGACATTTCAATGTGCATTAGTAGTACGTAGTAATTAGTGGTACTGTAGTACTCACATATTGACATGGATGTCAAGATTTTGAGCTGCTGAATGCTGCCGAGCGCAGTGCACGTGCATCATGAGACTCCTCCGTTTGTTGTAGGGTAGCTGGTATGCTAGGTAGCAGCCTAACGATGAACTTTTCTGCCATGATTTGCTTCGAGCAGCTGTTGCCGACCCATGGACATCACATCGGTTGCTCCGTTTTTCCTCAAGGAAATGATGGTGCGGCTCCGGTCGATCGATCGGGCGAGCCAAAGGTCCTTTTCTTCAATGCGCAGCAGAAAGCAGTGCAGCTTCCAGCTGCCGTTCCGAAAGCCCTTTAATCATTGCAACCATCTGCTGCATCTTGGGACATCAATCCAATCAGACAACCACCAAAAGCCGGAGCCGTCAGAGTTGCAGCTGCAGTTGATGTTGTGTGATGTTCGTCTCACACACACAAGCACGCACGCACGCACACGCACACACCTCTTGGATAGATTACTGCGGTTTTTTATTTTTTGCGTATCTTTTGTCCTTCAGGGGATATAAGTAAGGAATCTAAAGCCTACACTTTTCGCCCCCTATTCTTGCTCTAGTGTAGTCCTTAATGATGGCTTATGAGGAAATGAGCTCGCCACTACAAGTAAAGAACTCTGATCACTCGGTGAGGAAAAAACAACAATTGCAAGAGAAAGGGATCGATCTTGGCATTTCACACTTTTCAGAGTCAAGGAATACTGCTAGGCCCGAAGTGGAGTGCGGCACCCATAAACTGGCCCTAATAATGCACACGCCGCTCGGTTTTTGTTTTGTAGTTTCACAGTAAGCAACTGACTCGGAAAAAGTTCATGAAAGCTTGGCTTTGCCGAGATATGATTTGACATACAGCTGAGGTTGTTAAACTAGCACTGTCAGCTTATCAATCAGAAGAAGAAGGCCTTTAGGATTTAGGCTCAACCCTGTTGCGTAAGTTATGCTAGTTCCAGTATAACATGAGACATACCAGGTTCAGAATAATTTCTTAACTATCTAGAAAGCAAAAGAAATTAGTGTGGTAGAAGTAATTTTCATGCAGATGCCTCATGCTTCCGAGGGCAAAGAATTGAAACTTCATTTCTTCAAGCTGAAGGAGGGAGGAGAGGCTGGAAAAAGTGTGAAGAGGAGAACCAAAGTTCACCGATCACCCATTCTTCTTTTCCTCTGCGTACGCCACCTCTGTCCTCCAGGCGAACAACCAAAAAGCAACCTTTCGTTGCGCAACTGCTTGCGCTGCTACTGCAACAAGATTTCTTTATTTCCCTCTCAGCTCGGTTGCCTCTTTCCCTGCAAACAAACTAGCCTTTTCTTGCGACCTCCTCTCTCTCTCGATAGCAGACAGCAGCAAGAAAGAAACAACAACATCATGACCAAAATGCTGTAACACTCTCCCCATCCCCTGTACTACTACATGCTAACTAAAGAAGCTACTACTACGTACTACGTACTACATGGAGTAGTATTACTTGTACTACCATGCAAGCAACAAGCATCATCCATGGTGATGATGATGATCTTTGTGGTCTAATGAGCTGTGATCGACCGCTGATCAGTGGCTGCACAGGTCGGAGAGCTCCTTCCTGCCCTCGACAATGTCGTCCAAGAAGTCGTCGAGTTGGCACACCAGGTTCTCGGTGCCAGTCCGGAGCACGTCGAGCCACGCCTTCAGCTCGTCCACCTTGTCCTTGACGCCGCCGTCCTCGCACTTGCGGCCCGTGGCCATGGCCCGCTCCACCTCCTCCCGCGCGGTCTCCGCGGCTGCGCGCGCGCACCGGAACTCGTACATCCTGATTCCCGGCGCGCCGACCCCGGAAACGGCGCCGTTGGCCTCGGCCTGATCGGCCTCCTCCGCCATCCTCTGCTGCAGCATTGCGATGGACGCCATGAACCCGCTGGCGTCCGTGCTGCAGCCAGTCGCGCCCTCGGTGGAGCACGGCACGGCGGCGCAGGAGACGGCGCCGCAGGCGAGGATGAGCAGGAGCAGGGAGCTGGCGTTGTGCAGCGCGTAGAGGAGCCCGCGGAAGCCGTTGAAGCCGCTGAGCCTGGCGTCCGTGGCGCGCAGCAGCAGCCGCTCGTCGAGCTGCAGCGAGAGCGGCGCGATCCTTACCTCGGTCAGCGCTCGGTTCTCCTCGTCCGCGGCCATCGCCTCCCTCCTCGACGCAGAGATCGCGCTCATCACCTAGACCAATGCACCCGACTGGATTAAACAGAGCATGCAAGAAACACAAATATATAACAGAGCCCCAAAAGAAGTTGCAAGAAACAGAGCAAGAAGCCATTAATGGCACAAGACGCAATTACACAGTGCAGAAAGAAGTCTTAAAGAACAGGACAAGAAGCAATAGGGTGAGCACGATCATAATTACTACTCGCAGAGGACGTTTCAATAAAGCAAGAAAAAAAAAGAGTTAACGAATGGACAGAGTGGCTTGACTACCAACCAACCTGGCGAGTGGAGAGAGGGGAGGGATCCTGGAGCCAGTCGTCAAGGGCGGCGGCTGCGCAGGACGCGGCAGCGCAGTAGCGCTCGACGGCGGCGAGGCCGAGCTTGACAGCGAGGCAGGCGTCCCAGAGGCGCGCGGTCTCGTCCATGTACTCGTCGAGCCACCGGCCCCCGGGCGGCAGGTGGAGTTGGCCCACCAGCAGCATGAGCTGCGAGTGCAGCCCCCTGAGCAGCGCCGCGGCCCGGAGCAGCGCCGGAAGCGACGAAAGCCCGCCGCCGCCGCTGAGGTCGTCGAGCCCGCGCGCCAGGGACGTGAAGAAGGCGTTCATGGCTCTGCAGTAGTACGCTGCGGTAAGGAAGTTGGAAGCGGGAAGCGGAGGGCGGCTTGCAATTTATAGCTAGCGCGCGGTGCAGGGGCAAGAAGAGGGGAGGAGGAGGAGAGGGACACGACACGATCGGAGTGCAGCGTGGAGTGCAATGATGGGTGTCTAGAGGAAGGGGAGAATGGCGATGATGAGGTTGGGGGGAGGCAGCAGCGGCGGCAGAGCCATGGGTGCTTGCTCGGGTTTTGCTGCTGCTGCGCTCTTCTCTTCTTGCCTGCTCGCGCGGCTTGTGTGTGTGTGTGTGTGTGCAGGTTTTTTTGTGTGTACGAGTAGGCGTGTTTAATTGCTGCCGCTCGTGTTTGTGTGGGGGAGCCGGCGATGGTGTGCTGTGCTGTGCTTTGTTTGGTTTCAAGTTGTTAACCGCGAACTTCGGAGGTTTATAGCACTGTCCTAAATATTTTAAATATAGGTTTTTATGCATAAAAATTTTATTTTTGATCCTGTTCCGATCGTGGGACCGTCCGGCGCTGACACGTGGCGAGTCGTACGGTCCGGGACCACACGATTGCACTGTAGCTCAATCGTGCGGTCCAGGACCGCACGACTGGAGAGACGTGCGCTCGGGAACCGCACGATTAAGCCGGTGGTTTTTTTTGTTGCTCTGTATATTTGTTATTTGTAGGGTATAAATAGAAATTTTATATGTATTTATAGAGTTATATTTAAAATATAATTGTTTTAGATATACGAAATGATGTTTAAAAAAATATGATTTTTATGTAGAGTCTTGTTTACGTGTTTGTGTAACTTTTTTGTAATTATAAATATTAAGAATTTTCTTTGGTAATGTATTTATGTGTAGAGTACGAACGAAATTTGTGATATGAAAATTGAGGTGCAAAATTTTCTGAAAAGTATTTTCGAAAGCTCCCGACGTATACGCTCGGTTTGCTTATCTTGGTGACGCTTATCTTATTCGATGTAGTTGATTTTGAAACTACATATAATGGGATCCTTGGCCTGCCAGTTTTAGCCAAGTTTTTGGTAGCCACGCAAGCATTATGGTTACCAAAGTCTAAAAATATCAGGACCAAAATGGATCATAATGTTGGAGGGAATAGAAAAATGGCTTATGCCTGTGATCGTATGTCTCTCGAACTGGTCGCTGAATTACTAGCCAGAAATACTAACCCGCCTTCTATGTAGGCAAAGCACTCAAGGCCAAAGGTGGCTCTAAAACCCTGTGACCAAGTTAAGGAGGTGCCCCTCGACAAGGACAATCCTTCAAAAAATGTCAAAATATCATTTGGACCTGAGAATGCCAATACCACCATTCGAAAGTTATTGGTTGGGTCAGGACTCGATCCTAAATAGGAAGAATCGCTCATCTCCTTTCTCCAAGCAAACTCGGATGTATTCGTGTGGTAAGCATTCAATATGCATGATGTCTGCATGGAGGTAATTGAGCATAAGCTAGCACTTCGGCCTGACAAAAAAACCTGTCAAGCAAAAACTGTAATGTTTTGCACTTGATTGGAAGGAAATAATCCAGTCAGAGTTCAACAAGATACTCAAGGCTGAGTTTATTCATGAAGCCAACCGCCCAGAGTGTTTCACCAACCCTATAATGGTTAGAAAAAGTAATAAAAAATAGTTAATATGTGTAGATTTCACATATCTCAATAAAGCTCGTCCGAAGAATGGTTTCTCCTTCCACGCATTGATCAGTTTATTTACTCTACTTCCCGTAGTGAGTTATTATGCTTCTTATATGCATATTTCAGGTATCACCAGATTGGTATGTGTAAAGAATATGAAGAGAAAACCTCCTTCATCACACCATACAGAACTTTCTGCTATGTGAAAAATACCTTTTGGTCAAAAATGTCGATACTACTTTTCAAGGGTTTATGCAAAAACCTTTAATCCACAGATTGGTTGGAACTTAGAGGCCTATATTGATGACTTGGTTGTAAAAGTGTCAACATCGGAGACCATATTTCTGACTTACAATAATTTTTCTCTAACTTAAGAAGACATAATCTTAATTAAATTCGGAGAAGTGTGTGTTCGGAGTTTTCTCTAGAAAGCTTCTTGGTTTTCTAGTTTCAGCTAGAGGGATTGAAGCTAATCCAGAGAAAATAGTAGCCATCAAACAGATGTGTCATCCGACCGCAAGGAAAGAGGTACAAAAATTCACTGGCTATATAACAGCGTTGAGTCATTTCATAGTACGGTTAGGAGAAAAAGAATTATCTTTCTTTAAACTTTTTTAGAAATGGAAGTTTCAAATGGACTAAACAAGCCAACGATGTCTTTGAAAAAGTCAAGGAATATTTGACAAGTGCCCCGGTATTATCCTCTAGGTCATGTTTTCCAAAACAGGGAATCACCAGGACGTATAGCAAAATGGGCGATCGAACATGGGGAGTTTGATCATTTTATTTCATGAACAGTCATTAAGTCCCATGCTTTTGCAGAATTCATTGTTGAATGGACAAACTCTGAATTCATCCAAGGGCCCAAGTACAAAAAGCAAGACCAGCGGACTATGTAATTCGACGGGTCCTTGACGAGAAAGGGCTCGGGGGTTGGGGTAGTCCTTATTTCTCCTACTGGGAAAACATAAAACACGCCATCCAGTTAAACTTTCCCACTATAAATAATATGGCAGAATGCAAAGGTTTACTGGCAGGGCTCCAAGAAGCAAAAGTACTTGAGATTCATAGATTACTAGTAAAAGACGATTCTCAATTAGTAGCAAATCAAATAGGGAAAGAGTATAAATGCTCAAATATCATGATATCATCTTATCTTACGGAAGTACGAAAACTAGGAAAGCATTTCTTTGGTTTGAAAATCCAATACATTCCTAGAAAGGAAAACTTTCTAGCAAATTAGTTGGCACATATGACTTCCTCAAGATCACATGTCCTGCCAGAGTATTTCTCGAGCAACTCGACAAACCCTCAGTAGTCAAGCATTCCTAAGACGCTTCAGTGGAGGTCGCTCATATCGACCCCAACAATGATTGGATGACATCAATCTATGAATATCTTCAGCGTAGCGCACTTCCTAAAGATGACGTAGAGTCTGATCGTATGACTTGTGTCAAAGTGCGTACAATGTTAATTTCATAGACAACAAGTACATCAACCTGCACAAGCTCTCAAAACTATATCACTTTCTTGGCCTTTCGTAACCTGGTGTTTTGACATTTTGGGACATTTCCAAAGATCACCCGGGGGTTTGAATTCCTTTTCGTAATGATTGACACATTCACAAAATGGATTGAAGCTAAACCAGTTGTTAAAATAACAACTGAAGCCACCAAGAAATTCATACCAAAAATGTGATTACACGATTTGGTGTTCCTACAATTAGACAACTTGGTGTTCCTAGTCGTATAATCACAAACAACGGTACCTAGTTTTCGAGCGGAATTCTTAGGAATTATGCGAAAATCTAGGTATCAAGGTATATAATAGGGCAGTAGAAATATCCAATGGTATACTAATACAAAAGATTAAATACCGAGTGTTCGACTAGTTAATACAAATGTTAGGAGCTTAAGTACAAGAATTTTCTTCTGTATTATGGGTTGTTCGGACCATGACTAGTCGTACGACCAGAGAAACACCCTTCTTTCCAGTTTATAGAGCAAAAGACATGCTTCCTTCGGAATTAAAGTTGGGCTTTACTTAGACAGATCATTGTAATGATAACGATCAAGAAAATCATCTGATCAATGATATTAATTTACTTGAAGAACGAAGAAATGCAGCCTTAATACGATCTACAGTTTACCAATAAGCCATGAGAAAGTATCATAGTAGTAAAGTACATCCTCGTAGCCTAGCTATAGGAGATTTGGCTCTCTAGAAAATTTAGAGCCAGACAAATCATAATAAACTTTTGCCTAAATGGGAAGGTCTCTACACTGTGATTGAAGTCACCAAACTAGGCTCAGTATGACTAGCCATGTTAGATGGGCATGTTCTTCCAAATTCTCGGAACATCGATCAGTTACTTAAGTTTTATGTATAATGTATTTTTTATTTCTATGTACCAATGAGTTACATTGTCATTCTTTCTTTTCTAAATGAGTATTTTTATTTATACCACATTATCCCAAGTTTGGTCACAAACTATCATTGTTGTCTAAACTACTCGAAGAAATATCCATATTTCTCTAACCTCCTTCTTAGGCATGATTTTTACTTTATTGGTTTTGATATTTTATTTAAATGCCATGTGGATCATTATCGTGACCTTCACAACAAGGTTTCTAATAATAATTTGCACTCTTTCCTATGGGGAAAACAAGTAAAAAGAAAACAAACAACTGACATAGTCTCTAACAGCTCGGGGGCTCGAAGACTTTATTTCTTACTTCATTATGTTCTTCTCTTGTTTAACCTGGTCAAGACACGGAAAACCTGCTAGTCAAAATATTTCCTCTCTGCACATGGCCATGCCCACTGGAAGGAGTTTCCTAGTTATGGTCTTTTCCTATGATCTTTGCTGCCAGTTGAACCTCAAGATTGAATACGTTTCAGAAAATTTTGTTCACACCTTTTGTCCTTAGCTATCTTACGACCAATTTGGATAACGAGAATAAATAAAAGCACTTGTCTTTTTGCGTACATTCTTGCATAATTTCTTGTTATTCTTAAAATCGACACATTTATGTCATAATACCTTTCTGATCAGTTTATGACTATGATATATCACGATTATAGCAAAGGCATCCAAGACTAGTTGAAATCCTTCACTAGCTCTGTCCAATATGATTTCCTAGTGCTACTCGATCCTTTCAAAATTATAATTGAAGTGCATTGATATACTTAGTCTATCGATCAGAAGAAACTGCATCTATTTTCTAGTCTACTGCTTATTTAGTAATTTGTACTACTAAACAAACAGTCGGGGGCTAGGAGAGATACAACACTCTTCGAAAATTTTTAAAAATGACAAAAACTTTATTACTATCAAAGGTAAGTTCTTACATAAAGCATTTCATTTTACATAGTTGCTAACTACTCATCGGAGCTCCATACTGGCTACTGTCCGATGGAGACCCAACCTTTATCTCTTTAGCTATCTTGTTCACAAAAGGCTTTACCTCTTCAAAGAACTTGGCTGCTTGTTCATCCAAGCAGTTGAATTCCACTCCGAGCACTTGAAGGTTGAGAAAAGCGTCAAAAGCCTTAAGCTTTGCTAGGGCAAAGCTAATTCCATCTGTGATGGCATCCCTCATGGTCCGCTCGTGGTTGCTCCTAGAGGTAGCTAGGAGGTCGTAAGGCCTTAAGACCAATGTGGTCGTAAGCTTTTCAAAGCTATTACCCAAGTATCCCTAGTCAGATGACTACTATATATGTTACCCGACCAACAAACCACTCAGCGATTTCATGAACTGGTATAAGGGCCTGCTTCCAGGGAACTCCTCCTGTGTGGCGAATAAAGTACATGATTTATGTGCTCCAAACAGCACGACGTTTCGGCCCTGCATCTCTAACAACAACCGAAGATCAGTTATCATTAGATATGTCTCTATCTGACAACAACCACCACTTCGATCAAACCTGATAATTCCACAAGACGTCTCGTTAGATGGATAACTGACACCCCTTCAACGTTATTTAAAGGTTGATGAGAGAAGAAACAAAAGGTCAAGGCCAAGTGGAATAGATAGAATCGGAACCAAAATTTGAAGAATCAATCAAGATCTTCCGATCGGTGAGAAGATTGTAGAGATTAGGGCTAGTTACATCCTTTGTAACCAGTTCATAGCAATAAAGATCACCCTCTTTCTCTTACTGAATCATTCCAAGGAATCCGACTTACTTTCTCACATTTTTGTAAGATCAACGACCTAATCGTCAACAATAGTTAACTTTTGGAATTTTAATTTCTTGATCTCCATAGTTTCTCATAACTATTGGAGTGAAGAATCGGTAAATACTTTGGAAAAATTTTGTAGGAATTATTTACCCTCTTTGTCGCTATACCGGTCCTACTCAAAGCGGTTTATCTGCTTATCAGCATTCGATTCGTTTATATAAACATTCACATTAGAATCAAAAACTATCAGCAACGGCCGAAAAGAATCCATCCTATGTCTGCCCAAAAGCCCACAGGGCCAAGCTAGGCAACCCAAATGGAGGGGATTAGCAATAATTGCCTCATTTGAGCCTTTGACCACCGATGATCGCCACTAATTACCAGGGCCTAGGGGCTCCATGCATGATGGTGTTGCTGCATGCATTTGTAGGGCGCTTGGCCTAGACAGAAACCCCAGAAAGGCTGCAGCCATCAGGTGAAGCTTTGATTCTTTTTGGACAGTGCATGATGGCTAATGCCACTGCCTAATTCAACCGGCCCCTATTTAATACTACGGCCATCGCTTTTCCTGCCGGGCTTGTCTTGGCCGGTGGGTAGCACAATCTCAGAATCAGTACTAATGATCTGCTTGATTTTAATACTACCAGTGCTACTAGTCCAGTGGATGTGACTTGTGAGGTCGAGCAGATGCTGCTCTTGTTGTGTGAAGATCGCGGAGCACGAGTAATTTCTTTTCCTTTCCCTTTTCCTTTCAGATGCTTGGATGGGTGCAGTGCAGCGCGCCACCATCATGTGGTTCAATATTGGGGCGAGCGAAATCTATCGTCTGTCGGGCCGACACGACAGCATGGACGCTGCGCCTCCGGTGGACGGATGGAGGTGAGTACGCGGCCATGATTCGGTTCGGCTGGTTTTGCCGTCGCCGTTGCATCGGCGATTTGGCGTTAGTGTATGGTGCTGTGGCGACAGACATGGTGCAGTGTATGTGTACGTTTTATCACTTGCAAATTGGAGAGTGGTAGGGGTACAAACGGGTCGGATTAATTCCGATCGATCCGGTACCGAATCCGATTGGTACCGAATCCAGAGAAAAAATATAGGTTAGGATATGGTAACAGCAATATCCGTCCGAATCCGATACGTTTTCAAGTTTGATTTCAGGTTAGTGCTTCTATTTGATGTTTCATTTTCTTTTGCAATGGTAAAATAAAATCTTTCACATCAGCTATTAAGTAGTAACATCAAGTTCTTGACAGTACGTCTGGCACCGAATCCGATTGGTACCGAATCCAGAGAAAAAATATGGGTTAGGATATGATAACAATAATATCCGTTCGAATTCGATCCGTTTACATCCCTACAGAGTGGTGCTTGCCCGTGGTGGTAGTTGGTGCCATGGTGCTTTGCAAGTAGCGATCCGATCCTGGCGTATTTGACATGGTTCCCCTCGTTCCTCGGCGTTGGTAGCAGCCTCGTGAATTTGGGGATTTGGTTTTGGGTGGTTTTGAGTGCGACCTGTGGCCCGGACAGTTTTTGTTACGCGTCAGGAAATGCCCTGGTGCGTTTGCGTCAGAAAGTGGTCGCAGGGCGGCCGGGTGGGTCGAGTCGGTAGGGGCCAAGAAACCGCAACATCACGGCGCATGTCCCCATTGCCGTGCGGGCGCACATGCCCGCCTGCCTTGATCTCTTCTGCTGTGCAAAGGTCGTGGAACCCCAATAAGTGAAGCGAATGAAACTCAAATTTCGCGGTTTACTCTTCAGTTTGACGGTTCTCATCAGCGCTCGATCAGGAATTGGACGGCCAACCCCTCAAAAAAAAAAAGGAATTGGACGGCCGAGTGTGCAACTGGTCCTACCAACGGCCCGGTCTAGGAATAGACGATGAAAAAGCAAGCCAGCCCACACCCGTGTCGGTGCTATCAACTGTCGTTTCGTCAAAACTGGGCCGAAACTCGCGCCCGGGCCCCCATATAACGTACTACGGCGACGTGCGGGCCGACCTACTCTCCGCGGGGCGCACGCGCGGTGAAAGGCGGGCCTTGCCGTGCCGCTCCCCTCTTCGCAGCGTACGTACGTGAGCAGGTCGTGGCCGCGTGGGGATCGCCGATGGCTCGGGCTACCTCGCAGACCGTCCAAAATTCCCCAGGCCAACGGGCTGCGCGGCCGCGTTGCTGGAAACCATCCACCCTCCCCGAGTAATAATATGCGTGCCGGGCTCGTCCCGGCACAGCCGTCGCAGCCTGCCGGCCCTCGTCCCGGCCTCATCCGCTAGTTTGCGACCGAACCACACGGCTGCGGGCACGAGCTGACGAGCCATTGCGGATTCAGAAGACGAACTTTTTAGAAAACAGAGGGGAACAGAACACTCAGTTTCATATATTGAAACCAGAGTACTTTCACAAACTACTGACATCAACTTAGTTTTTAGGGCAGATTTGCCTTTTCCAGATACTAGCCTACACATAGACAGCATCAGGCAAAAAAACAATTACGACTATTACTACTTAACAATCACTTAGACACCGTGGATAACTTCAGCGCAGTATTACAGACTTTTAGGATCAAAACACCCCAAATCCACACAGCTACATTATCCTGCGCGTTGCCGGCGCCCATCCTTGAGTACGACTACTCGCTGCGGGACCTTCGCTCCTTCAGTCAACGTCTTTTCCTCGCCCTGCAGCATAGACCATTGGTTAATCCAGAAACAGACCATGTGTACCAACTTCGTAGGATCAGACAACAATTTGTTTTGGAAACACGATTGATTGTATAGTACCCTGATATTTTTTTTAGAAGGAGCACTTAAGTAAATCCTAATTAACTCTAACCTGGATTTAGGGCTTATTAAAAGGGCCAAACCCTTTTCCCCTAACCAGTCGCCATCTCTTTTTTTTCCCAGATCTTTCTCTCTCCCCTGCTTGGGCAATTTAAATAATTACGATTAATCAAAACAGTAAATAAATATAGAAAATAATAATGACAGAAATAAACAGACTTCAAATGTTAAAAATAATTCAAAATTCGGTTTCCCGAGGCCCTTTTATGCCAAAATATGAATTTTCAGCGAATTTTACAATTTCCGAGGGTCTATATGCAAATTTTCAGTTTAGAGAAGATTTTCACGTAATTTTCTGATTTTTCGAGGGGTTTTCGGTAAGATTTGGGACCCATGTGAAAAATCGAAGGGCCTATTCACATTTTCCAGAATTACGAGGGCCTTTCTGCAAATGTCGGGGCACATATGCAAGAATTGAGGGCTCTTCGGTAATTTTCAGAACTTAGAGGGTTTATTTACAATTTTGCTCCCCTCGGTCCGGGCTGATTTCCGGCCCGTTCTTCGGCCAAACGGCCCATTCAGCCCAACAGCCCATCCGACCGGCTTAACTCACGCGCAGGGTTAGCGGCGACGCTTTCTAGATTTGGGTGGTAGCGGCGACGCTTCGAGCTCGGCGTCCAGGTGCAGCGGCCGACGGCGCTTTGGGCCGAGCGTCGGGTGCGGTGGTCAAGCGGCGCCGGCCGGCGTCGGGTGCGCGGTGGTCAATGGCGCCGGCGCGCGACCAACCCGGGGGAGGCCGAGGCAATGACGCAGCGCTCGGCAAGTGCGACGACGAGGAGGCGAGCCGGTGGCGCGTTCGGTGTCTTGGGCACATCTTCCTCGGGCGGTGGTAGGCGGCAGCGGCGGCGGCGACCGACCAGACTAGCCGATTAGCGGCGTCTGGCGGCCGACGGGCCGCCCGTCTGCGTATTTTCTTTTTTCCTTTTTTTCCAAATATACAGTTCAATCAATATCTACTAAGTGATTTAATCTACCGATCAACATTGTGCCGGCGACTTCAAGTCTACTCGCAGTAGATTAGAGCGGATTTGCACCGTAAAAAAATCTAGAAAGCGAAAACTGCGAGTTTAGAGCGATATAGACAATTCAATCTACTAGTGTTTCGATGATTACCTTCGATTCACCGGAACGATTCGTGCCGATAACGTGTTGAGGAACCGTCGCTGGTGACCAGTTCGATCGATTCCTCTGCTCAATGTAAAACAAGATCAATCGTAGAAGACATAATAGTAAATTGAAACACAGAGATGTAGAGAGAAATGTTAGTCTTTCTTTGTTACTTTCTTTCTGATTGTGTATATACAAAATTACCGATACGACTCTCTATTTATAATCTACTGATAAAATGCTCACTATACGCCAACACTTTCCATCTAGACCCAGATTTTCTAACAGCAACAGCCGCAAACTCGAGTATGGCGGCCACTAGAAACACTCGACTTACGTCTCAATCGTGCAAAGTGCAAACCATCCAGTAGGTGTATCACCATATTCTCCGGGTAAAAAACAAGCGGGCCCGATGGGGCGGCCCAGGCGGGGGCTGGGCGCGGTACAGCCGTCGATGCGCGCAGATGAACGGCCAAGAGGCCTCGGGATCCGGTGCGGCCGGGACCGGGCTGCGAAACGGTAGCCAGGAAGCGAAATACCCGGGGAGCATTCAATTCCGCTGTTCACCCTGTCAGGCTGCCCTGGCCATCCATCCGCTGCGACCACGGACTCTGTGGCTTCGTCCAATGCTCGTGTCGCGTACCACGCGCAGATCTGATGATCGTACGATGCATTACCAATGCGATGGGGGTGATGGTCCCGGCCGTCCGTTCGTCCCGGCCTCGCCTGCCGAGCATCGGGACGTGGAAGGATTGGTTGGTACGCCGCGCGCTGCTGCACGAACGGACAGACGCAGCTTTTTGGTCCTTTTTTGGGACGTGCCGTGCCGATGCGTTCCATCAGGTTCTCGTCGCGTCCTAATAAAAAAAGCCCGGTAATGGGTAAAATTCGACCCATTTTAACTTAAACTTCTAACTTTAGTTTATTTTTTACTATTTCTAAATTTTATTTATTTTATTTTTTAATTTTTTATTGTTTTTTCATATTCGTTTGTATTGTCCATGATGGTCTAACCTATTTTTTTCTGTTTTAAATTTTTTTAAATTCAGTTACGCCAAATAAGCTACCATCAGCTATAGTGTAATTTTAGCCAGCCACAGTGCAATTTAGTCATAAACCAGCTTATTTCAGCCCAATCGAGCGGCACCAAAGCCACATTTTGAAGTTAGAACATATTTCGCTCATTTTTGTTTTAGCTTCTGACTTTTGATTTTTAATTCAATGTACTTTTATTTTGTTTTTTTTCTATTTTCTAGCTTTTTGAACTTTTTTGTTTTTTCCTCGTATTCTTGCATATTGTCCGTGATAGGATAATCTGACTTTTTTATTTTTTTTAATTTAATTATATCAAATAAATTATGATCAGCTATAGTGATAAATAAGATACCTATAATAAAAAAATCATAAGTTATCGTCAAACTAAGTACCACCAAAATATCCTCGTTTCTATGATAGTTGAATTTTTTAAGTTTTATGTGAAATTCCTCTTTTTCTAACTTCTAAATTGCTCTGTAAATCACAGCATGACACGTAAAACACAAAAAAAAATACCGCTGGCATGGTTTCCAGCCACAACGTGCACCGAATCAAACGTTCGTGCAGAAAAGTTAAACTCAAGTCATTATTTCCACCAGTACGAATGATCACGGCCCTCCAGTCACCACCAAGGAAAGAAAAAAAATCGACATTTCCAGGCACAAATCACGATGGATGCGGACTCAATCAAGCCCTGTGTGTCCAGATGTTACTGGGTTAGTATGTGAAACTGTAATTAATCTGAAGAGTCAGTACAGCCGTTTTTTTTTTTTTTTGCGAATCAGTACTGCGGTACTTAGCACCGTGGAGTTCGTACCTGGCGATCTTGATTGCTTGTACTGGTAGGAAAAAGATAAATTTCGCCTTCAACACAGCAAAAAAAGCGAACGCAAGTGAGTCACAGCACTATAACATCTCTGCTCGCACGCTGTCTGTCTTGATTTGATGTTTGATTCGTTCTTGGCTTTTCTTAGTACTACTAGTAGTACTGTACCTCATCTTTTTGCGCATGAAAAGTTTATAGAACCGATCAAACGAGGATCTTAAGTACATCCTACGTCCTTATCGGTGTATCAATCCGTGCACAAGTATATAGATCCACAGACAGCAACACATGAAGGTGTTATCAACAACCTCAGTTATGTACCGTTATAAGTAGGGGTGCAAACAGATCGAATTCGGATGGAATTACTGTTATCATATTTTAACCCATATTTTTTTCGGATTTGGTACCAATCGGATTCGGTGCCGGATCGGTCAGGATTAACCTAAGCCATTTGCACCCCTACTTATTTGTAAGAAATGCATACAATATAACAAATGGAGTAGGAGAACGTACTGTCATGAACTTGATGTTACTACTTAATAGCTGATGTGGAAGATTTTATTTTACCATTGCAAAAGAAAATGAAACGTCAAATAGTAACACTAACCTGAAATGAAACTTGAAAACGTATCGGATTCAGGACGAATATTGATGTTACCATATCCTAACCCATATTTTTTCTCCGGATTCGATACTAATCGGATTCGGTACCAATCGAATTCGGTGCCGGATCGGTAGGCTATGTTCGTCTTGATTTTGGCTTTGGTTTTCACTTATTATTTAATACTATATTTGTTAGCAAGTCTTGTGTGTTTATACGGTCTTGACTTCTGTGTCTCGGCTCCTTTATATCGCCTCGACTCTAGTCAACTATGAGTTCACCTTAATCATGTGTTGTGTTCATATTAGTCATGCGTTTCCATTAACCATTTTCGTTCATATTAGTCATGCGTTCCCATTAGTCATACTAGGCTATATATATGTAGCCTTTGAGACTTGTAATATATTGCGTGTTTGTTCTAAATATTCCACGCTTTCAATATTAACTAATGTTTAAATTATACATCTTTTCAAAACATGATATATATATAGAGAGAGAGACATTGTACCGAGTTTAGTTATATCGGTCAAAATCATATGCAATTATTTTTCTCTACATACTATCTCTCACGAATAATCAGGATTCAAAAACCATAAACCAAAAACTAAAGACACAGCCTAAAAAACCCATTATAGCATTGCTACGGTAACACCCGTAACACTTTCGAGACTATTTGTAAAAATGAGGTATTGAGGTCTAATGTCTTAAGCAGTGTGTGAGACCACGTGGAGACCACCCCTATGGTTGTAATGAGTAATTGACTTTTGAATTAGAATATGTGTAGAGATTGAGTTTGGTTTTTGAGGATTTTGCAGAAGTTTGCTTTCTGGCCGACGACTTTGTGGTTTACGACTTCGTCTGACTAGAGCTATTGCTGTTGACGGCCCGATCGGCAGAACGACCACGGGGTGGTCGAAAGCGTCAATGCTTGAACGACCTTGTGTGATCGATAGTCGTAGTGATAGCTTTTGCAATCTGGTCAATAGTCATAACTTTTGTTGGTCGTGATCGGTAGTCGTAAGACCTAGTGATCGATGGTCGTCGCTTACTGCCTGGTCGTGATCGGTAGTCGTAAGTTGTGTGTTCGATGGTCATAGCGATCGGTCGTAAGCAGTCGTAGCTTCTGCTGGTCGTGATCGATAGCCGTATGCCTTTGCATTTGATGGTCGTAGTGTTTGCTACATGGTCGTAGCAGACTGCTGGGTAGTTGTAGGCTGCTGGAAGGATCTCGTGGGCTACGAGTACTTCTTGAGCATCCGAGTACTCATAAGTCGTACCAGACCAGTCGGTGGGCTAAGGTTGTTCGCTGGAATACATTTTGATTGTGCAAATTGATGATCTTTGTGTATCATGTGGTGTTACATGATGGTTTGATTGTTGGTGTTGGTTGCAGGACTTCGAAGCTAGGCCATGGTGAGGCGTAGGAGGATCGAGGCTAGGCACAGGGAGGTGTTGAGATCCAGAACGGTCAGGAAGACGCTGAAGATGACCGAGGCTGGTAAAGTGGTTGCAAACCAGGACGATGAGAAACCAGAGCAGGAGCTACCAGAGGTGGATATGACGAGCAACGGCAAGGTGGACCGGGACTAGACTCAGGGAGGAGTCGAGGTCCAGACGGTCAAGAATGCCGGGTGCAGTCATGCGCGAGGAGAAGCACGTGGTGCGCCAAGTGACTTGGGTCGTTTACAAGTAAGGACGGTTCGGTGAGATCCAGACATGTGAGAGGCTTGACGACAAGTCATTGTGGCCACATGGAAGATGGCGAAGCATGGGTGAAGCTTCATGGTAAAGGAAGCAGGAAATTCGAGGAAGGCGGTAGAGGGGTATTTTGGTAAATTGGCTAATACTGGGAAAAGTGGCGGTGTATGAAACCACGGCGTTGGCCTAAGTGGTTTAGGTCTTGTATGTGATGAAATTATGAAGTGGACCAAGTATTGATTCACTAATGGGTTAATGGATGTAAGCTGCTTTGAGAAGCGTGCGTGAATAAAACCCGGTGTTAGGTGGGGTTAATCGGTTATCCCCGGTTTCGACTAATGGTAGGATCCATTAGATCTTGGGTTCATTAGTGAACCTATAAAAGGGGGAGAGGCAAGAGTTAGGGTTTAAGAAGGTTGGCTAAGCTTGTGGTGGTTAGCTCCTCCTCCCTCCTATGGGAGTTAGGTTAGAGAGTGGCTATGGGCTCTAGGCTTAGAGCTTGGTCCTTCCAAGGAGGGTGGCTATAGAACAAATCATCTCAAGTGAGCAATACATCAATATTTGATTTAGCTTTTGTGTATCTTCTCTTTGATTGAGTTTGCTCAATGTTGATTTGGTTCTTCCTCTATTTTCTTTTTCCTTTATTCTTCGGTTCTGTCCCTTTTCTTTCTTGATCTTGATGTGTTCTTGGTTTGATCTCGTAGATGCTCTAAATCGCAGTGACAGGTGGGAATATAACCAAAGCCATCTTGGCTATCCTTGACCTACGAGCGGTTCTGATCAACGACTTCGTCTTAGAACACAGTTCATGTGCGCTTGATCAAATCGTAAAAAGGTCTCAACTTGGTTAATAAATTTTCAACTCAAGATTAGAATAACCTCTTGATACCTTAAGCAATTTGCATATAAAGTTTCACAGCCATTTGATCTTTTAATCAAAAGATATGTGGATTTTAGATCTTGTGGTCGTGCATTGCTCTGTTCTTCCGAATCATTTTCGATCGTTTCTGGTTTCGACCACGGTCAAGTCTCAGATCGCATCGCGTCTGATTTCGACCGCACTTGTTTCCGATTGCTCGATGGTCGTAGATTGCGTGGTCGTGCGCCTCCACTACTTTTCGAGCTGTTTACTACTGCAGTCGGTTATGAGTGCTCGACGGTCTTCGACCACATCTCACAACTGCTCTGTTTTGATATCGTTCTTTTCTCTCTCAATCTTTCCTTGATCCAAGAGTTTTGATTTGATTTCTTTGATGTAGCTGCTTGCTGTGACATGTGGGGTTGTACTCAAAGCCATCTTGGCTATTATCTTCCCACGAGCATGGTCGGTTCATCTATTCGATCTCAAGTCTCCGTTCTTGTACGCCTTTGATCAAATTTTAAAAAGGTCTCAACTTACTTACTAAGTTTTCAATCTAAGATAGGATTAGCTTCATGCGTACAAATTTTCGTTGCCATTTGATCTCTGAATCAAAAGATTTGATATTTTCATATCTGGTGGTCGTGCTCCTCTTCTGTTACTTCTAGTTGATCACGGACACAATTGATCTCCTCAATGGCCTTAAGTAGTGTGGTCTGACGCCTCTGGTACATCTAGTCGTTTAAGATCACATTTGTTTTCGATCGCTCAATGGTCGTAGATATCTCGGTCACATTCTGAACTGTTACGACCACACACTGGTTTTCGACTACACGTGTTTCCTGTCCGCACTTTGGTCATCGACTATGGTGGTGTCGACCATTCATTGGCCTTCGACCACGTAGTTTACGATCACATTGGTTTTCGACAGCGCTGGTTTCCGACCACTCATTAGTCCTGAACTACGTTGGCCTTTTGACCACACACATTGGACATCGACAATGTTGGTATCGACCACGTCGGTCTTTGGCAATGTTAGCGTTCTACCACGTTGGTTTCGACCACGTTGGTTTCGACCACGTTAGTTTTGACCACGTTGGTTACGACCACGTTGGTTTTGATCACGATGGTTTTGACCACGTTAGTTTTGACCACGTTGGTTACGACCACGTTGGTTTCGATCACGATGGTTTTGACCACGTTAGTTTTAATCACGTTGGTTATGACCAAGTTGGTTTCGACCACAGTGGCTTCGACCACGTTGCTTTTCTCTGCTGACTGGTTGCGTTCAGTTTGTCTGTCCGGCGCTTTTTGACCAGTAATCGTAATCGACCATGTTGTGTTTCCGATGAGTGGTCGTAACTCGACAACGTTGTGCTTTGATCTGGTCGTACCGAGCTCTGTATTTCTCTGGTTTTTCAAGTGAACTTCACTTCCTAATCTTCGTAGTTTTGTAGCTATTGGAGTAAAGTATTTGTAAATATTTAGAGGAAAAATTTTAAGACACTATCCATACTTCTCTGTTACCTGTCCGTCTACACAGTGATACGTGTCAAATCTTGCGGTGTGGCACCAGCCACCGCGTGCCCACAAATGTATCTAGAAATCGGACCGAGCCGGCGGGTCCACCGGAAAGAGAAACGGAACTGAAGCCTAGTCCGGCCTGGTTTTCGCTATTAGACTGCACGTGCAATTGAGCTAATAACGGAACCGAAAAATTATCATGGTTAAGCTGGCCGGTTTCGTACCAAACGTCCAAACCGCTTGGAAACCAGGAGGGGATTTGAATCCAACACTTTAAACTGCTTGTGCTTACCACTGACCACACGACCATTTTTGTTGTTGTGTTTGGTACGTAAACAGCTTACAATATAATTCTAGCACGTATACTTCAAAAATATATTATTTAAATAATATTTAATAGAATTAATCGTAATTGCTCTGATTAAATATAGCATTACCCTTTCTATTAGAGATAAATATTATCTAATTTTATTAAATATTATTTAAATACTATACCTCCTAGGTATATGTACCGAACTTATATTCCGGAACAAAGAAAGTAATAGACTACAAGGATTGGCAGTCTAACCAACGTAGTTGAAGTCTCAGTGAGTCAGCAACTAGTATGTTTTCAATTAATACTAGTTGCGAAGGCGCGGCGCCATACCGTGCTAGCTATCACGTGGGAATACGCTACGATGCGCCATAGGGGCCTATATGTGAAAAAACCGAAAGTAAGGGTACATACGTAATTACAAAGAAAAGGAGGGTTTATTTTGAAAAAGCAAGGATATATACGTAATTCTGAAAAAATAAAAGATTTTTTGCAAAGTCGCTGATATGTCGCGGGGCCCACCGGAAATCCCCGAGCTATAGTAGAGAAAAAGGAGGGGTTTTTCTACAAAACAATAATTTATACGTAATTGCTATAACAGAGTGAGCCTGGTGTCCACACCATCCCGTTGATTGCTAGATAGATGCATCAAATTTATACTTCAAGCATATCGATTTTTGCACACGCGTGATCCTCTACTTCTCGCCGGCTTTCATTTCCCATTTCCGTTCGGAAGCTCTCAGAAAACCCCACGCAAGGTAGCAGCAGTAACCTATGAGCAGCATGTTTCCCTGTAACTGTACGCAGGCATATATAGGGCTCGCCATAGATGAGCAATGTGGCGTGCATGCATACGTTGCATAGCATAGCATCTGCATTTGCCATTTGCGACTACTGCCCACCCATCACCTGCAGATCGATCATGGAGACATCACGTCGCCCTCAGCAACGATGCTTCCAAAAATTGGCAAGGCTGTTTCGTCACAGGGAGTCGTTGTGGTAGGCCATGCTGCGACCATGGAGAGAAGGGCCATCTCGGTCGAACGCTCATCCATTAATTCATTCACTGCTCTCAAATGAATTAGACTAGATATACTTGTGCATCCAGCTAGTAGCGTGTGATAGAACGATGTCAGACTCAGAAATTATTATTACTTCCTAGGTGTTAATTTGTAGGCTATGTTCTTTCAGACTGTCACTAATGACTTTTTTTTATATATTTTTGAAGACGACAGCAGACGACAGTGGCGAATCCTGGATAAAAATAGAGGGGGAACTCTACTATTGAGGCTATAGCACAACATAAATATATCAAAACTACATCTACTAGTCTTTTACTATTGGAATATCAAATTCATATATAAATAGGAAGAGAACAAATGGACAATATACAATATAATAAATTTAGCACCTTACTAATGGATAATGTGCTCAAAAATGTTTATAAATATGTGAGTACCGATCTATAGATAAGAAATATCAAATGTAGTGATACAATATTAAATTATGAATCCTCATAAACATTAAAAATGAAATGAAAATATACCACTAAATCTGATTACGACACAATTTCACTCTACGAACCTTTTTTTGCTTCAGTTCTGCTTTCTATGGTTGAAGGGTTACTACTAGTTACATTGATTGAGAAATATTTGTGAAAAGTTCGCTTCTCTATTTTTATAAATATAAGAATAATTAAATAACAACTCGTTAATAACTGATTAAACAACTTAGCTAATCGGTAGAACAATAATAAAATGGGATTCACATAATCGCATTCACTCACATTCATAGTCTCACAGATCAGTGAATCACGGATTCACGGTCGCCGGTGTCGGTCATCAGTCATCACGCCGTCATGGTGTCACCGCATGTTCGCAATCTGCATCACGGGCTCACCTCACGCCGGCCTCACGGAGACGAGTCACTGCGCAAACGGCAAACAATAAATCAAGATTTACCGCGATCGCCGCTACCACGCTCATCTCATCTACTCTCTCATTTGCTGCTCCTGCTCACCTCGGCCTCTCCGTCTCTCTCGCTCCCCGAATCTCCGAGACTCCGATGACTCCGAATCTCCGATCTCCGAAAGTCCGAATCTCCGATGCGTCTGAAGTCCAATGCGCCCGGCATCCTCGCCGATGCCGCCACTCGGCCGCCACGCCAGCCGGCCACCGCCACCGAGTGGCCGACCGCCTCCCAGTGCTCCTCTCCTCCGCGCGCCGAGCCTCTCTCTGTGCCGGGCCGCCGACTGCCTCATGCCTCCCCACCACGCCGACCGCCTCCCCCTCCTCGGCTCCCCCTCCGCCGCACCGGCCGCCGGGCTGTGGGCTGCCAACTCCGCGACTCATGACGGTGAGTCTCTACTCTCTCTCGGCGACGGCTTGGGCGCTCAGCCTCTCCGTGACCTGATCTACTGCTGAGGCGTTGTGTTGTACTGTTGTTCAAATTCCTCAACCTTATCTACTGTTGAGTGTTGACTGTTCTGCTGGCGTTGGGGTTTTGGGCCAGGATTCGCCACTGACTTGGGCCGGCTAGGGTGCTGGACCTTAAGACACCGACTGGGTCTCGCCTCATGCTTTCTTCAATCTTCTTCAACCTCCGGGCCGGCTGGGTCTTCTTCCACGGTGGGAGGGGGGTGCTCGAGCACCCACTAGCACCCATGGTGGATTCGTCCCTGGCAGACAACAGATACATCAATGCGGATGACATATATAATTTTGAGTTCAAAAAATTATTTGAAAAATTCACTTTAAAAAGCCGTCTCATTTTGAGATTTAGTTTTTTTACTTTTGGAAAAGTCAAAAACCAAAAAGAACACCACTATAATGATTCCAGCGAATTACCAAAAGAACACCACTATAATGGTCCCAGCGAATCTATGGGATTAAGGACCCGCTCATTTCGGTCTGAGTTTCTGGTTTCTGACTTATTTTTTGCTATTCCTAAATTTCGTCTTTTTCTGACTTTTTAATTCTTTAGCTTTTTTGCCGGTTCGTTTTTTCCGTGTTCGTTTGCATTGTATGTGATGTGCTAATATGTTTTTTCTATTCTAATTTTTTTAAATTTAATTACGCCAAATAAACCACCATCAGTTACAGTGCAATTTCAGCAAACTATAATATAATTTCAGCCATAAATCATTTTTTTTCAGCGAAACTAAACGGCCTGTAAGGCTCTCTTTTAGAGCTACTGAGGACAGTGTTTATTCTTTTCTTTGCTGGCCTAGCTTAAAAGAAAATCCAAAATTGCGTAGGGCCAGGTAGCACTGTAGCACATTAATAAAAAAACATTTGGAATGCATACATACAAATGTGAATGGAGGCACTGCCAAGAATTCCGCACATTACGATTGATGCCGTATTGACCAATCCATCTTTTTTTTGAGCTAACCATACAAACGAAAACTTGCATACTCACTCGCGCGCACAGCTACGGAAAAACATCCGTACGCATGTGAAAATGGCAGGCCAAGCCGAATCAACGCTCTTTATCACATGACATATTTTTTAGTTTTTCAGTAGCTTTTAGCTTTTAATTTATTAAATTAATAAGTTATAGTTTCTACAGCAAGAATTTTTCATTAGATTAGTAAGCCATAATCTAAAAGAACATATACATATATACATATTGCTACTTGCTGGATAGCTTCGTGTCACTGCTACACTCAGTTAAATTTTCTGTAGCACTGATACTCGTAGATCAGGGGCACCAAGCCTAATTAAATACTAACATGCTGTCAGGCTTGCCTCACTGAATATTCGAGAAAATTACCTGCAATTAAGCAAAATGTGTAGAGCTCTCTTCTACACCTGTATTATTTCTTCTGTTTTACAACAACTACCGCTTACCACTACTACTAGTTACTCTTACTATAGTATTTAACTAAGGTAAGCTCTAAATTAGTAAAGTACGCAGCGCTGGTGGCTGGTGCAATGCGCTCGTGACCACCTCCATTCTCTCCTTGCTCACTCTCTTTGGCCCCATTTTAAACAGCATACCTTTTGGTTTACAGAAGCCTAAGACTCTGTTTATATTGCTTCTAAAATCTACTTTTTAGAGTACCTAACTTTCAAACAGATTGTTTTTTTGAGACAAGATCTACTAGTCGATCGTAATACATATTGCAACGACTTTATTTATATCGGTCAAAATCACATACGAGTGTCTCTTTCTACAATCTATTATTACTTATAAATCAAACCTAAAATTCTATATGAATGGGCCCTTAAAGCCATTTAGAACACGTTAGTTTTTTAAAACTGTTTTTTATATTTTTCTTTATATTATCTACTAAATAACTGAAAAAGCTAACTGTAACTTTACAAAAGCCAAAAGACAAATACTTTAGAACACCTTAAAGCAGCCTTGTCCTTTCCTCCCCCTCTCCACCCATACATGGCTCGCCTCCCTCCCTGTCTCGCTCCACATAACCATCACAGTAGTGCAGTGAGTGCATTGCATTGCACTACGTTGTGTTAGCCAGTTGCTAGGAGCGAGGGAGGTACGTACGTAGATGGCGAGCGGTGCCGGGGAGCACTTCCTGAAGCAGCTTAGCGCGAGCAACGGGGTCGGCGGCGGGCTGCAGACCGCGCAGGAGGAGTATGGCGGCCGGAGGAGGGGCTCGAAGAGGTGGTCCAAGAATAGGGCGGCGAGGGGAAACGGTGGCGGCGGCGGGAAGGGGGAAGCGGCCGCGGCGGCGGCGGGGAGGAAGCGGGTGATGGTGGTGGTGGACGACAGCTCGGGGGCCAAGCACGCAATGATGTGGGCGCTCACGCACGTCGCCAACAAGGGGGACTTCCTCACGCTGCTCCACGTCCTGCCGCACTGCGGCGCCGGCGGCAGAGGGGAGGAGCCCCCCTCCCTCGCCAACTCGCTCGGCACGCTCTGCAAGGCCTGCAGGCCTGAGGTACTATACGTGCCATTTGTGTTTTGTGCACTACTTGAGCTAGTTTACTTGTGTTCTGTGACTTCAAATTACAAGTTTTTAGGCGCTTAGTAGTGAGTCATCAGTCATCAGCCATGTGTCTCTACTCTCTCGTCTCCTCTACCTTAGCAGCTTGGTTATTGGCTTCCCATTGGAAGCATGTGCTTGGATGCATGCACAAGAGAGTGGCTAGTAGTTCACACAAAATTTAGACCAATATAAAAATGTTTCAGTGTACTTCATCTGTACTATTAGTTCATAAAAATAGACCCAACGAAAATGTTTTTAGTGTAGTTGAAGAGTCAATAGTGTCGAGTTTTGGCTCTTGGGTAATAATCCTGGAGTTCACCTGAGGCTACAGACTTTCAGTACTTGGTGGATAGATTCGTAGATCAGATCACAAACATACACGAAAAAGGGAATCATAGCCCACTTTTCATGGGTGGATCGTGGATCTTGGCAGGCCTAAAAGGCCCTCAGCCTCCATAAAGAAACGGATTAGGAAAGAAAAGGTTGTGGGGTTCCCATAGCCATTAGCAAAATCCCACAGCAACCGGCCGTAAACAATGGCATTATGAGATCGAATCCTGCCGTGATTTGCTTGCTTGAATCAAAAGCCAGCATTTCAATGTGGTGTACTTCCCTGCGTAAATGTAACAGTACGTGCATGAACTATTCCTTCGTCCTCCTGCCTACAAAAAAAGGAGGGCTGATACGCAATGGGTGTGAATGTTGTTAGGTGGAGGTTGAAGCGCTCGTGGTCCAAGGGCCCGAGCTGGCCACTGTCCTCAGCCAAGTGAAGAAGCTGGAGGCCTCTGTGCTGGTGATCAGCCAAAGCAAGCCCTCTCCTCTCTGCTGGCTAAGTTGGTAAACAACTCACCACACACTACCGTAGTTTTCTATCTTATCCCTATTTGGGGGTGTGTGTGTGTGTGTGTGTGTGGGGGTGTTCGTGAAGCTCAGGTCAACTATGAATAGAAACTGGTGTCAGTCTATAGTGTTCCATTAACAAAGAGGAAGTCCATAGCCATTCATATCTGGATCCCAGTAGGAACCTTCGGTTCTACCTCTACATTATCATTGTTGTGTTGTTTCTAGCATCAGTTCAAGCTTATCCTTTCAGGGGAAGAACCCTAAAAAACCAGGTTTAGCTTTTGGATTGAACTGATTACCACTAGATTTGCATTGGAGGGAGAGATCTTCTGTAAGGGCTTTTGTGGCCGCTTTTTGTGATGAGCAGGCCCGCTCACTAGCAGTGAGCAAGCTGCTTGGGAGGAACCCTTGTTCACCACCGCTCAATCGCAGGGTCCATGCCTTTTGGGAAAATAACACTAGACTGCAGCTCCATGTGCTATCCATAAATCACACACATGCTTTTCTTGTCCTTCTAGTTTCAACTCAACAAAATAAAGCAAGAATCCCACACGTACCTATCATTTTTGCTATGTTCATGTGCTGAACGAAACAATGTAGTATCATATGAAAACTGAACCAGGGGAAGTTAATTTTAATCTTGTCATAACTAGCTAGTCCTTGCTGAGCAAATGCAAATGTGTCTGCCTGCAACTTGCAGCTTCCTGCGAAGCAGTAGCGAGGAGTTCGTGGAGCAATGCATCAACCAGGCTGAGTGCCTGACGTTGGCAGTGAGGAAGCAGAGCAAAGGCGTCGGTGGGTACCTCATCAGCACCCGGTGGCAGAAGAACTTCTGGCTCCTGGCTTGACAAGCCCACTCAAGAAATTTTAGCTTGCTGCCGAGGCTTTCTGGTTTCTACATGATCATATTTTTACTCCCATATATCTTCTGTCATTCTGCTCAACTGGGTACATCATAAAACCCCCCTTTCTGTCATGTTGTCACTGTGGATCGTGTTGCTTCTTCCCGTTGTAAAGCCAAAATTAAGCCCTAGATCTGACCCTCCTACCAACCTACCTTCTTTTCAGTGTCTGTAATCTGTGCATCGTACCATCGTGTAATGTTGCATAAAGGACCAACTCTGTTGTTATGTGTTGGTTGTTTGCTCTAGTATAGTATTTGAGGTTTGTTTTCCATTTAACCTACTGCTCCTACCCAATAGCTTGATTGCTTAACCTCCACAGGAAAGTCAGTGTAACATGAGGTTACTTTTTTTCACGACTAAAGGCCACATTTCCAATGCAATAGCTGGGAAATGAAAATATAAAGAATTAACCAAGTTTGCATCATCCATTGTATGTCACTGTGTCACTGACATATAGGGAAATTTCCATATGCATATAAGGAATTAACCCAAATATAAAAGGAACGACCTTGGCATTAGCATGACATCGATAGACCAAAACGGTGCGTGTAGGGGGGCCTGGTGTAAGTTGTAACTCTTAACTTGAAGTTTGGGAGCAGGAGGTGCAGTGGCCATTGGCTAGGCTTGGCCGTGGTCCGCATGCCGCTATTCTCTGAATCCCAGCACACCCGTGGGGCATCTCTTTTAATGGTCGCGGGGTTGGGGGGCAACCGGGCAAGAACTAAAAGAATTGCTAGATGTAAATATTTGCAATGCATCAGGTAAAGCCTCATCTCTCACTGAGAAATTGTAAAATCACAATGTGAGTCGCCCAATCAATTCAAGGACAGATTGTTGTCTCCTAAGGGTCTGTTTATATTAATTTTTGTTTGAATAAGTTAGAAACCAATATAAATATCTAACTTTCTAAAGTGGTTTCCCTACTGCTCTTGCTTCTATCTCACTCTGAGGATAAGACAGAGGAGGATCACGAGCGTATCACACACCTCATTCCTCTCATCCCTCTCTAGCACGCGCATCTCCCTCCCATTTTCTGTACTGCTTGCCGCTCATTCTAAAAACTTTTTTCGGATACTACTATTTATTTTTAGCCAAAAACTATTAGCTACAATTAATATGAACATACCCTAAATCATAAGGATGCTAAACTTGCAGGCTCCCCATCATCTCAATCCAACAATGCTAATTTTGTTTCACTTTGCATATCCTCCTATGATCTAGATGGGAATGGAAGTTCCATAAGAAAGGTCTACTGCAATCATAGGAGAGAACAGATCACCGCAACCAAAAAAATTAGTCTACTCCAAATGTTACCGTCCCTGATTCATGTTGCCATGGCATTGTCTCTACCCAAGAGTCCAAGACCGTTTCCAGTACACTGCTCCCTTTTTATGACTTATTTTACGTTGTAATGTCATTTTTACACTGTACCTGCTTGGTTACTATTAGATTTTTCAGCGTAATTAAAATTTTAAAAATAAAATAAAGGTTATACATAAACAATATAAAGAAATAAGAAAGAAAACAAAAACGATAAAAAACGAAATTAAAAAGACTAGAAGAGCAGCGCCTTAGCATCACAACGTATTTATCAAGATCGTCCGCGCGGGAACCGACAAACCAGCACGGCGACAGCTGGACTCACTAGCCAGGGACCATAACTTGTCCTGGTTCCTACATAGAGATGCTAGTTGCACTGCAGCACCATTATGATACACGAAATGATACGTATGGAGAGACAGAGGCTAGCTAGCCTCACCACCATACTGGCAGTAGTAACTCAGCCTAGTCCCCCATGGGAGGACCAGGGCAAGCTCATGATTCTACCGTCCTAGTAACTGTTGAAAAACACTGCCCATGCAAGCTGCATGCCAGATAGTGGGGGCAAAATTTGATGGCCTAAAATAACAGTGCAAAGCTTCAGGTTTCACATTGAAAAGCACACAAGCGAAGGTTCAGGAACAGCTAATGTAACCTGCAAAAGGTTGAATTCAAATCATGCGTGGGCGTTTTCGCGGACTGTTCTAAGTAGATATTGGGGTTGTCCTGGCGTCCTGCTCATTTCGGTATGCTAGTGTGTGCAGTTAATAGCACTGAACAAAAAACAGGAGGGCCTAAGTTTCTGTCTGCCGATCACTGTACCGGAAAGAACTACCCGCGTCTACGTCTCTTGGCATTTTCGTCTGTGAAGGATTCCCACACACTGTGGTCCAGCTTGCTAAAATCTTCTAGCTCTGCAATGGTAAGCAGGTACTGTGTAAGCTTCACCAGCTCTTGATCACCGTTTCTGTTCGAATGGGCTTTCCTGAATGGTTTGATCACAAGACCATTCTGTGGATTCATGATAAAATTCCTTTTGAGGTCATCAAACATGACTGTGTTCTTCTCATTGTAGTACTGTATATGGAAAAGGCAGGAGCAATGAGAAAATTACTCAACGAGAATCCCTCACAGATTCATTAGTAATACACTAAGCATAGAATGCTAACCTCAGGGAACTGAGCCCAAATGACACCAAGAGGCTTGCAGTCGAAAGTTTTCTTTTCAGACTGCTTTTCAGATTGCACAGTTATCATCGCCAAGTGATCCAGAAGAGCAGTAATTTTGTAGTTGGGGTTGCTAAGAACTCCAAGTTGCCCCATCTTCAACTCCACCCATTTCATACTGCATTCAAGGGTCAATGATATTTTTACTACCTATTTCACATCAGTCATAACCACTTAACTGATAGTCAAGGGTGGCAAAAAGCTTACCCAGTTGCTGACCATATCATGATATCATACTCTGAATATGCAGCAGAGAGGAACTGGTGAAGATCTGCAAAAGGGGATTATGGCATGAAACTTACGACAGCTCATTAGAAAACATAATAGTTGTGATGAAAAGTGCCCTTACATGGACGCATGAGTTCCTCAGGATTCTCAGCTGCAGACCTATGGTCAAACAGAGTATAGTCAATGTCTAAGACGAGCAGTCTTTTTCCTTTGCGGCACGGATTCAATAGCTTGATCTACAGGAATAGGAACAGAAAGATATGTTAACCACCACTTAGGTTTAATAAGATAGTAAGAGCTCAACAACTTCCTTTCACAACCAACAGCATGCATTCCTCCACTGGTTGCTTCTGTTGTTGTCTAGACAGTATCAGAAGTAGATTGCAGTAAATAAAGGACATAAACATGAGAGATATGATTAACAGATTATTGCTCACAGAACTTTGTGACTGTGGGTTCAATCAGTGCCCACCCAAGCAGAGAAAACAATGGTTGTCAGTTTTGTCACCGTAATCGCTGTTGATCCATGAACAAGTGAAATCACACAATATTTTCTACTATCAAAGTGTTCAAACTACTCACAACCGGAACCATGCAGGAAATCAGACCAATTTCACATAGGTTGAAGGGAGAACAATCACTAAGAAGAGCATCAGAACTAACAATAAAAAGGCAAAATTGTAGAACCGTACAAGCATGCACAAGGAAGAAGCATATAACAGGAAAAACAGGAAATGAAAATGACAAGGAAATATACCTTATACTGACTTGCGCGCCGTTCTAATTTTTTCTTGTAGACATCTTTATCCTTGATAGCAGTAACTTCATTCTGGCCTAATTCGTGATCATCGCGTATATCTGGATCATCTTCTTGGTCCATAAATATTTCATCTTCAACAGTACTGCAAATTTAGTGCAAGACAACTCAATATACATATAAATTACTGTGAAGGGAACAGTGGGCACCTTCCAAATGGGAGGAAACTCAAATTCAAAATTTTAAACAAAAGCATATTGTTTGAGATACAATGCAGCAAAAGAGTGTTTTGAAACCTTGAAAGAAACCTGAGAACTTGTAATGCGCTGCTGTTGAGTAAAGCTAAAAGGATACAATGCTGATATTGATTTGTTAAGAGTAAGAGTATCGCAGATATTCAGCTCTGATTTCTCCCAGTGGTTGGGATAGTTTTTCATTTCCTTTTTGTAAATATATCTGTACTGTTTTGTCCTACTTTAATATATTCTAACAGTAGTGGTCTCCCCTACTGTTTTCCCTTCTAAAAAAATTAAGACGAGGTCCATTTTCACACAATACGTACTTCACAACGATACCACTTTTCTGGTTCAGAGAAATGATCCCAACTCACAATGCTTTACTAAAAAGCCACAAATACCAACACCTACGTGTTTATTCAATAAATGTATAAGATTTCACAAGCTTTCTCAGTGTCCTCTCAATCAGAAATTTTTCCTAAATCACAAACTTTGGAGTGGCATGCAACTACAGATTCTTAAATATTATCCTATCATATTAGCAGCTATACAACCATACTATATACTCTGTTACATGTGTAGTTTAGTTCAACATGAACACAAAATAAATAGGGGATGGCTATTGTACATGTGTATGTAACTTATGCAATTTACATACACTTTACCGACCATCCACTAATAATGTTGGATCTTTCTACTCTGCCATATGAAGGTTATCACACAACAGTAATCTACACTCAATGTGCAAAATGTATCATGACACTGTATATTAAGAAAGTCATGAAATAATGATCCACCTGTATGAAGAAAACCAAATTACCTCAGTGTGCACTGTAAATAAGCATAAGCAGACTTATGCAGCTTATAATTCAGGAAGTAATCATACAAATTCTACAATCTGGCAAACATGTCAAAATATAATGGGTAGCTAACACCAGAAAACAGACTATATCGGAGCTGACCAAACTGAATTAAATCCATTTGAGAAATTATCCACAGAAAGGTGTCCAACAAAATAAGCTTTGAGATTAGGATACACTACAGGCCCAGACGGCACTGTCCAACAGACTTAGTTTGCTCTCAAATCATCATTCAGATTCAGTTATCATCTCCACAACATGTCAAACTGAACATAACACACTACTGTCTGCATCACTAACAGACAAAAACCATCCAAGCAGTACCACAACTCAGTAACACATCAGGAAAAAATGATCAAAGACCTCTAGGACCTCTAGGATTTAGAGAATAACTTGCTGTTCTCATCCAAAAGCAAAAAAAAAAAAGTCAACAAATTCATATTGCAGCCATCAGTAACAGTTATTCATCAATTTAACAATAACTCTGCATGCTTTACAGATGGTTTGGTGCACTAAACCTAGTCCAACTCCAAATGAGATGCCTATCGCAGCACACCAATGTGATCAGACTGCATGGGCTTAAGGTTTGAGCAGGTAATCTCATCCCTCTCAACTGAAACCTCCTACTACTATTATAATCTCTATCAGCCCCAAACTGGAGCATTTGTGAGTTAATCACGCTCATCTGTCGTCATCATTCACATTGTTCCTCATCCATTCGTCGAACTTGTCAAATAGACAAAACAAATCCATAATTCCATGTACGGCCGTACTAAATGTCTAAATCCCCAACCAAATATGCCGCTCCCACTATCCCAGAACATGAGAAACCAAACACCAAGTTCAAATCACCAACAACACGACGCAAACAGACGAACCAAAAGAGGCCATACAAGCTAGGGTTTATCGATTGGGCCTTCGAGCTCACGAAATCTCACCACTCCCATCTCAAAGCCGAGCATTAGCCCTCGATCCCCACAAAGCGCACATCTCCTATCGATTGACGAACCGAAACCTAATGTTTCCGCGATGGTTACAAAATAATCATCCAATTCTACGCGACTACACTATATTTCGCACACACGCATCAAAACAGCGCAAGTGAAGATACAGGAGGGAGGGGGAGGCAGGGTTTCGAGGAGGGAAAGGGGGATCGCGCTTACCCGATCATGGTGATCGGGACGTTGGGCTTGAAGGGGAGGGAGGACAGGAGGACGGAGTCGTCCTTGAGCATGATCTTGGGGTAGAGCAGCTTCTGCCGCTTGGGGAGCACCTCCGTGACCTCGCAGATGCGCCGCTTCAACTCCCCCAGCGTGTCGTCCCCCACCGCCCGCACCGTGTAGTTCTTCCCACTCCACTTCACCCGCAGAGTCATCTCCTCCGGCGGCGCTGCCTCCGCCACCGCGGAGATCGCCGCCGCGTCCACCGCCGGGGCCGTCGCCGAGGACGAGGGCGCCTCCGCCATGGGCTTGGATTGTGGAGTCGTCTGAACAAGAGGAGGCTTGCGAAAAGAAAAGGGTAAACTTGGTGGTGAGGCGTAACCGGCCTTGGAAGGCGGAAGTACGTTTGCTTTCGGTTTGGGCACTGAACCGAAGGACCGACTGTTTGAACGCTACACACTGAAGGAACTACTACAGTGCCAATTTTTCTTCTTCTTTTTTGAACTTTAGAATCCTTGTTACCTTCAAATGTTGCCTGTGGCAATTTATTTAGAAATGGTTTTGAACACAAATCAACACTCGAGATCCAATACATGAAAGCAATTTATTAGTCCTCTGATTTCTAAGTGAAACCATTTGAATTTCCACATTCACGATCTCAACCATTTTAGGCTCACTCGAACGATTAGGAAGGACACCCTATGATATTTCATCTGACAATTAGGGTCTGATTTTGCGTTGCACATCTGCCTTTCTCAGTTTCTCTAGAAAGTTAGACAGAGCAAGACGATAAAAGTATGCAACCGGCACCCATACCATATTGCATTATTGCTCAACAAAGAAATTTGAGTGACTAATGGAGTTCATATTAATCTCGTCCTATTGTCTGTTGTTCAGAAAAACCGGACAGTGTTTGAGGCGTGAAGGCCAAGCGAAATGCAGCTCCGGAGTGGTGTGACGTGACACAACCGTATGCACTCAAAAAACCGGCAAACGGAGGCCAAAATTTTATACTAGCACCGGCCCATACATAAACAACAGCGACGCATGCATGCATACAACCTTTTAACCTAACCTACCCCCTTTCTCTATATGTATATTTCTTCTGCGACTTGTGGTGAAAGCGTGCACTACTTGTCCTCGGTGAGGTGGCTATATATGCATAATTGCATATATGCATATATGCAAGGAGGGCAGAAGGCGCCTGCAAAGAGAAGTGATAAGGAGTAGGGATGGCAATCGGCGGCCAAGTGCAGGTAGTGCTCGCCCATACCCGCACCGCGACCCTAATTTTCGCCCACGGGCATACCCGTACCCATCCACGGGTAAAAAACCCCGCCCATACCCGCGCATGGGTACCGTCACCATGGGCATACCCGTTTACCCGCGAACTGAGTACATCACATATTCACATTCAAACATCACCAATACATCGCAAATTCACATATTCAACAACATACACACATACATTCACTAGATGATACATGCTGCCGCAAACTAATCTAACTGATGTATCAAATACTACAACTAAACTTTCTACTATAGTTTGTAAATGAGAGGCATAAAGCAACTGGAAATTTGATGCAACTGGAACAACAGATTCCATTTGAAATTTGAACACACTACAACACACCGTCCACATGAAATTCGAACATTCGCACATTGTGAACTAGATTCCATTTACTCATATTCCTAGCGTCTATTGCACAATGTATATACATCGAATCAAGCACCGCGTGAACTCCGAGAGGAGCCGTCGGGCGAGAGGACAGAGATGGAGTCGGGCGTGTCCGGATCGACCCCAATCGCCCACCCGATGGGGGTGGCGGCGGCCGGGGCGCTGTCGTCGGCCGGGAGCAGAGAGAGGGAGGCCAGCCATGGCCCATGGGTCCCTAGGCTCGGCCCGCCAGAGCTTCGCCCTGCCGTGGCGCGGCGCGGACTTCACGGCAGGCGCCGCGACCGCCGGGGCACGCGCGACAGCTGCATGGGCGGGAGCGGAAGGGCGGGCGAAGGAGGCGGCGCGTCCCAGTCAAGGTGGTGGAGCGGCGGAGGAGGAGGAGGCGGCCACAGGGGGAAGAGAAGAGGAGGAGGAGGCGGATCCGAGGCGAGGCGATATGCGAGAGGGGCCGAGGGGCATGGGGCGAGGAGGAGGAGGCGGATCTGGGGGCGGAAGAGGCGGCGCCGGTGGGTGGGGGGGAGGAGGCGGCCGCGGCCGGGGCGGAGGAGGAGGAGGAAGAGGCAAAGGACCGGGGGAGAAGGAGGAGGAGGCGGATTGGGGGGGAGGAGGAGGCCGGCCGGTGGGCGGAGGAGGAGGAGGAGGAGGAGGAGAGGGCGGCCGACGGCAGGTGGAGGGTCTGGGCTGGGGCGATCTGGAGGAGCCGAGGAGGCGGTGAATTGATGAAGCGAGTGGGGCGGTCGGGCGGAGGAGCCGAGGAGGCGGATGAATTGATGAAGCGAGTGGGGGCGGTCGGGCGGAGCGAGATGCGGTAGGGTTTATTTTTTTTAAGATGGCCCACATGTCAGTTTATTTCACGGGTAAACGGGCGAGACGGGCACGGGTAGAGCTAACCCATACCGTGCGTTTGCCACTCCGATGGGCGAGATTTTCCCCATTTTCATACCCGTGGGCAAAGAATGCATCCCATACCGGCTCCATTAGGGTATTTACCCACGGGTACACGGGTAAACGGGCACAATTGCCATCCCTAGTAAGGAGGGGAGCTAGCCGAGACAAGGTGAGATGGCCGCCGCCGCTGCCGTTACGGAGATCATGGCGGTGCTCACCGCCGCGTGGCAGAAACAGGTTGCGGTGAGGAGAAAAGGATACAACAAGACAGTGGGAAGAGAGGTCACGTACGACGGCAGAGCTCTGATGGTGGATGGCAGTAACAGCCTGTTCACATCGGCTGAAAAAAATGATTTATGCTTGAAATTATACTGTAGTTAGCTGAAATTACACTGAACAGAAGTAAGAAGAAGAGGATCAAGTAAAAGAATAGAGAAATTCAAAAATTCTTTTGTGTTCTCTCAGTTTATTTGCGATGTATGCGTTTTCTCCTGGAACAAAGTTAACATTATTTGTGTTTTTCAACATAGCAACGAACGGCAGAGATACTGACGCAGATAGCGCATACGGTTTTAGGATTAAAAAGCTGTTTGAAGAATCCGCTAGACCATCCCATTTTGATATTTAGTCTTTTGATTTCTAGATAAACCAAAAACAGAAAATAAAAACCAAAAAGAACAAACATGGAAGCCATACAGGTAAGTATTCTCTAAGGCAGTTGTCAACACCAAAGAACAAATCATCCCTAGCATTAGTTCTGATGGCTAGCTTACAGCATGCATCCAATTCACTAGATAAACAGAGATGGCCAGTGCAGGTTTCCTTCAGCAATAAAATTGGTTCAGTTAATAACAGTAAATACATCTTGCAAGGAATCAAGCATGCACCGCGAATCATATGAAGCAGAAAACTTCATTCCTTCCTTAAACTTGTGTACGATACAATTAACAGATGTGGCCTAGACTCATAGCGAACGCCAGGAAAGGTGGCCTGGATGTCATACAAACATACGTCTTCTATTATGTTCATGAGCCTGCCCATTTCCAGGTGGGTGCTCTTTGCAGTCTCAAATGTACAAGCAAAAACTACACTAAAAAGAGCATTTTGCAACTAAGAGGTCCTCAAATTCTTTGTAGAAGCAAAGACTACAGTAAAAAGAGCATTTTGCAACTAAGAGGTCCTCAAATTCTTCCTTGCTGGATCAGTATAACTTTGAAGGAAGATAAGATCTAGTGAAATTCATCAGAGAAATCATGTCACGTGCCGAAATACTATCATGCGCGGTGTTCACACATGTGAACAATACCGTAGGTACTGCAGACGCGTGGGTACTATAGCAGACACGTATGATAGGGTTGGATTAATTAAGATAGAGATAGGAATGATTAATTTCCTTATTATATGAGCTCATTATCTTATAGATACATTCTATCTATTAAAGATATGTTTCTTTTAGAGATAGAGATTATTTCTTAGATCTCAAGTCGAGTTATTTCATAGAGATGGAGATATGTTTCTCTTACCAGGAAGGTTTAAGATCGCCCACTTTGCGGAGGTTTTGATCTGGAGACCAACTAATTTAGAACTTGACTGGTTTATTGCTTTATTATGAGTGGTACGGCTCCTCTCTTTATATAAATGAGGTTAGCCCCTAATAATATGGAAGCTAATACAATCTAATACAACCAATCAACTAAAGATAATATCATATTCATACTATCTAAATATAAATATATGCATCTAATTATTTTTAATATAAAGATATATATCTAACTTTTGCTAATATGAAGATATGCTAAGATTATATCTTAAACAGCCACTACATGACCGTGCTACAGTACCGCACGGTACTATTCGTGCTACAATACTCATGATGCTATAGTTATGCGCTGTAACACTACAGTACCTCATTGTATTGTTTGTGCTACAGTACTCACGATGCTACAAGTCCGCGTTGTAACACATACGTTAATCATAAAATAATGGAAATCATGTAGATATGATTATAGATCAAATGAGAATGGCCAGCTAATGCTGAATGTTGAGTCACAAGCACATGTTTTACATGCTTTCATCAACAATGATTATGTAGGTGAGGACAGAAGTAGGCCCTGTTCTTTTCAGCTTTTAAAAGCTGCTTTTCGGCTTTTCTACAGTAACTAGCTTCTAAATAGAGTATTTTTTTCAAGATAGGGTCTACTAGTTAATTGTAGTACATACTTTACTGACTTTATTTATATCGGTAAAAATTGCACGTGAATTTTCATTATTCGTAATCTCGTACAAACAAATTTAAAAGTCACAAGTCATGATTAAAAGCCACAAGTCATGACCAAAAAGAACATGCCCGTACTCTCTGGTGCAAATTTTAGAAAGCACCAACAAAAATAGCATGTCAAACATACTTTCATTGATTTAAATTCTTGAACTATTTTCTAGTTACGTATTCGCTATGTTTGATATCTTCTTCCAAATGTGATTAGGCAGTATGCATGGGAGTCACGATGGACCAAGAAATATCATTCCTCAAGGCACCGATTTCTCTAAGGGAAATACAAAATTCCATATCACTGCTAAGTGTCATGGTTGGCTCACCAGGATGACTTTTAGCTAATTCTATGGACTCCCAAATACAAAAAAGTCAATAAATCGTAAAGATCAGGGAGATCACTAGGCGGTATGCAACTATTAGCCCTCTGGCTCCATTATAGTACAATAAATAAATGGGTAGAAGCGTAGAGCCATGGTTTATGTTGACATATACACCGCTGGTAGTGTTATTCAGATTTTACGGTTTGTATGAATAAAAAACTGGAACACAATTTAAACAAAAAAAAACACACCTTTGGTAGAGATTGCAAACATGAAGCTATCTTAACCAAGAAAGGAAAATCATTTTGCTTGTTTCTGAACTGAAAACTAATTGCAGCAAATGATGTTTTTGGGTCAATAACACACACCAACTCCACTCTTCATGGTGTGTGCGAATGCGTGTAATGCTAAATAGAGCATTTCATCAACTATGAAATACTAAATGGACCCGACAGAAAAAAAGATCATGGACTCTAGATAAGTATTAATAAGAATTAAAAGATGGATTTAAAAAAGCATGTTACGTACTATTTGCCTTAAGTTGACTTTTCATCTAACAAATGAAAGGACTCTGGGGCTTACATGGAGAGAAGAACCTGTTGGACAATTTGGAAATTTCTCTCAATTCCGGAATAAAAGGAAAAAAAAGAAAATTGAAGTAGGGCCCATTGTAAGAGAGATGAGAGGGAAGGATAAGACCGTCTGCACCGATCGAACGCCAATGAGAAGGGGATTTGAACTGATCCTATCCTCTCCTTGCGTTGGACTCAGTCCGATGTTGTGACGGCGCCGCCTCTTTCCCCTTTAATCTTTGATACCCCTATTCCTCTTTAAAAATCAAGCTTTGGGAGAGCCAGAGAATAGATCAATCAAAAAGACACACACAGATCCGAGAGCAATCGACGGGATTTTCCTTGGTCTCACGCACGGCTTGCACTTGCAAGCTCACCGAAACCTCGGTGATCCACATCGGCGAGGCTCTACTGATTCTCTAAGTGTGGTCGGCCTTAGTTGTTTCTGCCGTGGTCGTTCTGACGTAGTCGATTTGTTGTGGTCGATCTGACGCAGTCATAAGCGGCTGTGGTTGCAAACTCTCAGTTGCTTCATCCGATCGGGGATTGCGTTGGCTTTGTGCGACAACACCTGCATATCAGCTTCATAATTTGGTGAGTACTGATTTATGAAATTGGGTATTGTATCTCCGTTAACCTCTCAGATGATATGCTGGCATACACCAGTGATTAGTTTTCTGGGATATCGTCCTTGAGATGAGCCTTGTTCAGTCGGTCTTCTTGGTGGCTTGGATTGCCATCGCACAATGAGCTATTTTTTACTCTCTTAAATTCTATTGTGCATTAGCTAGCCGTACTGGTACATTTGTTCATTATCTCTGAAATCTGTGATTGTTTGCTGGCACTGTGAGGACTATTGCATGATAGATTGTGGGCTTTTGAGATTGCTCAATGAGGAAGCTAGTCATGTATGAGATCACAGTGACTATCTAGAAATATTTTGCTAGTTTGATTCGTTCAATTGCTATACTTTAGTTTAGTTTTACAGCTAATCTGTTTTGGTCATAATTAGATTTTGTTTATTCTGCAGTAGCGCATATTTGTCTCTAGACCTGAATATTGTTGACGTGTTGTAGATACTGCAGTAGCATATCTCTGTTATCTGCTTTGATTGGAACTTATAACTGCTTCTGCCACTACACTGAGGTAATATTTAGATTGACAAACTAGTAGAATATAGAGAGATTGTCACTTTGATTGTTGATTGTATTGACTAGAGTTAAGAAAGCCAAGTTTTTAGAACTTGAGTAACTCGTCAGCTAAGAGTAAATTACCACAAAATAATTTGTGCACTATGCAGATTTCAATTGCTAACTATTTTGATCAATTAAGCATATTGTCTTGTTTATTTAACTTGAGTATTCTATATGTGCTGAGAGATAATATGTTAATATTCATGTCATTTACTTGTTCTTGAATATATATTTTACTGTTTATATTAAACCTGGAATTAATCTGAAAAATTCACGAAAACCGCTTAATTTCAAACTTTGATGGTGGACAAGGTTCAAAATTTGTACAAAACCACGGGTATAGATGGAGTAATCATTCTTTAGTCAGCATCCAAAAGTTTAGTGGAAGAGAGTATATTACTGAATAGTGAATACACGGACCATTTCACTGGAGAAATTCGTTGGACTCGCCGAGAAGGCAGCTCGTTCTCTTGTAATCTTGTTGTTTGAGATTCCATCCGCTGCAGAAGATGGGAACAGAAGGGATTAGAAGAAAATAATCCAACTTCACCGCAATGTAGGACTGTAGAGTGCGCCTAATTTGCGAAGTATCACATGGTGGCAATACGTACCCGCGTATGGAGGTTCACGTATGGGCGGCGGCGGTTGGAAATCTGCGCCGCGCGGTCGCCTGGCTGTCGTCCTTGTCGGAGGTGCCACGAGGTTTGGCTATCCAGCCGACGTGCGCTCGGGTGGCGCCAACGAGGTGCCGTGTTTATGGTTTTTAATCTTAACATAAAATTTATATAAATAAATGAAATATAAATAAATTAAATATAAATAAATTATTATTTTTTTTAAAAAAATGGCAAGATAAATCACTTTGAAATGATAACCGTTGAAATCAGCGGGCCGGGCCGAGCATGTAATGGATGGTCCGCTCTCTCTGACCCGCGTCCGACCGAGGTCACATGCGCGGCGACGCCGTTCCCGCACCGCGCGCCTCATCTCCCATCCGCTGCGCACATCCCACACGGAAGCACCCCTTGTGGCCGGCCGTGCCTTGGCCCTTGGCCGCTCCGCTCTCCACCTTGCAATCTTTTCTTGCTTTTCCTTGCATCCATCGGCCAGCAGCGGCAGTGTGCTGCCGTGGAGGTTGTGGCTAGCTACTCTAGCAATGCACTCGCGCACGGCCAATAGAACACCGAACGCAGCTTCCCGGCTGGGCATCTCCGCGTGCCGGAATCTTCTTGTTGGATCTAGCTGCGTGTCCCTTTCTTTCGTCATGACGGTAGAAAGCGAAGACCGGAGGATGTGAAACTTCAGGCAGTCTCAGTTGATTAGCCGAAGAGGTGATTAGTTCAGTGCAAGCGTTTTGCTTGCGCGGAACGGCAGGAGAGTTGGGCCGTCCATACCGCTGCACGGTTGCCACGGCACACCGAGAGGTGCCACATCCAATCCCCACCGAACAGCACCAATCCCACGCAATGAATAACTCCGAGCATATCGCTCTGACTCATCCGCCCCACTCCAGTACTCAACCCTTTCCACGCACACTGCACTCTATTTAGACCACCATCACCGCGTCGTACGTACATCGCCACCACCTCGACCTCGACTCCATCCATGGCCGCCGCCGCCGACTCCCTTCGGATCCTCCCCTTACTGATACTGCTGCTACTACCGTTGCTCGCCGCCGCCGCCGCCGACAGTGTGACGTACGACCACCGCTCCCTCATCATCTCCGGCCGCCGCCGCCTCCTCATCTCCACCTCCATCCACTACCCCCGCAGCGTCCCCGCGGTACGCCCCCACTGCACCCACCCACCGGGCGCGCGCGCACAATGTACTAGTACTAACCCTGCAGCACGTGCTCGCAGATGTGGCCCAAGCTGGTGGCCGAGGCCAAGGACGGCGGCGCCGACTGCGTCGAGACCTACGTGTTCTGGAACGGCCACGAAATCGCCCCCGGCCAGGTCCGGGCCGTCTCTCCAAATTGTGGTCTGCATTTAGCCTGTTCCGTAATAAACGTGGGTTTTTATGTGCGGTTGGTGAATGAACTGGATTGCAGTACTACTTCGAGGACCGGTTCGACTTGGTGCGATTCGCGAGGGTCGTCAAGGACGCCGGGCTGTACATGATCCTGCGCATCGGGCCGTTCGTCGCTGCCGAGTGGAACTTCGGGTCGGCTCCCTTCGGCTTGCTGCTACAGTGTTGCGATTGTTTGTAGTTCTGCAAAATTACGGTGATTTGATTTCTCTGGTGGTTCAGGGGCGTGCCGGTGTGGTTGCATTACGTGCCGGGGACGGTGTTCCGGACGAACAACGAGCCGTTTAAGGTGGGGAGGCGGGCCTCTGAAATTTAGGGCGTCTTGTGGGAAGTTTGCTAGTTTGGTGATAATTTTAGTGATTTTTTATGCAGTCTCATATGAAGAGCTTCACGACCTACGTCGTGGATATGATGAAGAAAGAACGGTTCTTTGCTTCACAGGGCGGGCACATTATCCTAGCTCAGGTCGTTATGCTTATTATACCAGCTTTGAGATTGATGTTCCTCACAATTGACAAGCTTACTTCAAGCTGAATTGGTGCATTACAGATTGAAAATGAGTACGGATATTATGAACAAGCGTATGGAGCCGGCGGTAAGCAATATGCAATGTGGGCAGCTAATATGGCTCTGGCTCAGAACACTGGTGTCCCTTGGATCATGTGCCAGCAGGATGATGCTCCTGATCCTGTGGTTAGTTTCTGATATCCGACGCCTTTTGTTCTATGGAACAATTAAAACATGAATCACTTCATCGAACATACTATCACTCTAATTGCAGTGTATGGTACAAAATCTTTGATAGACTAGCACAACTGCAATATTTCTTTACTACCAATGTGTTTGATGACTTGTTTCTGGAATTGTTTGTTCAAATTAAGAGCCATCACGATAGGAAAAAATGAACGGCAGATAATTCGTAGTACTTGAGATTGTAACTTTGCCATTAGTGACATAGAACTGCTGTGACTCTCAGAGCTACAAGTGTCCACTTCCACAACTATTTTCTTCATGGTTATGTGATTAGCAGCATCTTGGCATCTATTCAAGCATGCACTTTATACTAATGTGAGATAGAGTTCTTAGCAGATGCAGTACAAGTTTTTTTTGGAGGATCCATTCACTCATGCAATTTGATATTTGCAGATAAACACTTGCAATTCATTCTATTGTGATCCATTCAAGCCAAACTCGCCAACCAAGCCAAAAATTTGGACAGAGAATTGGCCAGGATGGTAATGCAAGCAACATATTCATTTAGTACTTCTCATGTTGTACATTATTTTTCTTCATCTTCTTTATTCTCGAAGTGAAGTTAAATGATCTGCTGCTTCTTGTTTCTTACAATTTTTTGTTTAGGTTCCAGACTTTTGGTGAAAGTAATCCCCACAGACCCCCTGAAGATGTTTCATTTGCTGTTGCACGCTTTTTTGAGAAAGGTGGCAGTGTTCAGAATTACTATGTGGTATTGCCTTTGCACAATTCATATTCTAACTTGACAAAGAATTGCACATCTCATATTCTAACTTGACTAAGACACCAAGATGTATTTGTTGTTAACTACAGTCAAGCATCTGAAATCATATTTAATCAGTGTGAGTAACTGATGAAAGTTTCATTTTACTGAAAGTTGATCAAGTTTTCATTATCATTTTGAAGTACCATGGTGGAACAAACTTTGGTCGCACTGCTGGAGGACCATTCATTACAACTAGCTATGACTATGATGCACCAATTGATGAATACGGTTTGGCCCTATTGCTCTTATGGATCTCATCAATAATATTAAGCCTAGAACCATCTTAATATTGTTAATTGATTTGAAATCAGGTCTTCGGAGACTTCCAAAATGGGCACATCTGAGGGAGCTTCACAAATCTATAAAACTGTGCGAGCATAGTCTGCTTTATGGCAACTCAACGTTTCTTTCTCTAGGGTCTCATCAGGAGGTAAGCTTTATTGTCTTATATCGGGTATTGGGCTTATAACTTGTGACATAACGCTGTATCATTACATTTATGTCCGATATGCTTACCTACCTACACAAACTCGGCTCTTTCTAACTTAAAAATAACTAAAACCCATCTCTGTTGTAAACATCACCTGATAAATTCTGCTTTATTATATCACTGTGAATTGACCTTGACCTGTTTGTTACTGCCTTACTGCACATCACCATTCCTTTTTTCAAAAAAATCCACATCTTCATCCCCCGTTGAATCAATCTTTTCTTCTATTGACTTATGACATTAGTAGTGTCAAATTTTGCTTGCAGGCTGATGTTTACACTGATCACTCAGGAGGATGCGTTGCTTTCCTGGCTAACATTGATTCAGAAAAGGACAAAGTTGTCACTTTCCGAAACAGGCAATATGATCTTCCTGCTTGGTCAGTTAGCATCCTACCTGACTGCAAGAATGTGGTGTTCAACACTGCAAAGGTATTCAATTTTCTGTTTAATTAGCCGATTGGCCCGCGCAATTGTGTGTTGTAGTGTGGTATAGTATAGCGTATATAGTTTTCTTTGCACAATTCAAAACATAGAAGTTCCTATATCGCAAACAAAATATATTTGGGATATTTGATTTCATATGCATTTAGTGCAAGTTAATTTGAGATCTCTCCCCCCTATGTGAAAGAGAGTATTGGGAGGTGGGCCCTTCCAGCAAATTTGCACACGCTCAACCTTTGAATTATAGGTAGTGCTACTTATCTTTTTAATTTTTTTGAATTAATATATCTCTAGGCCAACTATCAAACCTAAGCCTTTAAATTTAGGGTTAGCCAAATTAAGGGCTATATGTTTTTCCTTCGTTTGTGAGAATTATTTCAAATTCTTATATTAAGCCAACCATCAAATCTAAGCCTTGAAAATTAGGGTCCACCAAATTAAGGCCGGGATTTTTTTGTGAGAATTTCTAGTATATTTTTTTGACAGCTGAAAATCACCTGTCATCATCTTTTATTATGTAATAGATGGTTTTTAGAATAGAAACACGTTCAACCTTGGCAATGAAATGGATAACACCCTTGTCAAGGAAAGAAACAAAGAATGACAGAAGAATTGAAAAGGAACAAAAATATATAGCCAATATCAGATTATTCGATGCTTACTCTGAGTTAATTGAAAAACACTATATTTGGCGCATTACTTATTTTTCAAATACTACTTTGCTTCCTGATGATGGTTATCTTTAGGTGCGATCTCAAACTTTGATGGTGGACATGGTTTCAGAAATTTTGCAATCATCAAAACCTGGTCGGTGGAGAATTTTTAGAGAGAAAATTGGGATTTGGGGTAAAAGTGACTTTGTCCGAAATGGATTTGTAGACCATATCAATACAACAAAAGATTCTACTGACTACCTATGGTATATAACAAGGTTTGTGTACTGCAGGCTGTTTCGTATATGCTTATTGTATAGTGAATGAATATGCAGGTATCAACTAAAGTGGAGAGGCCTTAGTATTATTCATGTTTTAAATTGTATTTTGCTCTGCACCATCCTGTGCACTTCAAGTACTTTATGTGACCTAAGTTCTTTTAAATGGAATGTGCAGTTTTAATGTAGATGGAAGTTACTTCTCAAATGGGAACCATCCAGTTCTTAATATTGGCTCCAAAGGTCATGCTGTTCACGCTTTCCTGAATAATGAGCTTATAGGTCTGTTCTTTACTCTTTACTTTATGCTGAGGAATTACCGTGCAATGTAATATCTTTGAGTAGATGTTTGCTGGGATGTTTCACAGTTCCAATTCAGCTTAAACAAATCTTCTGAATATCAATTTCTTTCCATGCAGTCAAATATATCCTTGAAGTAGAGCGCTTGTTTCTACCAGCATCATTGTGACATATTGTTCAAAGGCTTGCTGAGTCATACATCTTCAGCAGCACATCTTATTCTTGGATACTTGTGTTAGATATGTATTATAGCTGTGTATTTACCCAGTTGTGCAAGGGGTTTCCTGCATATATGCCATACCTATACGTGTATATATATTGATATATTAGCCTCATGATGAATACAAGCGGTGTTCATAACATGGTATTAGAGCAATACCTAGGGTTTCTTCGCTGGTTTGTCTCTCCAGCCGCCGCCGCCACCCGGATCCTCTATGTCTTTCTCTGTTGCCTAGATCCTCTTCGCTACCGCCTGCTCATCTGACCGCCGGCGCCGACCTCTTCACCGCCGGAATCGTCTCCAATCGCCCGCTGCCCGCTAATCTACTCGGTGACAGCCGACACCGACACCGGCTTCTGCTATGCCGACCGACATCAACCTCTGCTCCGGTGTCGCCCGTCGCCTGCTCGGCCGACCGTTGACGCTGACTGCCGATGCTGGTCTCTGCTCCGGCCGCCTGAAGGGCCCAACCGTGTTTGCTAGCTTGACACCATCTGGAGACGCTGATATGAGCAAACTCGAGGCCGCCGTCTCCGATCTCGCCGCCGGCCGCTGTCTCTGATCTCGCCGTCACCTTGTCTTATTTTGGCGCCGTCAATCTTGCCTCTTCTGGCGTGATTGGATAAGGAAACCGAGATTCAGTTTCTTTAGTAGTTTTGGTTTCTTTTTAGAAAAAGGAAAAAAGAAGGAAAAAATGTTGTCCTCTTTGGGCATCGTATCTGTTCTTTGCTGCCTGGTGAAGTATGAGCTTACCAAGCATATTGGTGTTTCTATTTCTGCACTAACTCCTCTTTTGTTTGATAGTATACGTGCTATTAGCATTGCTAAAGATCCAGTGAAGCATGAGCTTACCAAGCATATTGGTGTTGATGCTTCCTAAATGCGGACACAGATGCAGGAATAGGTTATTGCTCTTCAGTATGTGACGTTAGAGTTTCAGTTAGCAGACTTCTTGACAAAGGCACAGACTAGAGCCCAGTACAGCTTCTATCTCTCGAAACTTCATATTGTTGATCTAGCATAAGTTTATGTGTGTGTGTGTGGGGGTTAGATATGTTGTCATGTGGGGAACTCCATACCATCTAACAGCCGTCGAAAAGCATCCGACAGGGGAATTGCCGGGGCTCTTGACATCGCCCCCCAGATCTCAACTGCAGTGCCACCGGCAAATTCTGGCCAACCAACCTCCGCGGCACTTCTAGTTTATGCCACTGCATCCATTAGCCCTCACATACAACTGCCGCATACCATCACCCACCCCACAACATTAACATCAGCAAATCCCACACCACCCTCCACATCCATACCCCATATTCTCCCATATCATCACCCCCAGTTTTCCCATCCCATCCCATTCCATAACAGCGCAGTAGTTATGGCCCACCAATCCCACTCTCAAGTGGTGTTTCCTAGGGGGTTCCACGCTATCACAAGCTGGAGTTTCCGGTGTATGGTGTGCAGTTCTTCCGCGGCCAGTGCATGGATGAAGTAGACAAAGTTTGGCTAGCTTCTTATCACCTCACAGGGATTGCTCAATATTGGTATTATCAGTTGGAGCGTGACTTGGGTACTCCCTCCTGGCCACAGCTCAAGGAGTTGCCACCTGCTATTTGGGCCCCCAATCAGAAGCAACCCACTCGGTGCACTCGCACGCTTGAGTTCAATGGCTCAGTTCCAGACTATATTGATCATTTTCTTGCCCTCTTATGTCGGACTAAAGCCTTGCATCCGCTTCACCAGATGCAACTCTTTATCGCAGGCCTTCCGGAGCACTTGCATATGGATGTTGAGCTCCAGAACCCTCCAGACCTCTAGGTGGCCATGAGTTTGGCCCGAGCATATGAATGACGCGGATAGGCCGTATCCATCTTCGACCGAGCTCCGACCCAGTGGCAGTCTGTCCCTATCGTTATCCTCAGTTGCAGAAGGATGAACTCGAGTGTCAATGTGACGCCATGCTGCAGCAAGTCACCATCCGGCCCAATACTTCAGCTTTCTCGTCCCCGGTACTACATGTAAAGAAGGCTGACGACTCCTGGTGTTTTTGTGTCGATTACCGTGCTCTTAACGAGCTCACGGTGCGCGATAAATTTTCCATTCCAGTCGCCGATGAGCTCATTGATGAATTGCGCGGCACACAATTTTTCTCCAAGTTGGACCTCCGTTCCGGATATCACCAGGTGCGCATGCACCCTGACGGTGTGGAGAAGACGACCTTTTGGACTCATCACGACCACTTCGAATTTTTGGTCATGCCGTTCGGTCTCACCAATACACCATCCACATTTTAGGCCCTGATGAATGAGGTTTTGCGCCCCTACCTTCGCCGTATTGCACTTGTTTTTTTTATGATATCTTGACATATAGCTCGTCATGGTCGGAGCACATGCAACACTTACGGACAATATTCCAAACAATGCACGACCACCACCATCTGAAGCAGTCCAAGTGCGCCTTTGGGACACCATCTATTACATACCTGGGCCATGTGATCTCGGCCACCGGGGTTGCCATGGATGCAGACAAGGTCATCACCGTCCAATCTTGGCCACAACCCACCTCAGCTCGTGGTTTACGCGGCTTCCTTGGTCTCGCGGGCTACTATCAGAAATTCATTCGGGATTTCGGTACCATTGCAACGTCGCTATCCAAATCCTCAAGAGAGACGCCTTTCAATGGTCGGACGCAATAGACCATGCCTTTCAGCAACTTAAGCAAGCCCTCTCCACTGCTCCGGTTTTACATCTACCCGACTTTGCTGCTACCTTCATCATCGAATGCGATGCCTCCGACATAGGCTTTGGCGCCGTCCTCCATCAAGGCGCTGGACCTTGAGCCTTCTTCAACAAACCCGTGGCGGCTCGTCACACTAAATTGCCCGCATATGAAAGGGAATTAATTGGGTTGGTTCATGCGGTTCGACATTGGAGACTGTACCTTTGGGTCGCTCCTTTATCATATGGACCGACCATTATAGCTTGAAGTTTCTATTAGATCAAACGACTTTCCACCATTCCGCAGCATCAATGGGCGAGTAAGCTTTTTGGCTACAACTTCATGGTGGAGTATTGTCCTGGCCGCTTAAACATCGTCGCCGATGCTCTGTCTCGCTGTACAGTGGATGCTGTCACAACTTATGCATTATCTGGACCTTCTTTTGCCCTATTTGACGAGCTGCGTCAGGAGATGGTGACGTCGCCTGAGGTACAAGCCCTATATGCTCAGCTTCACTCTGGTGAACTGGGGGCACCTTGGGCTTGGGTCGATGGATTGTTGCTACACAACAGGAAAGTCTATGTTCCCGGCTCCTCCCCTTCCTTGCCGGCCATACTTGCTGCAGCACACGTTGGACATGAGGGTTCAAGAAGACCTTACATCAGCTTCGTTTGGATTTCTAAGGAGGTTCAGGATTTTGTGCACGCCTGTCTGACCTATCAACGCAATAAGACCGAGCACCTCCACCCAGCAGGCTTACTTCAGCCACTGACAGTTCCCACCGGCGTTTGGGCCATTATCTCAATGGATTTCTTTGAGGGGTTGCAATGCGTTCACGACAAATCAATCATAGTATCGGTTATTGACCATTTCTCCAAATATGGCTACTTCATACCACTGGGTCACCCTTATATGGCGACATCAGTCGCTCGTGTCTTGTTCAACGAAATTGTGCGTCTCCATGGGATTCCGCGGTCGATCGTCAACGATTGTGATCCGGTGTTCACTAGCGCCTTTTGGCGCGATTTATTTCGGTTGACGGCAACTCACCTGCATATGAGTTCGGCCTTCCATCCGTAGTCTGACGGCCAGACGGAGGCAACCAACAAGGTGATTGCAATGTATCTTCCATGTCTCATCGAGGACAGACCTCGGAATTGGGTGGAATGATTTCCGTGGGCAGAATACTGTTATAACACGTCCTATCATACGACTCTGTGTGATACCCCCTTCAAGGTTGTCTATGGGCGTGCACCCCCTTTCCTGGCAACGTGTGACGACAGCGTGGCAAAGGTGGCGGCTGTAGAGGCCCAACTACAGAACCAGGATGAGTTCCTCAAGGAGGTCTGTGATCGCCTTCTCTAGGAACAGCAATATGCCAAACACTATTATGACAAAGGCCATCGGGAGATCACTTTCGCGGAGGGCGATTGGGTGTGGTTGCGTCTACTGCATCGACATGCGACTTCATTACCAGGCAGGTGCACCGGCAAATTGGGACCAAGGTTCTATGGCCCTTATCAAGTTCTCGCCCTCATTGGCTTGGTGGCTTATCATCTCCAGCTGCCTGAGGGATCCTGACTGCATAATGTGTTTCATGTTGGCCTCCTCAAGAAGTTCCATGGCGAACCACCGTCGGTCCTGCCAATTCTTCCACCAATTGAGAATGGTCGCGCGATTCCGGTCCCGGCCAAGGTATTATATCCTAGTCTTCGCCGGGACGTTTGGCATGTGTTGGTGCAATGGGAGGGATTGCCAGCTGCTGATGCTACGTGGGAGCCAATCGATGATTTCAAGATGTCTTACCCTACATTTCAGCTCGAGGACGAGTTGTTTGCCCAGGCCGGGAGAGATGTCATGTGGGGAATTCCATACCACTGCCGCAAGGCCAATACGACGCCGCAACAGATGCAGCAGAGTGAGGGATGGCAACTCTTCGGCAAGGAGAATTAGTATTAGATATCTATCTATAGTTATAAGGCTTACTTAAAATAAGAGATAAGATTAGGAAAGCTAGATTGGTTTTGATCTATAAGTAGGAGAGGCCTTACTCTTGTACCATATGGACTATAAGCAATAGAACTCTCTTTCCCCAATCTACCGTTCTCTGTTACCCATCTCCTTGTCGACAACCACAGTCGTCACAACGCCTGGACGCCAGGAGGCTCGTTCTCGACCCCTTGTCCACCACGACTATTATCTGCGTTCTCCAGGATATACCATATGTATTATAGCTGTGTATTTACCCTGTTGTGTAAGGCGTTTCCTGCATATATATTATATCTATATGTGTGTATATATTGGCCTATTGGCCTCATGATGAATACAAACAGTGTTCATAACAACTTGTTCTTACAATTTACCAGTTTACACTCCTTAAATTATTGAGTCCTCTCTGTCATTACACTTACCATTTGTAAATCTCTCTCTCTCTCTCTCTCTATTAGGCAGTGCATATGGTAATGGTTCAAAATCAAGTTTCGATTTGGAAATGCCCATCAATTTGAGGGCTGGGAAGAATGAACTTGCCCTACTTAGTATGACAGTTGGTTTGCAAGTAAGTATTTTCTGAAGTGATTAACCTTGCATTATCTCTATGAAGTTCTTTACACACCCATTGCAATTTTATGTGTACTAGTTAGAAACTCATGCGTTGCAATAGAGTCATAAAAATGGTGAGATGGAACTTACTGCCTGGTCAACTTCACACATCAAACATTAGAGAGCAAGCAACAGAGAGAGAAGGATGGCGAGAATGCGCGAGGAGATGGGGAAAGTGGAGGGGGTGGGCGGTTGTACTCAGAGAGAGGGAGGAGAGAGACGAATGATCTAGATCAAATCGGATGGCTATAGAGAGGGGAGAGGAGAACACACCAACAACCACCAACTCCTTTTTATATAATAGTAGAGATACATACATATGGCATCTACAGTTCTGCACACTTTTGACAAAAGGAGAAGCTTCTTCCTGTTAAGCCAGCCTTTTGTAGCTTCAAGTTAAAACTGCTTGAATTATCTGATTGATGAGAACTTTATGTGCTTCCTTAGACTGCAGGGTCCTTCTATGAATGGGTAGGAGCAGGCCTTACAAGTGTGAACATCTCTGGAATGAAAAATGGAACCCTAGACTTGTCTTCAAATAATTGGGCGTACAAGGTACTCTCATCAAGATTCTCTAAATTGTTCAGAGAAAATTCTATTGATGACTCAATATAGAAGTGCATAATGAAAAAGTACTACTTCCCTGTATCTGTAGCTACCTATATGATTCGACCCTCTTGATTTACAAAGTACCAGGGTTCGTTTCTTCTGCTGATATATCCAGAATTTGAGATAATTGAGATAAATGTTTATACGTTGTTTTGTTACGTATTTGTGGGTAGATTGGATTGGAAGGGGAATATTATAGTTTGTTCAAGCCTGATCAGGGAAATAACCAAAGGTGGATACAACAATTTGAGCCACCAAAAAATCAACCTTTGACATGGTACAAGGTACCATTCTTCAATCTTTGTTCTCCAGATGATTTTTTCACGTCCTGCTACTTGTACTAATCCAACACACTTCTAGGTAAATGTTGATGTTCCACGAGGCGATGACCCTGTTGGGATAGATATGCAATCTATGGGGAAAGGCCTGGCTTGGTTGAATGGAAATGCCATTGGGAGGTATTGGCCCAGGACTAGTTCTACTGATGACAGATGCACTCCCAACTGTAACTATAGAGGAGCATTTTCTCCAGGCAAGTGCAGGACAGGATGTGGGCAGCCAACTCAAAGATGGTAATGCAACAATATTTGACACAACTCACGATACTAATTATGTCATTATTCTTTCGTGTTTCACATTCTGTTTTACTTTTGGTAAAGGTACCATGTCCCACGATCATGGTTTCACCCATCAGGGAACACCCTTGTGATTTTTGAGGAGAAGGGTGGGGATCCCACGAAGATCACATTCTCAAGAAGAGTTGTGACAAGTGTGTGCTCCTTTGTGTCAGAGAACTATCCTTCCATAGATCTGGAGTCCTGGGATAAAAGTATCTCAAACGATGGCGGAGATGCAGCAAAAGTACAGTTGTCTTGCCCCAAGGGTAAAAGTATCTCTTCAGTTAACTTTGCAAGCTTTGGAAACCCCAGTGGAACTTGCAGATCCTACCAACAAGGAAGCTGTCACCATCCAAACTCTCTATCTGTTGTTGAGAAGGTAACATTTTCAGTTCTTGAAAAAAAACGCACATGAATCTAATCTTATAAGTTATAATTCGAGAACCATCAATTCTGACTTTTTGGGTTGTGTTAATGCATGTGGATTTGGACCAGTGCACATGAATTTAATCTTGGAATTCGAATACTGACAGTTCTGATTTTGCAGTGTTAGTCGCACTGTAATTGGAATTAGATTATGCTTTACAGTTCCATACCCGAATCTATTGGGTCGGGCATTTAGGAGGTTTAACTTTCCATTTCAAAGGAACCATGAGTTCCCTATGAGTTGTGTAATAACTATTTCTGGGCTATAATTATATAGAGATCTAGATATTGTTGACCATATCAAACTGCATTTTTTCTGAACAGATCTTTCCTTTGTTCTTGGCAGGCTTGTCTCAACGTCAATAACTGTACGGTATCCCTGTCAGAGAAGGGATTTGGAAAAGATTTATGCCCTGGAGTCACCAAAACACTTGCCATTGAAGCAGACTGTTCTTAGTGAGTTTGACTCAGCTAAGTGTTCCACCGCTACAAATTGATCATCAAAAATTAGATTTCAAGCTTGCAATGTTTGTTACAGTAGCATACTATAACAACCTGGAAGTGAAAGTTAACCTAGATTTAGGTTACGACTTGTCGTGAGCATGGTATTATTGGCCTTTGTTTCGTTGACTTTTCTTGGTGGACAGAATACTCGACTGGTGAGTCGGGTGACAATTGAGGATACTGACCATCTGGGCAAGCAAGTGCATTGCATATCAGACTTATTATGAGCAATGATTAAGAACCACGAACTACCGTAACGCATGAAGCTATCCAGAATTGGCATGTCTTCTGTTATAGTACATATCAGATCGCACTAGAAAAATGCTCATGCATGGCTCTCTTCAATCTTCGCGTCATGAACTTTCTAGATTGGAGCAATGAACTTTGGTGTAGTGAGCAATGATTCAAGTCTATGCATAAACGCACAGATGGTTAATCTTTCTTTAAGATTGGGAGACGCAAAGCTTATCATGGTGAGGAACTGCAGAGGGAGTGTGCGAGACCTCTAGCTTAAGGCCATGTTTGCCGTGGGTGTTCTTCGTTGACTCCTTGACAGTACGTCACAAGTAGGCGACATCTCAGCGAACAAAATCATTTCTCCCAACTCTGGCCTGTTGCACCGCGTTGAATGGGGCTTCAAATATTGAAGACCATATGTGCTTTTTTTCGTGCATGGGCTTCTCTCTTGACACGTGTTTTGTATACATGGGATTTAGCTCCAAAGCATATGATGAAGCCCGTTCGGTTAATGAAAAGCTGCGAACTTATGACTGAAATTGCATCAGAATATTGAAATTTTATCATGGTGAAGGTGATTTATTTGGCGTAATTAAATTTAAAAAATTTAAAAATAGAAAAAATAAGCCAGCTCATCACGAACAACGCAAATGAATACGGAAAAAAAAGAACCGACAAAAAAGCTTAAAAAAGCCAAAAGTTTAGAAAAAAAACGAAATTTATGAATAGTGAAAAAATAAGTCAGAAGCTGAAGCCGAAACGAGCGGGGTAACTTTCAGACTCTTTCTCAGCAAATAGAAAAACATCTCATACAAATTTTCCTATTCTTTTTCAGCAAAGTCTGTTGGGAGAACTAGAATTTTTGCCACAGCATCCGGATTGTTGCAATAGATATTCTGCATTTGGAGACTAGTCAAATAAGTTGTCTGCATTTGGAGACTTGTCAAATAAGCCTTAAAAGTGTACCTGTGGAGACTAGCCAACAACTTGTTGAGTTGTTGTAGCTAAGATTATCGAGGCTGTTTAACTGCCATCCATTTCTTAACTTCATACATGGAGCAGTATTATGATTTATGAGATGACATACCAAGTGTGTTTTGTAAACTATGACTGTAGCCTACATTGGAGCATCCAGGATAGATAGGCAGGCCCAGCCATTTCTTTGCTCTGAGCGATATTAGGAGATAATGCAAACCAAGCGCGCTGTGTGCATATTATAACAGTTGTCAGTGTAGGATGATTCGGCATACATGATTGCACGGCCCAAACCAAGCCTGAACCCCCCACCCACCCAGCAAACAAGAAAATGATACTTTTAGCAGTCACATCCTATCAGGGGTATCTTCAGTAAAACTTTATTGTTTTTGCTAATTGTTCATAACTTCAATCAACCGTTCCTGTTGTCATTCGGACCAATCAGAGTTTTTTCAGAAAGCTCTTCTGACGGAATATATACAATTTTGTTTTAATCTATAGGGGTTCTACATAATTTGGAGGATCTAGGCAGAATGGCAGCTAGATATCTTTCCCCACTGCCGACACTTTAGTGAGAGAAATCTCTGCTATTATAATGTCGTATTATAGATTCGTATGACGCAATCAGAAGGGTTGAATGATTATTTTTGCTTCTCAAAATATCTATATAGTTGATGACGAATTCGACCGCTCAAAAGAACACTTATTGCTCATCTTTGCTCACAGTCGTATGCTTCGTTCAAACAACAATCACTAGAAGTTACGAACCAGATTGATTCAATATGTTCTTTATTGCTGAATTTTCGTGGAGTTATAAAGTGCCCTCACAGGCACCCCTAAAAACCTAGCACAAAAAACATCGTAAAGCCACGGCTAAAACCCTTAGCCTACTTCTGCTTTTATATGCTAGAGCCTTAAATCGTATTTAACACGAACACATAATTTTATCTCTACCTCAAATCAAGGGACCCGAAACCCTTCCTAACACGGATTTTAACCAAACTCTAATATCTCCCATTACGGACTCCTTCCATAACGTTTTCAATCTCACCACATGATAAAACCTCCAGAAACGTAGCTCCCGTAGCTCCATCTCGTATTATCAACCTCCATGTGAAACCTCTAGGACCGCACCGCCTGTAGCTTCTCCACACATTACCACATTTGATCTCCATGTACTCCAGCGTTAGTCCGACCATCTCGCATGATATCCTCAACTGTCTGGACCTCAGATCTCCCCATTCTAGTCCCGACCCTCCTTGTCGCCGGCCATGATCATCTCCACGCCATCCTGCACATACAAGACCAAAGAAACGTTGCCGACACACATTCTCTATAACTTGACCATCATTATCACACACTCACATCACCCTTATCCATCCATAGACAAAAACAAAACTATCCATGAGCTAGCAGTCTTAGATCACTTAATACGACCGCTAGCTCAACAAGTACTTGAAAACAACAAGTAATCAGGAATTACCATCGATCCACTCCAAACACTCAGGAATACCATGCATCGCTAAAGACCAAAACCATTGACTACCGAGCACCAAGTCTACGTCTACCGATCATCAACCAATCACCACACCATCGATCACTGAGCATCGAGTATCACTGACAACCGCTACGACCAGATCAGTCAACCACTGACCCAACACGAGTACTCGAGGTACTCGAAGATCACAGGAATTAAAGCACTCATACCAACCATGAAGTCTACGAGTACCGACCGCGAAGCCTACAACAACCGATCGCAATGCCTTCGACTAAACCCGAGGACAACGACAGTAGACCGCAAAGTCTACGACCATCGACCGCAAAGCCTTCGACTATTGACCAGAAGAATCTCGGACTACCGAGTATCGAGTACCGACCAGTAAAATTTATGACTATCGAGTACTGATCAGTAAAGTATACGACCATCGAGTACCGATCAGTAAAGTATACGACTATTGAGTACTGACTAGTAAAGTATACGACTATCAATCAGTTATTGTAGCTACGATCATAGGCAATGTACTGTAGCTACGACCATCGACAAGATACTATAACTTACCACCTTCGACCAGGTATGGTCGTTCTGTCGTAGTCGATGTTCCGTGGTCGAAGCCGGACGTGGTCGTAGCTGAACGTGATCGTAAACGACTCTGAGTCGTAACCAATGTGTTCGAAGTCTAACATGGTCAAAATCTTCCGTGATCGAAAGCCGTCGAGGTTTGTTGTGGTCGGTGGTCGTTCAGCCGTGCGATCCTCTGATGCCACTCGAGTGTCGTCCGATGTTCCGATGCATCTCAAAAGCCATTTGATGCTCTAGAGCTACTTGAATATCGTCCGATACTCCATTGCTACTCGAAAACCATCCGATGCCACTTGGTCCCGATCGGACTGGTCCGAAACTATTCAGAGCAACCAAAACCACTCGAAGCCGTTCGATGCTCCAGAGCTACTCGAATACCGTCCGATACCACTCGGACCTGATCAGACTGGTCCGAAACTACTTGGAGCAACCAAAAACACTCGGAGAAGACAAAAACTACTCGGAGCAAACTAAAACCACTTGAGCTTGAAACCTTCGACCGCGATCGATCAAAACTTTCACAAACGCAAAATCCAAAGCAATTCAAATATCAATTATATCAATTATTTATCATCCTTTATGTACAACCATCCAGATGGTCTAACACGTATACTGACTAGTCACCTGCTCATGCGTTGCAACGAAATTTATTGTATATATAGAGAATCATGCTACAGAAAAAGGCTACTCTGATCAGTTGAAAAATGGAGAGTGATAAGAAGTTGAGAATGGGGTGGTTGGAGGAGAAGGGACGTACGACCACCAACTCGTTTTTTTATAATAGTAATGATATTGCATCAGGTCGTTTCACGGCTTTTCAACAAAGACATGAAGGAAAACCAAATCAAGAAAACGAAAGAAAGAAATTATTCCAATAACAGCTGCACTGTTCAGTTACCTTGGAGCTGATGGATAAGATCCAATTTTGGACGCCAGGAGAGTGCGTGCCGATTGCTCTAATCGTATTAGTTTGCAGAAATGGCGTAACGGAGAATCTAATCACGCTCTCCTAGCTCCCGACCTGCAATATAATTGTCAAGTGACACTACTCTAAGCAGCCTTTACTAGAGTACTATACAGCAGCTTCCAGCAGGAGAGCAAAGGACAAGATCAAGGTCCGCAATGTCTATCCCAACCTGAAAGAAACGAGCTTTCTTGAATAAATATTTTTCCTGAAATAAAAAACCCTGGGAATACCATTTTCAAATACCAGTAGAGTACTAAAAAAAGCGAAGCAAAAAACAAGTGAAAATGATCAGATCATCCACAAAATCATTGGATTATTTCCGGTTCAACAAATCATCGGATTCCGTCGATCTTGTCTCGACTTTGCTGCAAGCTTTTCTCCAAGGGTCGTCGCAAAAAAAAAAGGTTATTCTCCAAGCGACAAAGAAAGAAATGCTGATCCGATCACAACCAATAGAGACACTGCACGCATGACTGTCCACTCACTGCTGACATAGCTCAACGATTCGGATCTTCCTTTCCACTGGCGTCTCCAGTGTCACCTCCATGGTCTTCCGTCACTAACCTTCGTTAGTGTCAAAATCAAGTGTTAATATCGATTTGATCTGGACTTGCAATGGGGTCAAACGCCAAAATGCCCTAACGGAACCGTTCTTGCTATTGCTACCTCTGTCAAATAGTCTTTCTGGTATGACTTAATTTGATTTCTGTCGGTTTAGTGTGGACATTTGCTCCTCCAGGAGATGGAGCCAGTGACGTGTGAGCTGATAATTCTCCATGGATTTGGATCAAGAAATGCATAACATTGAATTCTTGGGCATCGATATGGTTTCGATTTGGCAGCGCTGTTGGCCAAAAGTGACCCCCAAACTGCAGGCAGTGATCTTCTTTCTTGGCCCTTCCCATCTTTTCACGTGAGGCCGTGATTCGCTCCAAGCCAATCACGTACTATCGCCTTGCTCGGTCGCTCTGTATAGTAAACTAGGATGTCCTCGTAGTAGCGTGGATCGGGTGAGTGAAAGAAACGTCTCTGGGAGCATTTCACTACGTCCTTGTCGGCATGGCTTCAGAGCTACGGATCCCGATGGTTTTTTTAATGCCGTACTAGATTTTACCCTCACATGTTCAGTTACTACTATTTTTTTTAGACTTGTCACTTGTTCCATTACGTGGAAACTAGCAACTCTGTATTCTTGGTGGTTTAAGAATAACCGATGGGATCGTAGCTATGGACTACCATCTGAAAACCTGCATACGCGAGTCAAAACCTAGCCTGTATATGGTTAGGCTTACACCTGCTATCTTAACTATACATGAGCCTCTAGTGCTAAGGGTATGTACAATGATACATATCAACTATCTGTAAATATATGTTGTATATAATTTTAGATGATATGGAAGAGAGAAGAAAAAGAGAGAAAGATATTGTCTGCTATTTAATAGACGATCTTATATACGTCTTTTACTATCTATACCATTGTATATGCAACTATATAGATAATACATTAATTGTATAAGGCTATAACAGATAATTATATAGACAACGTTGTCTTTAGTTTTATCTATATATGCCATAAAGATATATTACAGACTATCGCTGTCTATATCATTATACGTAACTCTAACGGAACATGAGTTACCTTGACGCTTCCCTCTGTATGAACCGAACCATGAAGCGTGGATCGCCATTTTAGTTGTTTGTGGCAAAGATTACGGGGAGAGATACTCACTTGTAATTTTGGTTGATATATATATTAAGCTTTTAACGTGTAGTACAATTAACTTGTAGATTCCATCTTAAAAAATACTCTATTTAAAAATTAGGTACTATAATACAAACTAAAAGCTGTTTTTAGAAGCCGCTAAAGAACATGCTCTACAACTTTGTTTTCCGTTGAGATGGTGTTGTTTAAAACTAGGCTAACTGCTTCCAACAAAGCATCAGGAGCACAGTACTTCGGTGGTACTTGTGAAGTTACTACTGCGGTACTAAACAAGCAGTTTGGCGAATAAGTACGGCATGGTTAGCAGCTATTGCCCGTACTGGCAAAATAACTATGCGCTATTCGAGCATGCTGTGTCGCTGCTTAACAGGCCGCCTGATTCGTCCAGATCAAGCCGTTCCTCACACTGTGCTGCTGTCAGCCCGTCACGCTGAGTCACCAATATGTTTTTTCTTAGTCACTTTGGTCCATAGAAACCCGATATATTCTAGATAGACTGGTATACTATTCCAACGAGGCATTGGGATGCATTTACAATTGGCAATGGCCGTGCTCTCCCTTGGATTCTTCCGGGCGCGCCAACGGCCATATGCATGTGCAAAGTGGGAGATTGGAGGGCAGGAAAATGGACGAACGCCTTATCAAGTGCCTATTCATCGCCACCTCGCCCGTCTCGTTGCAGATGCAACGCCACGTACTCAAGGACCGGTTTCGTTCCGAGAAATGAGTGAGCACGTAGGGTACCAACAAAAGCCAGCGGTGTGTGGATGACGTACAACTTCGAGTCTAGGTGGTAATTCTCTTTTTTTTTTTGCGAGGAAGGTGATAATTAAGAATGTGATCTCACGTTGAAAATTTTTAGTGGACTATAGACAAGCTGCAAGGTAAAAATGCGACTCTCGATGAGATGAATTGACTCGCGCGTCTCGGCAATCCGCAGAAACGTGCTACACTATGTAAGAAACCAAATGGTGATTTCACGTTTCGATCGAGAACCAAATTAGTCAGCCTCTCCAGTCTCGATTGGTGCGTGCGCGCAGGATGGAACCCAATTAACAAGCACCCATGATCATCGTAAACCTGAACCAAACCATCCGTGCAGTAACCAAAGATGTTTCACATGCCACGCTTTGCACGGCTAGCTGACTAGTGATTATAGATTTATAGTGGACTCAAAACACCTCGCGCGGAGAAAAATTTACGTGTCGCGCGCACGTTCTCGCTTGCCTTTGTCCGGTCAAATCGTCGCCGTCTCCGCGCGCGGTCTGGTCGGGCAATGTGGGGGCGGTGCCCGCGCGCCGGCCGGGGAGGGGTGTAACGTACGGGTGGGCACAGGTGTGGCCGTATTTTGGGCCGAATTCACCGTGCGCGCGGGTGGTGCGGCCGTTAGGTGGCCAGGACCGAGGCTTTAGCTGTGTGCGCGCGCGGTTGGTTGGTCATCAGCGGCGTGTCGATCGTCACGTCTCGGCGCGGCGAGTTTTGGCTCAATATCATTGAATTCGGCGGGTGATCCGCGATTCATGGTTCGGTTTAGACTGGCGTACTGTTAAGAGAGCCGGTGATATTCTTTATCTTCTTTTTGTTCAGATCAAGAGAGTACATAAGTGTTGTGATAACATGCATGTACTTCTCAGGAAACACGCGTAAGTACTTCTTTACCGTCACATATTCCTCTATCTTGATGCCAAGAGAGTTAATCTGATTGTACAATGAACGCAACTTGCCAACGAACTTGTCCACCGACTGGGTCTTTTCCATCTTCAGATTCTTGAACTCGCTCCGCAAATTCTGGAGCCACACCTCCTTGACTCAATCAATACCCTCGTGCATTGTCTGAATTGTCTCCCACTCCTCGCGTGCCGTCTCCTTGCCAATGAGTTGATGCATCATTGCATCTGGCACCTTCTGGTAGATAAGGGTCAAAGCCGCCTGATCCACCTTGTCGTCCACCTCCTTCTCCTTCCCCTTTGGATCGACTATGCCCCAAACTCCCTAGGCGTGCATGTTCGCCTTCATCTTCATTGCCCACACCGGGTAATTGTTGATCGTCAGGAGAGGGTACTGGAGGGAGATTAGCCCACCCTGAGCCTTTACCTTGTCACCCATGCTCTGATACCACCTGTCACAGGCTTTACGACTGCTCCAGGATCTCTATGACCACTCTGTAGTCGCTACGACCACCTCCTGTAGTCGTATGACCACGTTGTAGTGGCTACGACCACCTTCTATGTTATTACGACCACTCTGTTGGTTCTCCGACCACACAGATATTTGTTATGACCATACTATGATCTCTCTGATCACGCCTCGCTGCTCCGACCACGTAGTCGTAAACTTCAACTGAAGTTACGACCATGTTCACCGCCTCTCGCTGTACCTCCTTCGACTACGACCGATCACCATAGTCGTAGCTCCTTACGACCACGCAGTGATTCTATCAACCACGCTGAAGGCTCTGTCAACGTTGTAGTCGTAACGCCTTATGACCACAGCTTCTGCTTCACGACCGTGGTCGTAACTCCTTATGACCACGTTTGCTGCTCCTGTGCACGACGCCGCTCGATCGCTGTGATCGTAACTCCTTTACGACCACGCCTATGATCCCCTACTCACCGTGGTCGTAAATTGTTTACGACCACATCTGAGAACATAATGAACATGATAGATTTTTCAGAGCCAAACCGTTCTTCTCTTCTTTATTTCCTCCTCTTGATCACACAGATCGATACGATCACCCTGATCGTCCTCTCTCTTGCCTCTTTCTCGCCCCTTTACTCTCTCGGTTACATGGTTTTGCCTTTTATACTCTACACTACGAGTTCGACTCGAACTCGGCTACGACTATAAGGGCATCCAGAGTGTATGAAAATAGGGGGTCATAAGCCACATTCAGGTCGACCTTATACATTACATGGTTGATCTTAAGCAGGCCATAAGCAAAAAAGCCATAAGCAAAAAAGGTTAAGGCCGGTCCTTCAGCTAAAGACCTGACCACAAGCATTAAAATACAATTTTGTTTTAATCATGTTGTTCTCTCTCCCCCACCAGCCAACTATTAACAACCACAAGCATTGAAATACAATTTTTTTACTACCGAGTGGGACCCTTGTTACAGCCGAGCGGTGGCCTCAAACATAACGAGTCGACCATAACAATTAAGTGGAGCCCACCTTAAAACCCATTACGATTTATACATTCCTGATGCCCTAAATTAGACTCGAACTCGACTACGACACATACTCGTATACGATCACGACCAAACTCGTATACGACTCCGACCACTCGTACACGACCAGAACTACGACCACGACTGAAAAACAAGATTATAAACTCTGACACAATTGGAATTTGTGGGAAATTTTTGAACTTTCAACTGAGTTCTTAGTAGAGTTGATTACTTCACCTTAGATTTTTTTTTATTGTAACTTCACCATAGATACCTAACAATTCACTCTCATACAGTTGTACCTAACGAAAAATGTTCTAAATGTGACTGGCAAACTTGCACAAAGGCATGATAATGAAAAGCACTGCTCTCCTTCTACCAATATCACCACCAATCCTCGGAGGAAACCCCCTTTTCTCTTTCGTACCTTGCTTCAGAAAGCTTACATTATGTAGTGGTGCAAACGCAAAGCTACATATCCCACACCAGCACATCCTGTTGTCCTGCCCTTCCTTACCCTAAGAGCTAGTCCTTGTCCCAATTCACCTCTCCCACTCACTGTTTGGTTCTCCTCTCCCCCTCTCCCTCTCCCTCTCCCTCTCTGCCACTTAACCAGCACCTCTCTGCAACAAATCCACCACTCGTCTCTCTGTTCCTCCCTTGTTTCTTTCTTGCTTTCCCCATCGACCGAGCCGCTCAAGAACCTCATCCCCCCATCTCCTCCAATGGGGAACCCACCAGAGCTGTACCACCGGATCCTGAACATCCCCAGGGAGACCTCGCCGCAGGAAATCCGCGCCGCGTACAAGAGCCTCGTCAAGAAATGGCACCCCGACAAGCACCCGCCGTCGTCCAAGCCCGAGGCGGAGGCTCGCTTCAAGGCCATCACCGAGGCCTACGAGGTGAGTGCGATAGCCCCTTTCGCGGGCACCAGCGTGCGTTGCTGTGAATTGCAATGTGTCATGATGTTGTTCTCTCGCGTGGGCTTCTTGCGCAGGCGCTCCTGGACCAGCAGGAGAACAGGGCAGTGTTCGGGGTGTGCAACGACGGCCGGGCGGGCGAGAGGGCCGGGGAAGTCGGCGGTAGGGTGCGCATGGAGAGGACGCGCAGCGATGACTTTGGCACGAGGAGCGCGCCCAGCACGCCGGCGAGGGAGTTCAAGAAGGTGTACAGCTCCGGCAACTCGGGCGGGCGGCACGCGTTGGCGGAGTTCTCCAGCTCCATCATGCGCAAGGCTCCGCCGCTGGAGAGCAAGCTCGAGTGCACCCTCGAGGAGCTCTGCCACGGCTGCAAGAAGGATGTCAAGTTCACCCGCAACGTCGTCACCAAGAACGGGTAGTGTTTTTTCCCTAACGCCGTTACACCTAATCCATGAACAAGATTGATTGAAACTTCACCTGAATTCTGACGAGCAATCGCTTGTCATCTGTTTCTTTTTCATTAAAAAACAAAAAAATAATTCAAGCGGAACAGCCTTGATGTGATTCACTCGCATACATGTGATTCCAATGGATCGATGCTTGGAAATTTCAGTGTAGGCAAGGATCCAGAATTTGTTTCTGATGGTAACATGCATTCCACTTTGTGGCCCTCGGTTCTCTGCACTGTTTAGAATTGCTCGATAAATAGTAAACCAGCACGATCGCTTTCTTCTTTTCCAGGCCATGGCGCACATAATTTTTACAGTGGGGTGACTGCTTTATAGGCTGCATTTGTCAGTGGAATATTTAGCTTACTTTGGAACATAGGCTTGAAACCTTTACACAAGTGCCCTTTGGTGTGTGCCTTTTCCCTCCCGGGTATCTATCCAATTCTTGCAAGATTATCCTACCTAACACAAGACATAATAATAATGTTTTGAACAGGGTTTTAGTGTTATTAGGATCCTATGTTTAAGAGATAATTATACGGCTTCAAGTTGCTTTCTTTGCCACATGTGTATATGTTTGTTGGGGGCTTTGAATACCCTACTTTTGGATCTATCATCTAGAAAAGAAGTGGTCCTTTTGAGCGATAGGCAGTATTCATAATCCTTTTTACATGTGAGGGTGGTGACCTATAAGGATTCAGATTTCAGAGACAGTGACTCCTGAGCTTCCTTCTTCCTTGGCCTCTCTCTTGGAGCATTGTTGGACTAATCACCTTCACTGGATTAATGTTTTGGACAGGTCAATAGTTAAGAAGGAGGTGAGTCAGACGATCCTGGTGAAACCCGGGTGGAAGAAAGGGCACAAGGTCACCTTTGAAGGCATGGGGGATGAGAGACCGGGGTGCCTACCTGCCGATGCGGTCTTTACCATATCCGAGAAGAAGCACCCAATGTTCAAGAGGGTAGGCAACGACCTAGTGCTGAAAGCCAAGGTGCCATTGGTGAGCGCGCTCACCGGTTGGTCCTTCTCATTCAGGCTTCTGAGTGGCAAGAAGGTGAGCTGCTCATTTCAGGATGAAATCATCTGTCCGGGGTATGAGAAGGTCATCAAAGGCGAAGGAATGCCCATTGTCGAACAGAAAGGCATGCGGGGCGATCTAAGGATGCAGTTTGAGATCGCCTTCCCGAAGCAGCTGACCGATGAGCAGCGCGACGGTCTTGCTGACATTCTGAAAGGCTGTGACTGAGCTTGCAATGCTAGGCCCAACTGTATCAAATTTTCTTGGCCTTGTGTTAATACTCAAAGCGCGAGTACACAAAGAGACGTCCTTGTACATACAGGTTTTATATATATGAAACGTGAGCCAAGCATTCTGTGAGTACATGCTTGCTGCATGAGTTGTATGCGTTCGTTCTGATGAGACTTCGCCTTCTTTTTGTCCTAGTTGTTGTAGATAATACGGTATAAGCAAATATTTGTATTTAATTTCAGCATAATAAAACATAATTAAAGAACATTTCAAGCAGTATATAAATGACATAGATTACATATAAACATGTAATTCTACTATGTCATTTATATCAGGACATATACTCAACATATGAACCAATATTACTGCTGAACTAATCATGTAAAGCATTCTCATGAACAGAGAATTAACTAATACTAGCATAAAGCTCAAGTTTTGATTTGATATGATGCTCTCCGAAGCAGTGTTGCTCAAGACTTAAAACTTGGCCTTCTCAATATTGTGTCGTTACTCTTCACTAATTGAAATGACAATCAAAATTCAGATTATGAGCTCTAAGATTGGTTTTACAGTGTTGTCACAGAAATGAACATCATACATATTACTGTAGGTTCAACAGAGCACTAACAAAATGATCTCAATTAACAGTCTTCTTAATAGCTTTTAGATTAGATAATCATCTACTTAACACATGATCACAATTTATCTAAAATAGCAAGAACTTCAGTTGAAGAACCAGAAAAATGCTACAGGGTACTGAAAACTAGAGATCACAGTAAAGACAATAGCCAGCACAACCGACAGTAATCAACCAAGATGCTCAGAATCAAATGACAGAAGTAAGCACTAACAATAGAGCACAAATCTAGACTTGATAATCAGATCAATTTCAGTATACGACAGACTTCATCACAGAGCATTTAATCCCATAGCCCACAAGCATTCCATGTAATGTCTCCTAGTACTAGAGCAATTCACAGAATGTAATCAACTAGTACGGCTCACAGAACATGAAATGCGCAAAAGAGTAATCGAAAATCTCAAAGTGCAGATGGCACTTGTAGCCACCAAGAAGATCAGGCAAGGCACACCCGAGGGTGCTGACCCAGAAAGCCTAACGCCCTTCTGTGCCGCCGTGATAGAGGAGCGTGGTTGACGGAGATACAATTCCCACCTTTGCCGTTCAGGAATCACCAAGTCGACAAAGCCGAGGTGAAGGGAAACGACGCGCAAGAAAACGAGAAGCACTAGCCAAGTGCCTCGCCAAGCACTAGGGGCTGTGAATCACCGCCGGCAGTTAAGTACCGACGAAGAAGCCCCGGGAACCAAAATCCAGAGTGTTGCAACCCGTGTCATTACTATGGGGTAATAACACTAGTCAACGTATTGTTACTTATCATTTCGGTAGAACACCGCATTTAACAAGTAACAAGCCAATCAGAGTAGTTGCAACAGAACAATAATTAGAGACTAAAAGTACAATATCTATTACAAACAATAGGTGACTTAAGATCAGGCCACCTAGTTGTTCCGCACTATTACCATACTTTTTGTTCAGTACAAAACAAGGTGGTACACCGGGGGAAAATACATATTTGCTTATGATATAGTACCTGTTTGTCCCAGTATGACAATCTAGAGACTGTCTACTCCTCCTAGCCGTCAGATACGGCCTCCACCTCGTCATCATCTGTGATCGCATATCCCGAGGTGTCCTCATTATCAAGCCCACCCTCTTCAAAACCCAGATAATCCCCTGCTGAGTATGGCTCTGAAAGGGGGAGATTTAATAACAAGAGTGAGTACAACGTACTCAACAAGTTTATAAATAATGATGCAATTTTATCCATACTTCTGTCCGAGTTATACCTGATCCAGCTTCCAAAATACATAATATAAGTTTTTAAAAAGTTGGCAATGTTTTTAACTCATTAAATTTCTATCAATCATTCTGGAACAAGAGAAAAACCAGTGTTTTCCTTGTAGACTCTTATCCAAGAAACTGGCACGAATTCATGATTTTTAGTACTGCGCAGACTTGTATCACTTTACCCATAATTATTCTGAATTCTTATGGACACTGGTCATTCGCATTTCCTTTGATGCGACCCCAAATTCAGAATACATAATGTGTTCTCGACTCTTATTACTATATCTTCATCCGACTATAAAGACGTTGGTCGAGCGGTTCTGAATACTCGACACTCCACATATGCTAATATAAGCTTGGGACTACCGGTTTTTCCTACCGGTCCGAGCCCCTCTCCTAATTTATTACTTACCCAGCATGGAGATAGTAGTAATAAAAGGGAGTAACATGTTCCGTCCGTTCAGCATAGGAGTATAGTTGACACTGTTTTATGGTTCATTTCGGAATGAAGACTATTTCCTAGTTCTTATATAATAACCATATGTAGAGGGTCTCACCTGCCTCTGAGATCACAACCAGAGCATCCTCTACTCTCCTTTACTATTTTCTTTACAGTCCACTGCTCCTCCAATGGTCCTGCTCTCTTTCGATTTTTATCCTGTTATCCATCCTTCTAATCAATTTCTTTTCTTCTAGAAATTACTTTTAATGCAGCATCCAAAAATTTGGAAATAACTATGTCAAAACAAAACATTTCATGAACCACAACAAGCTTGATAGCCTGCTTTACTTGTTTGACTGAGATGTAGCGACCTCAGTGGTTGCCTGGGTAGTCTCTTCCACTGGAACCAAATCCCCTCCTGCATTATTTTAAAATAACAAATCCCATTTTTAATTTTTAATTATATTTTAGATGAAGCAATAATCCTTGTTAAATATGTAGCCTTTTTGGTCCTCTAAATATGCTTGTTGGAATTTATTTACATAGTATGCTTCATTAATGACTCACACATTTTAAATTGGTATCCATACATATGTATTTTACCTTGCTATTTATTTATTTTCTTTAATGTTTATTTCTGTGCCGAACCTCTTTTGAAATTGACTTAAATCTGGCCCACTCGCCCTTCCTACCCGGCTCGAGCCGGCCTGCATGGCCCATTTAGGCACCATAGTCGTATGACCTTCGGCCGACGCCTCTTCTCCTCGCCCCTTCTCTTTTTCCTCTCGGCTGCTTCTAAATCCCCTCATCTCTCCTGTGGTGACTCTGTCGGCTCGGTCTTGCCGACCATGGTGCTGCCGATTGCAGACCCCCTTCACGCCGCCCCTAGCTAGGTCTCGCCTCCCCTCGGTTTCCCTCTCTCTTGGCGCCATTGGTGTTCCGGCCTTGCCATATATGCTCACCCCTTCTCGGTTTCCGCCGCCGATCTAAAATTGGCCAGTCCTTCTTGAGGATTTGAGGTGTTGGCTTCATGGATCTGGTACGGGGAATGAGTTTTGGCCTACTGGATCTGATTTTTCTCTTTGCTATGGTGTTCTTGTTGTGGATTTGTGGAGCTTTTATGAGGGTCTCCGGCCAGTCAGTGCTATGCACCCGACCGATGCTATCTACACACGCCTTGGCAGAGTTGAAGCTCCGCCCATGCGTGAAGGCTTAGCTGGTTCTTCGTCTTTTACGGTGTGTGCACCCTAGCAATGGCACGTTGCCGACACACAGCTCTGGCACCGTGCCTCGGTCCCCGTCGGCTCGCCTTCCGGTTGCCCTTCGCCGGTCTCCTGCGCCACGGTGGCCATGACCATCAACGTAGTACGCTCCTTCCTCGGCTTTACCTGGTTTATTCTCCCCTTCCTACTCCTACTCTTATGCATTCTTATTGGTTGTTAGTGTAGACTATGTGTAGCGCATGCCTTGATGATTACTCATAAGGGTGTTGGGGGTTTGGTGAGCAACCATGTGGGGGGCTGGACATGGACATTGCACCGGGGGAGCAATTGTCAATGTTCAGGACCTCATGGATGGCCACTGAGGCCTCGGTTTTGTGGGTTTTGTGGTGAGAAACCATGGGTTGCTTGGGACGTGGACATGCACTGGGTAATACCGATCCATGGCCCCAAGGGCACATTGGATGGCCACCACTAATTTGTTATTCGAGTGTGGTGAAAGCATTGGTTTTCTTATTTTGGCTCTACTGACTAGCTTTAGTATTAGCAAGTAGAATGGATGCGGGTTTTGGAACTTTACCTCACTCGTGTTGTCAGTTCAAAAATGGTGGGAATGTCTGTGATTGCTTGACTACTCTATCTCACCCTTGGCTCTGTGATGTGGCTGGCTTCTGGAATTGTTTCCTGGCTGGGGTACTTGCCGTTCGTCCTCCTGTCTTGTGGTCTCCTTGCCTTCGTCTTCTAGCTATGGTGATGCTAATGGAATGCTAGGGTTTATATTTGATGGTGCGGCTTCTTGGTCATTGCAGTGGCTGTATGGGATTGAATGGCAATGTTGGTAGTTTGTGCTGCGTCTTGATGGTCTGTAGTGTCTCTATATGGGTTTTTCCTTTTGGGCAGTGAGCTCAAGAGTTCACTGGTGATTGGGGGTGGTGAATGCAGGGTGTGGCATTGTCTGTCTTTGATGGCTGAGGTGTTGTGTAGTGTGAGAAGTTCTGGGTAGTGAGCTTTTGACTATAAGCTCTCACTGCATGGCCTGGCTTGGTCATGTGTCAACTGATGGCAAGAGGGTGAGACGTGGCTCTATTTGTTTTTGTTGTCTATCCTGAGAGTTGGACTCGTGGCTTTAGCTGGCCATGGTGGTGACAGATGGCTTGTGCATTCTCTTAATAGGAGTGACTCTTCTAGTATGGCTTCCACAGGTAAAGAGGTAAGAAGGTAAGTTTGAAATGCCGGATGATGAACATCTAAATACACGAGATGGTGCCGATTGGCCTCAAACAATCCTGGTATCTCTATGCGCGTTTTGCCCAAGTGCAAAAAATATAAAACGGACTTCTCACGACAATTTAATACTAAATTTTATTTTAGATCTATTCTTTTCTAGTTTTTGGCTAACTTTAAGGGTGCAGGCCTTGGTTTGTTTTGACGGCTACAAGAAGATGAAGTTATGGGGTTAGATGCGTTTTGATGTAATTTATATTTGTATGACTTTGTTGTATGAGATGATTTTCCAAAAAATTTAATATTGGGTTGTAATATTTATTCTTTCTATAAATCTGGAATTTAAATTTATGTATGTTTATTTGTGAAATTTGTTATTGTAATTGAGTCCTTTTTGTAAGTCGGATTGTTGATTTTAATATATTTTCAATTGATTTGAGTAAAATGAAATTTTAATTTATTAGTAGTTCCTTTTTAAATGCTGATATTCTTATTGACATATTGATTGCCTCCTTAATAGCATATTCTTGGTTAATTAATTTTGAGGGTTCTCACACAGAGCCAAATCGGGAAGGAGAGGAAAGGGTGGAAGAGATAAAACTCACGGTTTTCCTATGCATCTTCCAGATGGAGGTGGCCTCCTTAAATAGCCAAGGGGAGGGGAAGAGGGGCTCGACGCGGTGGCCACCAACGGCCGAAGCCGAAGCTCCAGGCCCGCAACTACCGCCTGCATCGCCTCACCCCTCCGCCTAAGTCATCGTCGCCCCCAAGGATCGGATCTACTAAGACGAAGCCCGCACAAGAGACCGGATCCATCCGGATGAGACGCCACTCCGGAGGAGACAGAGTCTCATTCCCTTATCTCTTCGAACCGGCTCACCGATAGGTGGGCCCCACACTTCCTTTTTTCCTTTTAATTGGAAAATTACCGAAATACCCTCTGGAAGTACAACACTAGTTTGATTACTTTCACTTCATTTATTTCATTAGCTATCTCAAAGTGTTGCTTAAATGCATTCTACTAACATACCAAATGCCACTCCCACCTGCTACGCCCAGCTGCCCTCCAGGCTTTTTGCCTTTTGCAAAAGGCAGGTTCAATGCTCCGAATTGGTGATTATCTCATCAATTACCTTGGATGTGCTTATGACAGCTTTTGCCTAATCCCTTCCTTGGCCGAGAAATTTCATCTTTACTTGTGTTTTCCCAGCTTTTGTGGTTTACAGGCTGCTGTGGCTGTAATCTCAAGGGATTCAGGATTATTACCACAGTTCTTACACTGCCGCCGATGGGCCAGTGAAGCCTGGGCGATCCGAAAAAATCGATGAACTGGACCACAGCTATGAATCGCTCATACTCAAGTGAAGTGCGAAAATTGAATGCAATGATCTAGTTGTTGGATCACAAAAGAGAGAGAGAGCTGGAATGGTTGGTGCAATGCAAGCTCCACAGCAGATGTTGGGCCCCCTGCTTATGCAGTAATGCCTAGCCTGCCCTTCACATCCCACTGTAGCAAATTCGACAGGATGCCGGCAAATGAACTATTTTAATTTGTTCACATCACACCTAAGTTACAAACATGGAAACATCCGCGTTATCGATGGCGAAAACTAGTACTGCATGACCGTCGACGAGATGTTGAGCAGCGGCTCCAACGTGTCGGGCGAGAACTTCCTCGCGAAGAGGAAGCATGTCGACGTCGGCCGAGAATTGTACGTGCAGGTCTTCTGGCTCTTCCTGATGCTCTGGATCAGGTCCGGCGTGACATCCCCTGCGCCGTACATCGCCGGGTGAGGACCCCCTTTGGACCAGTCGACGTACGTCACCGTGCGGTTCGAGTTCCGGGCGCCGTGGAGCATGTTCACGAACGTCGGGAGGTAGTGCTCGTCGGGGTAGCACGACGGCCGGCAGTGCTTCCTGAAGAGGGGGTAGTACTTGGTGTCCGTCAGGACGCTCGTGGCCAGGTCCCGGCTGAGCTCGAACCACTGGGAGCCTTTCCTCCACTGAGGCAGCGTGATGTCCGGCGCCATGCGGCGGCTGTACCGGCCTCGGCATTGCTTGTTCTGCTGGTAGTAGACCTCCACGAAGCTGTGCCGCGAGCCGACGAGGTACTCGTAGACCGTCGGGAAGCTCTGCACCGGTATGCAGCTCTCGGAGAGGAGGACGAACCGCTCGTTGGAGAAGTCAAGCAGCGCGTTCGCGAGCAGCCGCTTCTCGGCGTCCATGAGTGATATGGAGCCCCATGAAGTTTCCTGGGGGAAAGAAAGGAACCCATAGAATGGAAGGATCCGATGCGGCGATCGTGAGTTAATGAGCGGCATGAGGCGCAAGTAATGGCGGTGGCATTGTGTCGTTCACCTTGCTGGGTATCTGCCTGCCGTAGAACGGCGATTCCTTGGGGACGTTGAGCGACACCCCCGGCGGCGCGTGGACGTAGACGGAGAAGAACTCCTCGTGGCCGCGGAAGAAGCGCTCCCAGAGTGGCGCAAGCGGCAGGACGCCGCGGCCGGCGAGGAACATGAGGGCCACCTTGGGCACGCGCTCGAACGGGTTCGTGCCGGCGGCCGGCACCATAGTGGCGCGCCAGAACAGCTGCTCGTCCGTCATGTCGTGCACGAGGCGCGTCGGGGCCACGAACTCCGCGAAGCCGGCGTCCTCGTCGGGACGGCAGCATGCACCGCTGCTGCCACTGCTGCTGCCCCGGGGGGCGTACACGGTGGTGCTCGGTAACAGGATGCTGGTGTAGATGCTGTGGTACTGGCTGGGCCCGGTGGCCGCCCAGAGGCCGGCCACCACGCCGAGCGCGAAGATCACAAGAAACGTGACCGTCTTGGCGAGGCCGTTGAAGGACTCCTTCCTCGTGACCATAACCTTGAAGTCGTCAAGCGCGGCCTTCATGCTTGTCATCACTGTGGAATGCGACGGCAAAAGTTAACTACTACTAACTAGGCACTAGCTAGTCTAAACGTTGAACAGCTTGAATTGGCATGAACGAGAGGGAGATTTAAACGGTTGAACAAACGAATAGCTTGTGAGATTAGCTTCGCACACGATTCCAAGATGAACTAAACACTCCAATCTCCAACTCCTGATTCCCAAGAACTTCATGAGCAAGACATGAATAGAGCAAGAGAAAGGTATATATTGTTTGATCAGCATCTCAAATAAACGTAAAGTGATTCAAAGTAGTAAAGCAAGAACAGAAAATAAGCGGAGAAAAGGCCAAAAGGGAGGAGAGATCAAGGAAAAGGAAGGCGCAACAGCAAGGGCCGCATGCTTGAAATACCCTGGAAAGTACATGAAGATGTACATTTGGAAAGGTGATTTTATGATAAGCGTGAACCTGGGAGAAACATAACTCTTCTTGGTAGTGTCGGCCCTAGGTATGCACAAGAAGCTGTCCAGCTCGCAGGATGGCAGTTAATTTCGAGGACATGCATAGGAATCCACTAAAAGATCCGGATCATGCAAGCTTGTAGTCGCAATCTACAAACGAATAAAACCAACCCCGGCCCCAAGAAGATGTGGGATCTGGCCAATGCATTTCGACATTGCATGACAATATGTATGTGGGGTGTGTTTTTTCGGGCTGCGACGGTAATTGATAGTTTTTGTCTGTATTTTTTGATACAGTAGTAAACAATGTAGATGTTGATATGAATGACGTATACGATTTTAAATTCAAATGGCCGTTTAAAGAATTTACTTTAAGATATCGTCCTATGTGGATGTTTTACTCTTTGACCTGTAGAGAAGACAAAATCCAAAAATACAAGCCGAAAGAAAAAAGAACATGGGTCATAGTTTAGATCACTGGGAAAATAGCAATCAGGTCCAACAGAAGACGCGGCAGCCCAGGCGAAGGAGGCCCATGAGGTGAACGTCAAGCAGAGGCGTAAGGTCCAGAAATTTAGCACTGAGCACAGGCAGTTTTGTGATCGGAGCCGCCCACTTGGGCGGTGACCAGCCCAGGCCGATTGAACCCGCGGCGGTCCGTGTGCTGTCTCACGGCCGAGGCGAGAGAAAACGAAGAGGGAAGAGGCACGGCGTGTTTTCCAAGCAGGCCAGGCGGGGCGAAAACGCGGGGCGGCCGGATATTCGTGCGCGGCCTAGGAGATGGCGCCCGGCGCGGCACGGCCCATATGAAAACGAAGGAAAACACAGAGGTCGCGGCCCGGCGTGCGGTGCGGGCAACGTAGCGCTAGTGCGTCTGTGCGTGTGTGGTGTGACGCAGAGCGGAGAGGCCCGAGGGAGCTTTGCAGGGCCAGAAGAACGCGCGAATCAGAGAGATCCGAGCGGGCCGGGGACGCGCGGTGCTACGTGAACTAGAAGGCCGGGACAGCGGGGAAGGGCTTCGGCCCAGGCAACGAGACGGCAGCAGAATCTGTTTGTTTCTTCATGTCCTTGTCTCTTCTAAGTTACTGGAATCTGTTTGTTTTCTTTTTTAAAAAAAAATTAGTAGATTGATCGCAACACCGTAGAGTCTGAAATAACCTGAAAATTTTCAAAACTTTTAAAACTTTCTTGAAATTTCTTTAGGGTTTGATTTCTTTCCTAATTTGGGAAGCCAACCTGAAAATGTGCTTTCCCTTTTTGGGTTTCCGCCTTCTCCTCGCGCCGGCGCCCTCATGCATCGCCGCCTATCCACCGCCTTTCTGTTCCGCCACTGCACGCGCGTTCCCCGTTCACACCAGCCTGACGCTGTGGTTCCACTGCTCAGCCTCCCAGCTCCCCGCTCCCTTGCTTCGCACGCCGTAGCTCACCGCTCATTTTCTCTCTGCCGCAATTCAATGAAACTCGTGGCCGACACGCGCCCTCTTCCCGTATAGTGGCGTCAGCCCTCGCCAGCTCCTGCAGAGCCTCAGTGCCACCTCTACTGCTCCCCTGCACGATGCACTCCTCATCCTTCGCTCGCACGGGAGACGCAGTCGAACCGCCACTTTGTAGCAAGTCCGGTCTACGTGTGCTTACCCATAACGTCCTCAACCTCCACGTCGACACGATATCGCTGATCCCCAAGACCTATCGTGGCACCCTCAAGCATCCAAATTGGCGTATAGCCATGATCGACAAGTTTTGCGCTCTCACTGACAATGCAACATGGTCCCATGTTCCACGGCCGCCAATGCCAATGTTGTCACCGAGCAAGTGGATTTTTCGCCACAAGTTCAACCCCGACGGATCTCTAGCATGCTACAAGGCCCGATGGGTACTCTGTGGCTTCTCGCAACAACCCGGCATCGACTACAATGAAACATTCAGCCCCGTCGTCAAGCTAGCGACAATCTGCACCGTCCTCTCCATCGCTCTTGGCAGCCACTGGCCCGTCCACCAACTGGACATCAAAAATGTCTTCCTCCAAGGAACACTTGCGGAGATCGTCTACTGCCAACGGCCCCCAGCTTCATTGACGAATCTTGCCACCACCAAGTATGTCGTCTCAACAAGTCACTATATGGGCTCAAGTAGGCTCCACATGCTTGGTTAAGCCGCTTCACCACATACATACTCTCCACCGGATTTGTCACCTCGAAAAGTGATCCTTCCCTCTTCATCTACACTAGCGGCGCCCACACTTCGTACTTCCTCCTGTACATCAGCCAGCCCCACCATGCTACTACACTCCATCGTCAAGCTCCTTCATCGGAAATTCTCCTTGACCAACCTCGGTCCTCTCCACTACTTCATTGGCATCTTCGTCAAGCGCTCGCCCAATGGTTTTTCTCTCACGGAGAAATATGCCCATGAGATAATAGCATATGTAGGCATGGACTCGTGCAACCCTCTACGACCCCGATGGAGTCCCACATCAAGCTCCCGGCCAGCATCGATCCTCCCGTGGTTGACCCCACCCTGTATAGGAGCCTCACATTGGCACTCCAATACCTGACATTCACCCATTCGGACATCACTCATGCTATTTAGCAGGCCTACCTGCACATGCATGACCCTCGGGAGCCGCACCTCAACCTTGTGAAACGCATCCTGCGATATCTCAAGGGCACAGCTAATCTCGGTCTCAGCTCTCCCCTTCTACTAGCACTGACTTGGTGCCCTACTCCGACGCCGACTGGGCAGGCTACCCAGACACACGCCGGTCGACATCTTGCTATGTCGTTTTCCTCGGGGACAACTTGGTCTCCTAGTCCTTCAAGCAACAGCAAATGGTATCCCGCTCCAATGCCGAGGCTGAATATTGAGCTATTGCTATTGCCGTCGCTGAGTCATGCTGGCTTTGTCAACTCCTCACCGAGCTACACCGCCCATCGAAGTCCACCACCATCATCTACTGTGACAACGTGTCAGTGATGTACCTCTCCACCAACCCTGTTGAGCATCAACATACAAAACATATGGAGATCATCTCCATTTTGTTCGTGATCGCGTGGCCTTCGGCGACGTCTGCGTCCTCCATGTTCCTTTGGCATATCAGTACGCATATATCTTTACCAAGGACTTCCGTCCACGCTCTTCCTCGACTTCTGCTCTAGTCTCAATGTCCACCATACTCCCGGTTGACACTGTGGGGGGTACGTGTTAGAGTACACATTTCTAGCAACCTGCGTATTGCGCAAAATCTCCACAAGGAACGCATAGAAACCTCTGATCATGCTAACCAAAGATAGGAATAGCATTAATTAGATATATTGATTCTTGTACATATGTTTCCTAAACTAACCCCCTGATGTATTGCTATACTTGGCTATATAGCCTGCAACAATCAATGAGATATGCATTGCGTGGCTATCTTTGTGCAATCATTCTTTCAGTTTGGACTTTGGATGTCGAATGGTTTCGATCGGAGAGTTACTGTGTTCCGATCAATCGTACGCTTATCGATATTTTCCTGTTAATTGTTGCTATTGGCAGTGACGAGTTACATGTATATGCGTACATTGGGTAGAATAATCGTTATCGATATGATGTTATAGATTGGTCTTGCTCAGTGAAAGAGAGATCTATTCTCTTAATGGTAAATTGGCTAAAGCTAGGCTTTTCAATTTGTTATTGCAATCGCAATCACATATTTAGTCACGAACTTGCATTGGCAAATTGCCACAATTTTAGCTGTAATTGGCATTATGGACAAGACAATTAATCCAATTGCTGAAGTGCTTGGAGAACCTGGAAGAAAAGAAAGGGTAAGACATGTTTAGGATTAATTATTGCGTGTGTTTGACATGTTTCCGATATTGTCAAAGACGCCAAATAATATATATTTGTAAAATGCTATGTTTGAGCTTCAATATAATGAGATTTGGCTTATCTCCTAGTTAGTTACACTAACAAAATAGAACTCAAAAAATAACTTCCAAATAACGTTTTACTCGATCTTGTTTTACTATCGCAACAACTCTATCACAAACCCTTTTTTTTTTATCTCCCGTTCTTATCTCAACATTGCATGTGTTTATATTTTGTAGGGTCCAAGAGCAGGACCAAGAAACTCTCTTTATTATAAAAGCGGCAGATAGTAACTGAAATTAACTACCCGTAAGTGGGAATAATCCAAGGTGATGGCTGCAGTAGAAAATGGCTCGGCCGGAGCCGAGAGCCCCAGCTCAACGCCGTTGGCGACGCCGATGTTGGCAATGACGACGGCGAAGTCGGTGAGGTTGGAGAGGGGTCGTCGAGGAGGGGACCGAGCTGAAGCCGCCGCTGCTGCACCATCGCGGCGCGAACACCACGTCGCAGATGGCCGTCGTTGGCACCAACGACGTGTGCCCCATCGAGGGCCTCGATTACGAGTACGTGCCCTTGTCCTTCCATCTGCTGTACTTCTGAAACGGCTCGGATTTTTAATTACATCTTAAATAACAATTATGCAGAGAATCATCATTAATTAATCAGTTAACTACAATAATAATAGAAATAATAGAAATATAACAGAAAACCAAGAGAAACCGAGCGGACGAGAGAGGAGCAGAGCGAGCTGAGTGAGTGCGCCGCTGCATGTGTGTTGTGTACGTGCGGGTGCATGTGTTAGGGTGCGCGTGCGTGGGCTGTGAGTGGGCTACGGTAGCTGTGGGCGGGCGCAAATGAGTGGGCCGTCTCGGCCCTGGACTGCAGCGTGTCGTTCTAGATTTGATTCAAGCTATTTAGTTCAAGCTCCAAACGAGTCGAACTTAAGTTTGATTCTGAACTCGCGAGCTTCAATGAGTTGAGCTCGAATAGCTCACGAACCTTGAGTTTTTCTGAAATCTCTAGATACATACTAACTCTTATCGAGTTTACTCGAACTTAGCTTGAGCTTCTCTATTGTTGAAAATTAGTATATGTTGAATTATTTTTTTACTGTTATAGAGTTTACTCGAGCCGAACTTGAGCTCGAGTTTTTCTTATTATTGAAAATTAGTGCATATTAAATTATTTTAACTACTATCGAGCTTATTCGAGTCGAGCTCCAGGCTCGGACCCAACTCAGGCTCGCTCGAGTTCGGCTCGTTTACAACCCCATGTGCTGGGCTGGCGCGGTTGCGGCGCACGAGTGGCCCGGTGTGGCTACGCGCGTGTGGGCCACGTGAGAAGGCCAGCAAGTGTGTGTGTGTGTTGGGCCAGTGGGGCATTAGTATGGGTCGACGGTCAGCAGGCCAAACGGATTTCATATAGGGAGTTGGGTCGAGTAGATAAAGTAACTGAATGCGGATAAACTTACAAGGTTAAATGGATCCCAATAAATGCAAAACCTCAAATTGAACTAATTAACATAAGACTAAATAATTGACGATTCACTAAATTTCTTAAACCATAAAATCCGATCTATAATGCAGAGGACAAACTGAGGCAGAAAGAGAAAACTGATCCAGCCACGCCTTACCTTTGACCACTCTGATTAGTTATGTTACTTAAGAAATTAAAACTAAATTCTTTACAGCATATATTATCACTTGTTGCATTAAAATGTTTTTTAAAATATGGATAAATGAACAAGAAAAAGAGATAAGAGAAGAGAGCAGCTCCAGCTCCAAGGGGCAGTTGGACTGTAAGCTATGTACAATAGGAGGGTAAAGCCAGATGGTGTCCTGGTCAGAAAGAGAAAAGGGTAGGTTGAGGTCCTCTACATATAGTTATAACATAATTACTAAACAATTTTCACTTGGACAGAGCGCCATACTTCTAGTGTGAACCATCTTCTCATTTTGACGAGTAAAAAATGTTACCTTGCTATGTTATTATTATTTTAGGTGGAGGAAATCAGAACTCGTATAGAGTTCAGAAATGGTATATCTAAAGCAGGTAAAGCCAGATCGATATAGAGTTCAGAAGTTATGAGTCTAGGCGCATATACTAGCGCATTAGAATGTTGGGAAAGGGTTAGACCGCCCTAACCAATGACTACTTCACAGTTGGGTGAGAGTAAGAAATTGCCCCGTACCACTAACTATGATTAGTTAAATGAAGATATAATAATGGAACTAGGGAAAACGTTCCGTATTCTATACTTGGCACCGCACCTAAGGAAATGCAGAAGACCCAGTTTTAAAGAACTAAGAGTAGTTATAGATAAAGTGATACAAACCTGCTAAATAAATCATGAATTCATGTCGGTCTCCTGGATTGGAGGCTATGGGAACCACTGGGGGTCTTTCTTCTTATCGGAGTGACTAGTAGTATTTGAAATACAAAAACTTGTAAAATTTCAATTTAATTCGATACTCTATTTTATGAAGAAAGAGGAGATAGAAAACGAATTGATGATAAAGAGATGAGTCATACAGTTGCATTTATTGCTATTAATACTTGCGGAGTACGTTATATTCACCCTTGCTATTAAATTTCTTTGTTAGATCCTAGACAGGCCGAGAAATACCTCGAGTAGGACGTGATGTATACAGGCTTTGAAGATGTCGCGTGAGATGGGGGTGATCATGTTGAGGACCAGGGCAAAGTGGATGCCCTATTCGACAGTTTAGATGAATAGGCGACCTTTAGTGCCTCATCTTCGAGAGATGGGGTATATAAATAATTTGTATCTCTCTTTTGTACCTAGTATTTGTACTAAAGATCATAGCCCTGCAAAACTAACTATTGTAATAATGCATCGTCTCTAGTTATTGTTCTGTTGCGTAACTCTGCTATGACTTACTATTTTCTAGAGATTTTTTTAAGTATATTATACTGGTAGTAAAAAGGTAGTGGTAGAAATAAAATCTGATCATTGATTTTTTATGGCATTTATTATTGACTTTTGTTTTTTAACATGGTTTTTTTGGGAGTATATTTTGGACTTCGTGCCTAAGATCATCTTCATGCACGAGGGCGGTTCTAGGCGTGGTACATTGGCAAATACAAGGAAATCCTGGGGAGCCTGTCTCGGTACGACATTGTCGACATGGACAAGGACGATCAGGTGCGGTGCTATCCACGCGCGGTGGTCGGCATCCGCATGCACAGGGAGTTCAGCATCGACCCGGCGTGCAAGCCCGCTGGCCACTCCATGTCGGAGTTCACCAAGTTCCTCCGTGAAACCTTCTCCCTGCGGCGCAATGATAAGAGGAAGCCAAGGATGATGATCATCTCACAGAACCACCTGCGGAAGCTGGTGAACATGGAGGACGTGGTGCATCTGGTGGAGCGGGTGGGATTCGAGGTGGTGAGCGGTGACCTGTCATTCGCCGTGGATGTGGGGGAGTTCACGAGTGAGGTGAACGCAGCGGATGTGCTTATGGGCGTGCACGACGCTAGGCTGATCAACTCGGTGTTCTTGTCGACATACATTCTAATTAATCTGAACCTTTGAATCGTAAAAATTAGACGATTTATATTTATTTTAAGGTTCAGTAAAAGAACTTATTAGTCTAATGACGTTGGTCTTAATAAATAATTATCTGTTCTGTAGATAATGCCATGAGACGTCACGCTGGACCTCACTGAAGGGGAGATGGATATGTACGTGGACCCCCACCCGGTCACCAAACCGGTCGCCCTACACCGTCGTGGAGAACATGTCACTGTCTAAGGCTGTTGTGCTCTTCCGCGACCTCGGACTCCGGCACATATGCATCGTGCCAAGACGCCGTGGTAAGAACTAAGAAAACCTACGTGCATTTCCATCCTTTTTCCTCTAAAATTTGACACTCTAGCAAGTGATGTAGGGCCTTTTCTTTAACGGCTTCTAAAAGCAGCTTTTGATTTTTGTCACTGTACCTAACTTTTAAACGGAGTATTTTCTCAAGATGGGGTCCACAAATTAATTGTAGTACACGTTAAAAGCTCAACATCTGTATCAACCAAAATCGCAAGCGAGTATCTCTTTCTCCGTAATCTCTATTGTAAACAACTAAAATTTAAAAATTTTAGCCAAAAATCATAAGCCGCAGTTATATCAAATAGGCCTGTGACCGATGCTGCAAATTTTTGCATGTGCGGAGGCCGCCGGTGATCGGGATCTTGACGCCGCACGACTTCATGCCCCAGTATAGAGCTGGGACTTGGGCCGTGCTTTTTTGGGCTAGCCCAAAGCACGGTCGGCCCAGCACGGCCCAAGCACGGCCCGGCCCGACACGTGGTGGCCCATACCGGCCCGTCACGAATGATGGGTCGGACCGGGCCTAAAAACCTGGCCCGGTGGGCGGCAAGCCACGGCGAATCGTGCCGTGCTCGGGCTGGCATGGCACGGCGAGCACGGGCGGCACGGCGGGCACAGGCAGGTCGGCGTCGAGCTTGGGGAAGATGAAGGCGCAGAACATGACACAATCACACGAGCAAGCATACACACTAACACATGACCACCGTCGGGATCTTGCTGTGCCGCCGACTGCAACGCTGTTTCTTGGAGCCGGCAGCGCCGTCGTCACCTTGGCCGGATCGGAGCATCTTGGAGATCGTCACCTCGGCGACGGGAGATGGGGAGGAGGCGGGCGGGAGCCGGGAGAGGTGGGGAGGAGGAGGCGGCGGGGAGGTGGGGGCGAGGCGGGGCGGGGAGGTGGGGGCAGGCGGTGGTGGGGAGGTAGGGAGGTGGCGTGGCGGGAGGAGGAGGAGGCGGTGGCGAGGAAGGAGGGCCCGGCGGTCGGGGCCGGGAGGTGGGGAGGCGGCGTGGCGCGGCCGCGTGGGGACAGTGGGAGCAGGAGATCCAGATCTAGGAGTTGGGGAGGAGCCGGGAGAAAAAGAGAGAGAGAGGCGAGAAATAAGGCACCGATCGGATAAGCAGAGAAAGAAAAAGAGGAAAAGAAAAATAAAAGGGAAAGGGAAAAAAGAAAAGATAAGAAAAAGAAGAAAAGGGAGAAATAAAATAAAATAGGTAGAAAAAGTTACGGCTAAATTTAGGAATCCTCGCTAAAAGATGTGTATTATGCGTAGGTGACGTCCCTGAGCAAATTTAATATGCGTAGGAATTAAATTATTAGAATATCATTTAGATTGCCTTTTGCGCAGTTAAATATCTAGTTAATTCTTATTAGTCGATTATAAATTGTAGGAAAATCACTAATAAGTATTTGTAATTATCAGAATAAATTAGTAGTCATATTCTAAACTAATAAGTATTTGTAATTATCAGAATAAATTATTAGTCATATTCTAAACTATCAGAAAGGACTAGAATCAAGAAGAAAGAATTTATTTAAATGAGACAACGGTCATGCAGCGGCAGCAACGTTTAGATTTTAGAGTTAACTTTCGGAAGAACAACGGCTCTCTTCTTCTGCATATAAGTTTGTAAGCTGACACTTCCCATTTCTTCATAACATCATACTTCTCATTTCTGGAGGATCCCAAAATCGTACAAGCGTATGCTGACTTCAAACGCATGAATGACCTAGACATTAACGAGTAAATATTATGTAGGCATGTTGTAATAGTTAGTATATACATATATTGTTACTGTACTCTTTTTCATGTTTTTATGCAATTAATTCAATTTCAACTAGTTTTAACGAGGTGGGTACGAGAGAAAGGACGATGACCGTCGCCGTTGCCTTCGCGTATAGTTACTTTAGGCTGGACTTGGGCTGACACGACATGAACGCTGGCACGGTAGCTTTGGACCGTGCTTGGATCTAACCAGAGGCGACGTGGGCCGGCACGGTACGGTACGGTGAGATGACTGAGTCGAGCCGATACGACACAAACCAGCACGAAGCATAATAAATCTGAGCTATACTGATACGGCACGACCCAACTCCTAACTCTAACCCAGTACATCCGCAGGCTGTTCCCGAACGTCCTTCGTGAGTAGCAGTCAACTAGTCATGGCGAGCTTGTGAACGGACGAATTTTGGATATATCAACACGTTATTTTAGCTCACTTAGGTTAGTTTAGGCAGTCTGTTCAATTACCACCGTACGAAGAAGCGGTGTGATCCCGAATTTCTCTGAACTTGTAAGTAACTCGCCTCATTTTGGCTTTTTTATAGCTTATTTTTCTTCATTTAGCACTGTAATAGATGTCTTTTCGTATAATTAAATTTTAAAAATTAAAATTAAAAATAGATTAACCTATCATAGAAAATACAAAGAAATACGAAAAAAGAAAAATAAAAGACAAAAAACCCAAAAAAACTAAAGAAAAATAAAAATAAAAATAAGAAGCTAGAAGGCAGAGATTAAGGTGGTGATCATTTTGGTTTATTTTTAGTGGCTTATAGCTGAAAAGCATCAGTAATTGGTGAAAAACACATGGTGACGGAGGCTTATTTAACATAATTAAATTTAAAAAATAAAAATATGTTAGCCCATCATAAACAACGTAAACGAATACGGCAAAAAAAAAGAACCGGCAAAAAAGCTCAAAAAAAGCCAAAAGTTCAGAAAAAGATAAAATTATAAATAGTAAAAAATAAATCAGAAGTCAGAAGCTGAAACCGAAACGAGCGGGCCCTAAAGACTGAAGTCGAAAGGTGCATTATTCGAATCGAATTGATTGGTCCACACGTCTGAGCTTGGCGCGCAGCCATTGTCAACTCCGTCGTCATTGTAGCTATCGTCAACCGCGGCATCATTGTCACTACTGTTGTGAGATGTCAATCAGCATCGTCCTCTATTATATCGCTACTACAGAGGTATCTCCACCCTAACCACATACTCCGCTAGTAGAAAGTGCCTCCGATCACAAAATTTTGGATATTGGTTAATTGATATGGTATTCAAATACACATTTAACCACTGATTTGTATTGGTATATATATTTGTAAAACTTAACAAATAAGCATATATTTTTAAAATATACTTGTACAATTTTAAAAGATGGTTGCATAAAAAATTGATTGCTACCCTAGAAGCCGTACACACATACACGAGGGTACTGGTTAAAACTGTTGTGACACCATGTGAATGTTACCTTATGGTGTATGATGAGTATTTGATTTTTATTATGTAAATATTATTGAAATTTGAGTTTAGTTTTAGGAGTTTGCTGAATTTCAGAGTTTCAGTTTTGTCAGGTCGTAAGCGGTCAGATCAGTCCTGGATGGCAGTTTGACCGGACTTGAGATGGTCGCCAGACCAATCCTAACCCACTTGTCAGGTTTTGTGCCTGGCGAACTGACCGCCATGGTGCGGGCGGTTAGACCGGTCAATGGCAAGCGGTCAAACTGGTGTTGGACAGTTAGACCAACCGTGGCACGGCGGTCGCACCGGTTTCTCAAGGGCAGACATGTCTGAGGGTAGTCTAGACATGTATGGGGTGTCTAGAGAGATTTTGTAGATGCCTGACATGTCTAGAGTACCCAAGACATATCTGGCGTTGTTGGTGAGAATGGTTACGAGCATGGTTGAGGAGTGGGTTGCCAAGAGAGTTGCGCCTACATGTTGTGGTGTGCATGAGGAGGCTATATGCGACATGGTTGGACGAATCATGATGATCTTGAGTTTGACTCATGGCTTGGGAACTATGAGGGGTTTAAGTGTGTGCACGACATGAGTGTCGTTGTTTAGTTGTGGCGTGTTGCATGATGTATTGTTTTGACTAATGTAAGATAAATATATGAAACTTGTACTCGAGATAGTTGTTTGATCTTTGGATATACATGTGTCTTGGAGAACATTAGCGATCAACGACAAGAGACCGGGACTAAGTGGGAGAACTGAGATCCGTATGGTCGGGTAACTTCGGGTGAGGCTATGTGGCTCAAGCGGAAAGCACAGAGAAGACAAGGATCATGAAGATGCGAGTTAGTGCATGTTGTGCACCGAGTGACAAGACCAATGTACGTAGAAACGGTTCAGGGGAGTATGAATGAGTGAAGACGTGATGGCTAATCATTGGGCACTACAGGCTACATGTCAAAGTATGTGGATATGCTTTGATGTGAAATCAAGGGTTTCTGGCTCATCAATTATGTCAATTGATGATTTTATATATCGTATAATGTTGTGTGATAGTTTGTTTGTTGGTGTTGGTTGTAGGACTCCAGAGCTAGATCATGGTGAGGCTGATAGGACCGAGACTAAGCTAGGACAGTTTAGGGCCAGAATAGTCAAGGTATCAGGATTACGCTTAGGAGTTAAGGTCCAGAATGATCAAGATACCATCTTAAGATGACCAAGGCTATCGGAGTGGTTACAAGCACGATGACAAGGAACTAGAGCGAGAACTACCGGTGGTGGATATAATAGGCAATGACAAGGTGGATCAAGACTAAGCTCAGGAGGAGTTGAGGTCCAGAACGGTCAAGGAAGGCAGGTGTCGTCATGGTGTATGGAGATGTATGTAGCGCACTAAGTGACTTGGGCCCCTTTACAAGCAATAACGGTTTGGTGGGATCCAAACACGTGAGAGGCTTGGTGACATGTCATTGGAGCCAAAAGGAGTCGAAGATGAAGCACGGGATTACACAAGGTAAAGGAATCGCGAAGCTTCGTGGAAGGTGATTTGGGGACAAAACAGTCTGTTTGCCCCAAATCTGAAAGTTGAGACTTGATCAAACCACGGCATGAAGAGGTGCAAGAGAGGTGGCTTAGGTCAAGGATGTGCTAAAAATATTAAGTTGGTCAAATGTTGATTCACTAGCAAGTTAATAGTTATGTGCGATTTGGGAAGCGTGCATGTGTGAGTATAAAACCCGGTATGATGTTGGGTTAACGGATTAACCCATATAAGTGGATAAAACCCAACTAGAGGTGCTTGTTATGATTTCTTATTAGCCTCTGTATATAAAGAGGGAGAGGTATTCGCTTAACGTCATGTTTTTTTAGAAGTTGTGCTAAGCTAAGTAGAGGAGAGTTGGGGTTCTTTTAGAGAACTCTTGAGGGATAAGTTGTGGCTCGTATGCTTGAGCTTTTTGTCATTATTAGGCTTTGTGGATGGTTAAGGAGTGGTTATAAATATTCATCTCTAAGTATCAATAGATATCCTAAATTCATCCAAATCTTTTTCCTCTTTTCTCAAGTGTTGAAATCTTGATTTGGTTTGATTTTTTTTGTGTGTTTTCTTCTCCTCTCTTAATCTTGCTATGATCCATGATGAGTAGAAGGTAGAAGATGAGTCTATTGATCAATCTTCACCCATCTAGATCACTCATATAGCAAGATTCGAGATCAAGTCTGGTTTTGTTTGTTTTTGGCTCAAATTTGGATTTTCATGTTCAAGATGGTTTTATCTCGAATCCATGCCTAAATTAGCTTGCTACAACATGTAAGAGTAGATCTGGATCATCCTCTTAATTAGAAATTCCTCAAGTAATAGCTAATTTTGATTTTAGGTTTTGGGTGTTCTTGAGACCTAGATTTGATTTTCTTCAAATTAGTGAATCTAAATCTAAAAGCGTTATAATTCTTGATTGAATTAGGTTTCTAATACTCTGGACAAGACTCATACAAAATTTAGAGATGTTTAAATGAGACTTGAGCAAATTCTTAATATTTGAGTTTTGACTCAAGAGGTTTTTTTAAGTTTGAGATAGGGGACCGGTCAGACTAGCCCTTAACCTGCGGTTTGACTAATCTTACGCCTACAATCAGACTAGCCTAATAATGACCTAATCATTTTGTTCTTCGGTCATTTTATTGACAATTTGGCTTCTGTTTGGTGATTGTTTCTATTGTATAGTTGATCTCCTTAGCTCTCTATAGCTATTGAAGTGAAGAAGTTTTTGTATTTGAAGGAGGTTGATTTTGTTAAAGTTAGAAAGAGTCAAACATCATTCACCTCTTCTGATCCCCACTATCGGTCTTAGAATTGTACTAATACTATCCCGGCCTCCTGGAAAACAATACAAATTAACGACAAATGCTAATTGTGAGCAGAGGAAGTACGTGTCAATCGAATCAGAATTCACCATAAATGAATAATAACAGATGAAACAGGACAAATAAGCTCGCAAAGAAGCAATTGAAGATCAATAGCCCCCAACGAATGCACTTTATAAAACGAATGAAATAGTAGCGTATATTCATCGTCTTTCTGTTTTAGTGCTTTAGTAATACCGTACAGTTTGGACGCAACACATTGTTGTAGAGAAGCCACGGGCCCACACGCCATTCTCAGCGCTGCCGCCCAGTCTGGTAGCCAGGTAGGCTACTCATGCCAAGCAGTTGGCCAGATGGCGCGAGAACGGAAACAACCAAATCTGTATGAGATGCGCGCCTTCCTTCTCCGATCCGAACGCCCACTCCTCCTCGACGCGCCTCTTCTCCATGTCGAACGCCACAAGCTTCCACGGCGTCCACAGGTACACCATCTCCCTCTCCGGGTGGAACGCCATGAACAGGAAGGTGATGGCCTGGCACGAGCCGTTCGGTTCGCCGGCGACGAGGTCCTTGAGGCCCAGCTCGTGCTTCAGGGCCCATTCGGCTTTGTCGGCGTCCCTGAGCTCCCAGAACTTGAGGCGCGACCCGTCGCTGGACGCGTACCGGAGGCGGCCCTGGCAGTGCCCGGCGCGCGCCCGGCAGCTCACCGGGGCCGGGAGAGCGGTCACCGCGCACGCAATGGTGCCGAGGTCGATGCGGACGACGTGGCCCGAGTAGGCCAGCACGTGGAGCGCGCCGCCGAAGTAGTGCATGGTAGCCGACATGGAGTCGGTGTCGAGCCCGAAGTCGAGCTCGTGCTCGGCCCACGCGCCGGCCTCGGAGTCGAACACCTCGACGGACGCGCCCCGGGGGAGCCACCCGGTGAAGCACACCACCTTGTAGTGCGGGGAGGAGCAGGGGTCGAAAGCCAGCACCGAGAGCAGCGTCCTCCTGCGCGGCGCCGGCAGAGCCGCCCACCGCCGCGTCGTCGGGTTCACGACGTGGAACGCCGTCGGGCGAGACGCGTAGTACAGCAGCAGGCCGTTGCACCCGTCGATGATGGTCGACGTCTCGTGGCACGGGAAGAAGCCCATATCGGCCTCCACGACGCCGCCGTCGCCCGACGCGCACGCGTACGTGTACGCCTGCTTCCCGGCGTCGGCACCCCGCGGGCCATCGTGGAAGAGCACGCCGGAGGTGATGAGCGGCAGCCTCCGGCGGAGGTAGTCGCCGGAGATGAGGCTCTGCCACGACGTGGACACGCACTGGAACCGCGCCAGCGACTTGTACGGCAGCCTCGCGAGGATCTCCGTGACCAAGTCCTCGCTCATTTCGCCATCCATCTTCGACCTTGCAGATACTGCAACACACTACCTGCAGCCCTACACCTTACTACTAATACTAATCAGCAACAAGAACTAGCCTCCAGGAATTAAAAGGAGTGCGATATTTATAGATATGTCGGCTAAGCTTTGGTTTTTCCACCTAGGAAAGGAAGAGGTTTGGACGACGCCACGCAAGGGATTCGACCGGTGAACAAGAACTGCATGGTATCAAGAGGCGATATATCTTCTCTGCGACAGCAAATACTTACAATCAGAAATGAATGCAAGTTGCCGTCGGGCTCGGTCTCAGCAAACGTACGGCCGTTGCCCACTGGATAGGCATGTTGAAGTACTAGAATATTGTCTATCTTTTCTTGTCAGTTTAGATTTTGAGTTTAAAATCCAGTTAACGTAATTAAAAAGATCTTGAGTTTAAGACCCAATTAACATAATTAAAAAATAATTTTAGGTGTGAGGAAGGAAGAGTGTTGAAGTATTAATATGTTATTCATGTTTCTCCACCAACTTAGGCTTTAGAGTAAATTGGTTAGTGCATGTAACTTGATAACACACCCGCATTTGGTCGCCGTTGCACTTTTGTGCCAGAGCCGACAACGTTGGATTTTCGTGCCTTTTTTGCAAGAACTTTGAAATACCCTAAAAATTCAAACCAGATTTTTCCTAAATTTTTCATGAATTTTTGAGTGAATTTTGAAAACTTTCCCTTTTTGGAAAGCCTCCCCGGAATCCGCCTTCCCTTTTCGGTCTCTCCGCCTCCCCAATCCATTGGCGCATTTCTTCTCTTCCCGCCTTCACCTCCCGCGGACGCCCTCTCTCCTCCTCCCCGCCTTCCCGCTCGCGACGCAGCGCTACGGCCGCTGCGCCAGCCACAGTTTCGCGCCGCCCGTCGCCACCGACGCCGACCGGTCCGCCCGACCGCCTCCCGCGCCACGTGTTGCCGCTTCCTCCCCTTGGACCCCACCGGTCATTCTCCCCGCCCGGCTCCTTCCTCCGCACGGGAGCCCGACGCCCATGCCCGTCGCTCACGTGCTCCCGTGGCCGTGCGTCGGCTTTACTGCCGCTCAGAGGCCGGATGCAGCCCCAATGCGCGGAGACAACGCCCCTGTCCTTCTGTTGACCACCGGTGTCGCGCCCATGCCCCCTCCCTCGGGTTCCTTCCTCCCCATCAAGCATAAACCCCGAGCTCCCTCGCTCTGCCGTGCTCCCCAAGCCTCCCCACCCCTCCCATTCACTTTCGCCACTTCCAAGTGCTTCCTTCCGCAGCCGATCGAACTCGCACCGCCTCCTTCGCCGTCGCCACTCTCCCCTGCGCCGACGACCCCCCGCGAGATGACCTTCTCCTCTTTTCCCTCATTCTTCGATTCCTTGCTCCCAGAGCACCTTCACCATCCCCTCACTACTTTGGTGCACTTTCCTGGCCAGGTCTTCGCCCGAGAAACGCTAGCGTCGCCTTCCCCCGCCGGTCGAAAAAGCTCTCCCGTGGCCAGCCCGCTTGGAAGCTTCCCAGCTAAAACCGACTTCTCCAAAGTGAGCCTCGAGCTCCCTTGACCGTGTAAACGCCGCCGATTTGGCTTGATTGCCGCTAGTGTCCACCTTTCGCCGCCGGGAAGCCGCTCCCCCCTGCTGCCTCCTACCCTCTCCGTTGACCCTCCGGCCTCCCAAAACCCCAAAATGGGTTCCCCACGTTGAGACCTACTCGGTGGTGCCTTCCTCGGCCACCGGGGACCTCGCCGTCGCCGGAGAGCAGAGACGCCTCTGTCTCCGCCTCTCTGCTGCGCGTGCCCATCGAGAGGAAGAAGACGACCGACGTGGCCCCATCCCCTCCGTCCACTCCCTCCGTTGCTTTTTAACCCTAACCGTCAGATAGCACCTCCTCGCAGCCGTCCGATGCCACTTAAACCACCTCTCCGCGTCCACCCGATCAAGCACCTCCGCCGCCGTCCGATCCTCTCCACCTCAGCGCATCTCGGCCACCCATCCCCGTAGCATCCCAGCCATCCGCTCGAGCCGTGCATCGGCCAACCCGGCCGCGTGGGCGAGCGCGTGTGGGCCGCGTTGGCCTTGACGCCGTCGTCTTTGCAGTCTTAGGGACGCATTGTGGCTTTGGGCGGCCAAGACCTTCGTTCATTCGATTTTCCCGGATTTAGTAATTTCCAAAAATCCAGAAAATCCTAGAAAATCACAGAAAATCTCAAAAATTCCCAAATTTCACCATCTTGCTCATTTTGATGTCCTGAATCTATTTTTGACCTTCAATCCACCAAGATCATCCCAGAAAAATTTCTTATTTGAATATTTATGCATTTTACTCCTTTTTCATAGATTATTTTTCCTCGCTTGATTAGGCTCAAGCCAGACTTATATTATTTTTGTGTGTATGCGCTAGTTTCGGAGATCCCGGAAGTTTCAGTGCAGCCCTAGGACCCAGGAGTTGCTACGTTCGAGATCGCCGAGATCATCCAGATTCACGACAAGTCGCAAACATTTGATCATGTTGAATCCCATGTCCATTAAATTATGTTCTATGCTATTTGCATTATGCTAGTTGTGAAATGCTAATTTGAGTAAAATAAAATATTTAGAATGACATGATATTTAGATAACACCTGCCACTGATAAATGCCACGTTAAACTTGCAGCCATTCCCTTGTTAACCCTAGAAATATCTAAATTATTGTATAAATAATTATAGGCTATGCATACCATGCAAATCTTTACACTACTAAGGTTGTGGCCGTGGGCCAGTAGATTTGGAAAACCCGGAGCTATGGTAGGGTGGTATGGGACACCGTACCCTAGGTTTGGTGGTGCCGGTGTGCATAAGTCTAGGGTGAGAATGTTGTGGGAAACCGCGAGACGGTCTTCGCCCACCATTCTACCATAAGGTGGAGGTTGCGGACCTCATGGAAAAACATAAGGACCAAACCCTTGTGCCAAGCAATGTGACATGGTGGTCGCTCACCCACAGGTGTTGACTTGTTAACCTTGGTTTAGTAGCTGCTCAACTTAAGTGAAGCTTTGCATGGGGAGTCGGTGTGGATTGTGGATCTAGACTAAGACAACGATGGGTCTCCACAACTCGGATCGAGCATTCCGTGGGGGCCAACAGATTCCCGAGGTTGTGCGAATCTAGCACCTTTCGAGTGGAGTGTATACCAAGGGTTGAGCAGTGAAAAGACCCAATTCCTCAACTCAGTCATGAGGGTTGAGGATGCGTGTGGGTAAAGTTAGGCAAACTCTGCAGAGTCATTGAAATGATATTCGAATACGCCGTGCTCCCGGTTAATGGGGCTGTGTCATTTGGGTGATTCCAGCTGCAAAACATAAGTAGTCTTCATAAGTGTTTTAATCTGATTAGTTGATTAATCAAGCTTTGAAAACCCTGTAATCTTAAGGAATAGTTTTTGGTTTTGGACCTCTGAAAATGTTTACAAACAAAACTGCATCCAATCAAGTTAATAAAACAAGTATACTCCCTTCCATTGTTGATCCGTGTAAATAGTAAGATAGGTTTCCTTTGTGGCTTGCTGAGCTGGTTAGCTCACGGCTTGTTGAACACTTCAGATGATCAAGACGTTGGTGAAGTTTGCCCCGTTGAGGAAGCCCCAGAGGAGTCGTTCTTCGACGAGGACCCGTGGTTTTAGGTCTCAGATGTGCTCGAGTTGTCCTAGAGCTTTTGTGATGTAATATTTACTTTGGGCTTGCACGCTCCGCTGCAGTATAATCTGGGTTGTTAAACCTTACCTTGTAATATAAGCTGATCTTTTGCTGTAAACATGTGATGGTATACTCCTGCGCGACGTTTCATAACTGTTCATATATAAATAGTTATGGAATACCGTGTCCGTCGGGGCCCCTGGCAACAGGGGCGTGACAAACTTCTCCTGTTACTGCTGTTTTGTTGGTGAGCACAAGGATCTGGGACGCGAGCTAGGTTTACAGCGTGATTTGCGCGTCATTATTGAAGAAAAAGCTTGCCCGGTGGTTCGGCGCCGCATCGTTGGATCTGTAGGTGCAGTTGCACAGGCAGTGCATGTCAAACAGAGAGCGATCTTTGATCAGCGTAGGATGGCTACACTTACATCTCACAAGGAGGGAGAAATTGTCCTTGGAAAAAGATGTCTGAACAGAAACACCTCGCGTTCGTTCTTGTTTCAGACAGAAGTAAGGCCCTATATGTAACATAAATAATTAGATGATTGTTAAGAAAAAAACATCCGAATGATAACTAGAATAACCGTAAAACTTGACCTGCTGTGAGTTGCGATCAAGAGAAGAAGCCGCGCGATAAAGCGTCAAAAAGAGAGGAAGTCGTGCCGTAAAATCTACACTAGGTGCCGGACGCTGATGATGCGAAAGAACTCTTTGGACTTGCCTCCAAGCAACTACAAACCGTTATGGCGTCCACGTAAAGAGTTGGCTTGGAGGATGCCATTTGGCCTATCTCGTCAGATATCGCCGTGCCAGTCTACCAAGTACTAGCATACATATCCTCTCTTTTTTTAAGAGAAAGAAACAAGTAGTGCGAGAAAATGCTAGCTCAAACCTTTGCTTGGACGCTATGGCTCTGTTTTTTTCGGTTTCTAAAAGCTGCTTTTCGGCTTTTTTACAATAATTAATTTTTAAATAGAGTATTTTTTAAAGATAAAGTCTACTAGTTAATTGTAGTACATATTTTACTGACTTCATTTATATCGGCAAAAATCGCACATGAGTTTCTGTTACTCTATAATTTCTCATACAAATAACTCAAAAATATATAAACTGTAACCAAAAATCACAAGCCACAACAAAAAAACAGACCCTATGTTACGGCTTTCTCGCGCTAAAGCTCAAAGTCGTTGTCCATCTCCCGTATTCAGGGAAGGAATCTCGAACTTGTCTCGGCAAGTTTTTATTCTTTGCTTTTTTTGCCAATTCTGCTTTGAGGTTGTCGCTAAAAAAAAAGTTTCTTTGAGAATGGTGAGAGGGCAATCGAATTTTTTTTTTGGTCGGTTGCCTCGCGGACGAAGCAACGAAGTAGTCTTGCATGTCTTGGTGGTGGTTTCTCGTCAGGCTTTGGGCCTGTTTTTTTTGCTACGGCTTGTGTCTTTTTTGCGACTTGTGACTTTTGATTGTTTATACGAGATATTACAGAAGAATGAAACTTCATACTGGTTTTGGCGATATAAATGAAGTCAGCAAAGTATATATTATAATTAACTAGTAGACTCTATCTTGAAAAGATATTTCGTTTAAAGAGCTAATTACTATAAAAAATCGAAAAACAGCTTTTAGAAGCTGAAAAGAACAGAACCTTTGTGTGGATGCCACTCAAAGTCTCTTTCTTCTGCATGCCCAACTGAGTGAGTTTGGTACGTCGCAACTCGCAACGACGTTGATATGCTTCTACTTTGCCTGTTGCTGCTGCTGTTGAAGCCAGATCACAGATGCTGTAAGCATGCCTAGCCAGCTAGCCTCAACGTTTCTTGGAGGATGCAACGTCTCTGCCTGGTCATCATATGCTTCGCCGTTCCATTCCTGGTAGAGTCTGCTACTATACAGACAGTAGTGTGATGATTGAAAGTTGGGGGAGGACTTGTCACCTGAAGGAAACCTCCATACAAATTAATCTGCCAATATCAAGAAGAGAATGCTCTTTCAAAAGGACAAAAAGGGAGAGATACTCAGATACCTATCGACCAATTAAACTGAGCCCTCGGACATCTGCAAAGCACATTAAGGTTTGTTTAATTGGAACGCGGGATTCTCGTAAGAATTTCATACCAAAAAATATATAAGCGAGAATGGGCGTTTTGTGTCGTTTAATATTCCTGTAAACAAAATTTCATTTTTTTTCGAGAGGATAAACAAAATTTCATGTGAAGTTCAGTCGTTCAAAACGAAGGCCTTCTATGGACCTAACTGTTAGGGCAAACGCCCAAACGATGACAAAAACCACCAGCCTGGGCTGACAAATAAGATCGGACGGACCGATTAACGCTCAGATCTTGCCAATGGGCTCACGAAATAGGGCCGGCAAGGCCGAGCTTGAGCCTAGGAAGAACGCACTGATCAAGAGATCGACTTCCAAAATGTTCTTTGCAAGGGCAAGGGCATCTCGAGAAACAAGGGGTCTTTGTAAGTCCTGCCCTGAAGCATCTCAAGACGAAGGGGAAAAAAAGGTCTTGCCCTGAAGCCTGGAAACTACTAGAGAAGAATTCTTGTTTCAGTACAGACTCAGAGAGCATGACCGAGGAAGTCAAGATGCAGATGCGGTCAACGGAGATGCATGCAATTCTGTTGATAATGTTTGTGGCTTACCGTCAGTAAGACGCCAAACGGCTACCAAGAAACCAGAGTCCAGATTGAGATATCCATCCCCCAGTCTGGTAATCTCAATCCACTTTGTGAGACATGTGATGATGAATAATTAATATTTGATTTTATTAGAATTTGTTTTGTGGAAGTTCTGATCATGCGTTTTTATGCTTGAGTTTTTAGGGTAGCAAAACAATTATGTTTGGTAGTCTGTGATCCGAACGACCTTATATCGTTGGTCCGAACAACCTTGTACTGGGTGGTTCGAACAGCTTTGTCCGATCAGCAGACTTCGATCATGTTGACTACGGCCATGTCCAACTTCGATCACGTCAAGTTTCGATCATGGCAATCCGACCATGGTATTTCGACCTTATTAATTTTCGATCATGAAGTTTCGATCACGTAATATCATCTACGGCAGAATGACCATAACTGATCGAAAATGATAAGTTACAACACTTTTCGATGGTCGTAGCTAAAGTGTCCGGTCGATACTCGCGAACTTTTCTGGTCGATACTCATTACTCGATACTCGTGGACTTTACTAGTAGTACTCAATAATCATAGATTTTACTAGTCAGCAGTCGTAAACTTTACTGGTCAGTGGTTTTAGACTTTGTGAAAGGTAGTCGTAGATTTTGTGGTCGAAAGTCGAAGACTTTGTGCTCGATTATCGTAGGTTTCACGGTCTGTGCTCGTAGACTTCATGGTTGGTACGAGTGCTTTAATTCTTGCTATCTTCAAGTACCTCGAGTACTCGTGTTTGGCCAACAGTATGACTGGCTGGGGCAGATGGTCGTAATACTCGGTAGTCAGAAGGACTCGATACTTGATAGTCGTGGTTTCCGCGATCGTGGTCAGTGATCGGTTGTCGGAGATTTATGGTTAGTGCATTGGTATTGTAGTCTATGTGGTACTCTGTGATCAATGGTGCAACGAATGGTTGGAGATCGGTAGTCGTGGACTTAGCGAGCTGGTGCTTTAGGGGTAGCGATCGGTATTCGGTAGTCGGTACTCGGTGGCTCCGTGGTCGGTAGCGATGTGGATGATTTCCCGAGTGTTTTGACCAGAGTGATGGTAATTCCCGAGTACTTGTGGTTTTCAAGTACTCGTTAAGCTAGTGGTAGTAATGAGTGCTCTAAGGCTGTTTTCTGGATAGCGATAGAAAGTGTGGTCGTGGACGACTTGGTTGGCAGTCGTAGATGGTTTTGTTCTTATCTATAGATAGACAAGGGTGTGCTTCGAGTGTGTGTGTGTGTGTGCTAATGTCGATCAAATTGCGAAGAACTTGTGCTGGAAAAACGCTTTTTGGTCTTTGCATGTGCAGGTAGGAGTGGAGACGATCATTGTCGATGACGAAGAGGATCAGGACTAGGATGGGGAAGTCTAAGGTATAGGCAATCTCGGATATCATGCGAGGTGGTCGGGCTCACGTTGGAGTACATGGAGATCAAATATGGTGATTCGTGATGAAATTACAGGCGATGCGGTCTAGAAGGCTTCGACACAAACGATGATGGTGTATGATGAAGATACAGGAGGTGTTGTCCTAGAGGTTTGTCACGTGTTGGGTTAGAGTTGTGGATGGAGTCCGTAACTAGAAGATTGAGAGAATACGGATAGAGTCCGTAACGTGTAAGAGATAGGGATTTGAATAAAACTCGTGTTAGGAAGGATCTCAGGTCCCTTGATTTGAGAAAGAAATAGAGTTTTGCGTTCGTGTTTGAGGTAGACACGGTTTGGACATTAGCTTATAAAAGCAGGGGAGACTAAGGGCTAATGTGTAGCTTTTGAGGAAGCTTTTAGTGCAGTTCTGGTAGGGCTTATGTCGAGAAGGTTTTTAGGGGTGTTTGTGAGAGCACTTTGTAACTCCACGGAGATCTTGCAATAAAAATAAGTCTTGAATCAATATGGTTCTTGTTTTGCTTGTAGATTGGTTGTGATTGCAAGTGTTGTGGATCTTACGACAACATTCAAGGCGATCAGACGATCAGTCATACAGAACGATCAGGTACGCAGTCGTAAGCTGAGCGATTATCATACAATTAGATTTCGAGTGATCGAAATCTTTGACTGCTGAAAAACTCTAAAAAAGCAGCAACAATCATTCACCCCTCCTCTGATTGCTGTCTTCGATCCTATACACTTCTTGTAGCAATCCCAAAACCAAGATATGATAGTCCCGTACAGATTTCACTCGCAAAAAAGAATAAGTAGAAAGCTACAGCAAATGGTAACTCCAGGCAATCAGATTACCAATGAGTACACGGTTAGGACACTAGGGTGGTGATCGGTTCGGCTGAAAGCTGAAAGCTTATGGTGAAAACTCTTGTGGTGGTGAAAAAACAACATGAATGAGAGAGGCTTATTTAACATAATTAAATTTAAAAAATTGAAAAATATAAAAATATGTTAGCCCATCACAGACAAGCATAAACGAATACGAGAAAAAAAGAACCGACAAAAACTCAAAAAAGTCAAAAATTCAGAAAAAGACGAAATTATGAATAGTGCAAAAATAAGCTTAAGCTTTAAGCCATAAGCTATATTGAGCAGGGCCTAGTTCTAGCATGCTTTACTGATAATACAAGTAAAGTAGGTAAGTAGTTCTAGCATGCTTTACTGATAATACAAGTAAAGTAGGTAAGTAGAAGCTACTATATCAAGTTACTAGCAGAACTCTTGAAGAACGAGTGGTATTTAAGGGAAGAACCGAACAACGAAGCAATGCTGAAGCTGGCACAAGAGAATGTCGTGGAATCTGTGGATATCCGTCAGGCAAGAAAACCAACAGTTTGCAATTTAATAAACATGGTCAACGAGCTTTAAGAAACAAGTTGTAAGGGCATCTGCAATGGTCTGAGTCAGCTAGCTATATGCATGTACACATCAGCATATATCCTATGTGGAGGAAAGAGAGTATGCAAAAAAACCGAGCCAGCTCTTCCTTAAGCACTAATCTATAATGCCAAACGAGGCAGCATCTATAAATTCTGTGTGTGCATGTAAGCATCAAATAGATATCCTTAGGGCATCCGCAATGGTTATAGCTAACAACTAACTATAAGACTTCCACATCATTTATATAATACACACTAAAACTAGCATTCTAAAGAACTATCTATAAGGATATCTATTTGATACTTACATGCACACACAGAATTTATAGATATTGCCTCGTTTGGCGTTATAGACTAGTGCTTAAGGAAGAGCTGGCTCGATTTTTTTTGCATACTCTCTTTCCTCCACATAGGATATATGCTGATGTGTACATGCATATAGCTAGCTGACTCAGACCATTGCAGATGCCCTTATAGATAGTTCTTTAGAATGCTAGCTTTAGTATGTATTATATAAATGATGTGGAAGTCTTATAGTTAGTTGTTAGCTATAACCATTGCAGATGCCCTAACGTCCTCATTTTTGGAAATAGGGACATCGATAATCCGCAACCACACAGGATTTTAATTACGGACCGAACGAGTATCATGTCTACTTACGAACATTTAAGAAGAGTTAGTTTGATTGAAATAAGATCTAATGGTCAATTTTAATAATAAACCGGACGTAGAAGCCCAAAAGTATTTACATGCAGAAGAACCGCAGAAAACACCACAGAAAAGACTGAGTGCGGTCGCAACCCTAATACGAAATCTTGATTCACCTTCTTTGCTTCTGGAATCTGTTGGGGGGAAAATTACGCAAGACTGAGTACCAACCATTGTACTCAGTAAGTTATAAGGGAAACCCTAACTTAGCTAATTGCACGGGTCACCAAAGGATAGAAGTATATTTGGTTTATTAATTTGAGTGGATGCAGTTTTATTTGTAAACATTTTCGGAGGGCCAAAACCAAAAACTACTCCTTGAGATTACGTGGGTTTTCTTTCAAAACTTGATTATCCAACTAATCAGATTAAAACACTTATGAAAACTACTTATGCCTCGCTGCTGGAATCACCCAAGTGATACAGCTCTATTAACCGGGAGCACGGCGTATTCGAATACCATTTATTAGACTCTACAGAGTTGCCCAACTTTACCCACAAGCATTCTTAACCCTCATGACTGAGTTAAGGAACCGGGTCGTTTCACTGCTCAATCCATTGCTTACACTCTACCCGATAGATTAGGGATCTGCACAACCTCGGGTATCCGCAGGCCTACACGGAACACCAAGCCCGAGTTGAGGGTACCTATCATTGTTGTGTATGGGTTTCTCTCCCACATATCAACTCCCCATGTAGGGTTCCACTCGAGTTTGAGCAGCTACTAAACCAGGGTTGACAAGTCAACACCTGTGGTTGAGCGATCACTATGTCATTTGTTCGGCCCAAGGGTCTAGTACTTACATTTTTCCACGAGGTACCCGACTTCCACCCTAGGGTAAAACGGTGGGCGAAAATCGTCTCGCGGCGCCCCACATCTCCTCTACCCTAGTTCCCAGTTCCACATTTTTCCAAATCTACCGGCCCACGGCCACAACCTTATTAGTGTAAAACTTTGCATGAAAAATATATATATCCTATAGTTATCTATACAACACTTAAGTATTTCTAGGGCTGTCAAGGAAATGGCTACAATTTAACAGAGCATTTATCGGTGGTGGGAATTATCTAAATATCATGTCATTCTAAACATTTTATTTTACGCAAACTAACATTTCACAACTAGCAATAATGAAAATACCATAAGTACACAATTTATATGGCATGAGATTTCAACATGATCAAGGACTTGTGACTTGCCTTGATACTCGAGTAGCTCGGCGACTTCGCAAATTGTGGTTCCTTGGTCCTAACCTTGCACCGTCGCCTCCGAAAACTCCGAAGCTAGTGCAAACACACAAAAACAACATAAGTCCAGCTTGAGCCTAATCAAGCGAGAAAAAATAATTCTATGAAAAAGAAGTAAAATGCATAAATCCTCAAATGAGAGGGGTTTTAAAATTTTTATATTTTTTGGAGAAGAATTTGGCGGCTTGGAGGTCAAAAATGGGTTCAGGGTATCAAAATGAGCAAGATGGTGTAATTTAGGAATTTTTGAAATTTTCTAGATTATTGGAAATTGATAAATCTCTAGAAAATGCTATGAACAGTGATAGGCCGACCCTAATGCTACTGTAGCGACCGGGAGGATTCGTCCCGGCGGCCGAGCAACAAGACCACGGCACAGGCGAGGCGGACGACGAGCAGTGGCGGCCGTCTGCGGCTCGGCCCAAGCGCGCGCGCCTAGCCCGGCTAGATGGCCGACACGTGGTTGGCACGGACGGCTGAGATGCAGAGGGAGCAAGCGGGCCATATCGAATGATCTAAGTGGGATCAGATGGGTGGGAAGCGAGATCATCTAGCGGCCGAGGTTAGACGACAACGAAGATGTGGACGACGGGGATGCATCCACATCGTCATCGTCTTCCTCTGGCTCGTCGTCCTCGCCGAAAGGCAGAGAACGACGGCGCTGGGGAAACCGAGGGTGGCGAAAGGCTCTTTGGGGTGAGAGGAACCCATTTCAGGGCTTTGGGAGACACAGGAAAGCTCGACGGTGGCGTATGGCCGGAGAGAAGTCGGCGGAGGTTTTCGGGCACCAGAGGCCAACGGCGGCTCTCCGGGCAAAATGGCGACAGCTGGAGCACCTCTGAGGTGAGGGGAACACAGTGGTGGTGGAGGGTTGAGCTGGGAAGCTCCCAGGAGGGCTAGCCACGGTGGCCCCCTTTCGGCCGACGGCGATCTTCGCCGCTATGGCAGGGGAGGGGCTCTCTCGGCCGACGGAGTCCACCATTGCGATTAGGGAGCAAAGAAGAGCAAGTCAGCGAATGCAATCGAAATTTAGAGGTGAAATGAGAGAAAGGGGCTCGAGAGTTCACCGGCGGCGGAGGGGTTGATCGGTGGCGATGCAGGCGCTTGGAGCTCAATTGGTTGCTTGTGGAGCTTCCTGGGAGTATGGGGGAAGGCAATGGCGGGGTCTGCCTGGCTTAAGAAGGCGTGGAGCGGGCTGGCGACGTGGGAGCAGGTTGGAGCTGGTGGGGGAGGAGTAATGGCGTAGCGTGGGCACTGCTACAGCTCTGCAGACGGCCTGGAGAAGCTACAGGGGTGGGAGAGGGGTCGAGTCTGAGCGACGGGAGGCGTGACGGGGCGCTCCAGGCGAGTTATTGCGCGGGAGCAGGTGGCCGAATGAGATGGGCAACGACGCTTGGCGCGGAGGAGGGAGAAGAGGCGGGGCTACCAGGTGGGGCCAAGGGAGGACCGGGCGACCCGGTCAAGGAAGACGTGGCGCGACGCTGGCTGCCGGTGGCGGCGAGCCGGATGGTGCAGCGCGCGGCGGAGGACCACGCGCGTGGGCGAGCTCTGACGCAGAGAGAAAGCGGGAGGGGGAAGAGGCGTTAGCAGGTGAAGGAAGCGGAAAGCCGATAAAGGAAAGCGCATTTCCGCTGGGATTTTCAAAAAAGGAAAGGGCTCAAAATTTCACCCAAAAAATCAAGAAAAATCACACAAAAAATTGAAATTTTTCTGGGGTGTTTCACAAGCTGCCATTAACTAACTGACAAGAGATCACAGATAAATTACTTTTGAGTAAATTGCACCATAGGCCCATAAACTTATGAGGTGGATACATATAGATCACTAGTAAAATATAAAATCGTGTATTTAGACAATGAACTTGTTAAACAGTGTAAAAGATGTCCAAAAGAGGTTTTACAAGGCTAACAAGGCATCTATGTGGCGCTAATGCTTACATGGCGTTCATGTAGCGCTAATGCTTACGTGGCGTTTATGTGGCAGCTCTTCTCCTTCTTCCTCTCTTCTCACTCACTTTTTCTCTATCCTTCACATACTCTCGTCTCACTCTCTCCGTCAAACCCCAGCTGGTTGCAGACGAGGATTCTTGACCAGGTCCCTAAACCCTAACCCTAAACCCTAAACCCTGATCAACAAGAGTTAAAATAAAACTCCATGTCTAAGCCCACATAGCTAGATTTTACTAAGTACCTTGTCTAGCTTGCAAGTATATAAAAGAGAAAGTTTTTCTGTTTAATAAATATAACGGGTCGAAGACCGGTTACACCCAAACAACGACCAACTGTGGTCAATTAGGCCAGTAACCATTCGCTTCTTTAAGCAGAGTATTAACTGGTCAAGGCTGATACGGTTTTCCATGTGGGTGTTTAATTCGACACGTGAGAGCGGTTAATAGTTTTTCTGACAAGTTGCGGTGTTTGACAAAGGACGCAATATTTTAAGACACAAAAAAGACTTGTGCATGAAGACAAGAGGCACATATTCAAACATTAACTGCCGTCCTTTAGAATTGTATAAGTAAGGAGGTCTGCATGCCTGCAGCTACACAACATAATCATTCATATTCATTGCTACACTCATAAATACCATTTGGCCATATTAATAAAGTATATTAGCGATTAGTGTTTCTCTTTGTTATTCTCGTAAGTTCGATAGTAGTCAACCTAGTCCTGTGCATTAGCAGTTGCTATTAGATCTTGGAGCACGCCCTTTTGTCAAGAAGTGGAAGTAGCATGATCCGCAAGGAGACATGGCAGCAAAAGGAGATGACATCAATAAAGGAGAGGTGTCACTTGACGACTCCATGTGTTCCTCGAATAGATACTGCGAAAAGTAGTCAGTCACGGCCGACACGATATGGAGCAAGTGGATGGGCCTATCGCTTTCTTCTTCGTTGGTTTTTTCTCCATCTCCATCTACTAATAGCTGCATCGGCTCCATATGTATCTCATATAACAAGAAAGCAATAAAAATTCACCCCACAATTAATCACATCATAGCAACAAGCTCACGGCTTCCTTCTCAATCAAAACCAAATTACTTTTGAACGCTTTGAAATGGTGTTGATGAATAAAGAGATGGGCATAGCCAACAGGATGAAGATAGATGCCTTCACCTTCTCATGTCAGCGTTTACATCAACGCTACATAAACATGTCACCTGAATACTTTGTTATCCTTAGAAAACCTCTTTTACACCTCCTTTGTATGGTTTAATAAGTTTACTGATCTAAATGCACATTTTATTTATTTTTAATGATCTAATACACTCATAAGTTCGTGTGGCTGTGGTGCAATTTACTCATTACTTTTTAATGTTGTTCTTCTATGACTACGAAATAAATCTGTCAACCATTATGGAAGGCAACTTCTACGGGTATATGAAAAGGTCTCAATCAAGAAGCTGGAACCGGATGCGTCGAACAAACTTACAGCAAACTACTGCCTCAACAAACTAGAAGAGCTGTACCTTTGTGCAGAAGCTTTCACGTACTAATACTCGAGGCATTGACTTCGGTACTGGTAGAAGTTATCAATGCTGCCTTTCATGGTGGAAACAAACGGAACACTACCTTGTAAGCAACACAATGTTGAGGCCATGTGCACCGGGCAGGTCGGCCGCCCAAAATTAGGAACATCCACTGCACAATGCTCATGTCAAGGTATGTTACTCCATCTATTCCTGGTAATCATACGTGAAAGCACATGGGGACCATGCCTTGGTTCCTTGTAAATAAGTTGCCATGCTCCAGCCGCATGCACATGCTTTCCAGGTAGATCTGCATCCACATTCCTCTGGAGTGGACCATGGACCAGAGCAAAATAATCTTAGATCTAGTCTGTTGCAGCTTTAAAATGACCACAGTGTCGCAATTTCTTCCTTTTCTGCCCTCCAAATTGAGATCACTGATGACGTTAGATAACTACACTGAAAATTTGTGTAAGATCTCAAAGATGTAATTGATTTTGAATTAGAAACCTCATGTAATTACAATGTGCAGCCGCGGTTATATGGAGTTGAATACATACATCACTGTATTACCAAAATGGAGGCTATAGTGCAACTGCTCAGCAGCAACACAAGCCATCCAGATTTTACCCTATGGAACTTTTCAAAATCATACGATCTACAAATATTGAATATCATACCTATGGACAACTTAGCAATTGCTAAACATCCAAAAATAAAACTCAAAAGTGTAACAGCAAAGCTCCTATTCTCCAAGTCAACCTGCTTTTCCCAAAATTTTCCAAGTTCTGATCTGCAGAGACACCACAGCATGATTCACAAAGTCATAATCATACCAAGCCATTGCAAATGCCAATTCATGAAGTTTTATCTGAAGTCTTAGCTGCACACTTGGTAACTATACGAACCTGAGTATGGAATTATCCAGTAGCAGCTGGTTTAACTGTGAGGAAGCAACTAGCTTCCATGAGAGAATCCCTTCAATGTCCTTCGCCTGAAACCAATGAATATATGATAAGATAACAAAATTAAAGCCAGCAATAGCTGAAAGAAAAGATAAATGAATAGAATTGCATACGAAATTATCTTTGCTGCTCTTGAGCTGCTTCAACTCCAAGTTGATTTTCTCCAGCAGAGCATCTTTGCTATCAATATCAGCATCAAAATCCTTAAAAATTTGCCCATATCTGCTGTTCAGCTCCTCTAGGTACCGCTCCAAGACAGAGAAGCTCACATCAAGAGATTGAACTTTCTGCATTAGCACCTTAAGAACTGTATCTCCGGGAATCCTGCCAGCCTGAAATGTCCTTGTCTCGGCAATTTGATCATGAGCACCATTCTTTGATGAATCACCACTTGTTTTATCATCTTCTAGTTCAAATCCATCTTCATCAAGGGGCTCTTGTGATGAGTCTTTTCCACCAGTAGGCTCCTTCAAAGGTGCTTGCTCAACTGGCTCCTTGATTTTATCATCAGGTTCCACTTTTTTATTCTCAACTGGAATCAAGTTCTCGAGCATCTTCTCAACAGCATCCATTCCATACACTTCAAGCATACTGAGTGTACAGTAGAACTCAGAACCATAATGGCTTAGCAAGTTGAGCTTCAAATATCTAGCCCACTTCGGCTCGGGAAAAGTGAAATTCTGAGCATGCTTGGCATTTGTGACAGCGAATCTCCCAAGTGTTTCCCAGTTTTCTGTGGGATAAGCCAGACTGCTCAGCATTTCAAATTCTTTTAAATTAGAAGAATAGTGCTCGAAATTTGCAATTGCAATGGTATCCACTAATGTTTCTTCAGAAAGCTCTATGACGACAAACTTTCCCTCTGCTGAGCAAGGATTGCGCAGATACTTGTCCTTGTCTTTGTCTAGGATGTTGGAAGCACCCTTCGCCTCCTTGTTGAAATCCAGGACCTTAGCTCCTTTAGCTGCTGAGGCGTAATTGTACAACTTCCCACTAGGCTCCCTTCGGTGGATAACATTGCTGGTTTGATTAGAGGCATCATTTCCCCTTTCAGCGATTGCTCTCGTCTTGAATTCATCGAGACCGGGAGGGACAACTCGTGATAATCTTGCTGGTCTCGGAACATCTTCACCCTCCACCTTACCCATTGGATGAACTCCAGAATCGATGTTTGTCAGAGGAAGACTCTCACCCTGACCTTCTGAAAGCTCAACCTGACTATCCTTGGTTAGAGCTTTCGCGTCATCATTTTGTGCATCATCCTTGGACCACAGTTGATCTTTCTGCAGCAATATCTCTTCTGAAAGCGCAACAGTTTCATCAAGTTTAACACAGGTGTCACCTGATACTGCCAAATTCCCCTCATGCTCCCACTGCACACCGGGATTAACAGAACCTTCATTCAAGGTAGGCTCAACGACAGCAAGAGCAACAGCAGAGCCTCCTCCATCTGCAGAAATCAGACACCACCAATGTAATCCCAATCGACACGGAACTTGGCACCCAAATTTGAAAACAGGAGGAGAAAATTAGCAATTTGAGGACGGAAGGACGCGGAAATTTCATCAACCATCCAACAACCAGCAGCTTCTATTCAGAAGAACAACCGCAGACGGACCTGACTGGGTTAGCGCTGCGCAGTTCAATCGACTCAGCGAACAACTGCGGCCAAGCCATAGTCTAGCGATCACCTCACCACGCAACCACCCACCCACCCGCACGATTCATCAAAATCGGTTTCAGAAACAGCAGAGACGAAGGCCAAACCATACCGCGTTGGCCGTCGCCGTGGCCGAAGAGCGAGTTGAGTAGTAGTAGGACGACCCACGACGCGACGACCACCGAGGCGGAGAAGCCGTACAGCCGCCTCTTCCTCCCGGCGGCCATGCCCACGCTCTGCTCCTGCGCCGCCGCAGCCATCCTCTCCAGAAGGGCTCTCCGCGACCTCTGCATTTCTCCCGCCTCACATCTGCGCCAGAACCACACCCCGCAGCAGCAAACTCGGCTCGGCCCAGCGAATCCTAGTCGGGGGCGCTCAGGATCGCGGCGTCCGACGCGAATCAGCGCGGATCGGGGACTGGGGCTTCGGGGGCGGGGCCGGCCGCGGGGTGGTGGAGCGGGCGGCGGATGGGTAAGGGGTTTCGAAACGGCCGCAGCTCCATCGGGGGAAGGGAGGGAGGAGAGGAAGGCATCAGTGGCTCTTGTATCGCGAGATCTTCTTGTCGGCTTCTACCTTTCGCACCGTGATTCGTGAAACCTGTCCAGCCTGTCCGTGGTGAGGTGGATCTTCTGGACTCTGTGGCGCTTTTGTGCCGCGTGGAATAGTACCGTTCTCAAAAGTTCAGATTCAAACTTCAAAATCAGGGAGGAAAAAACGTGTGTAGAAGACACATTTGAGTCTAGGAGACACGGGAAAAGGGCAAAAATTATGACGAATAATAGTGATTTTTAATTCACCATTAACATTTATTCTGTCTAGTTATTTCCATTGCCCATCTCTAACGAGGTGACTTGATCATGAATAAGTTGCACAAATCGAGATGATTACACCAGTATACTCATTTATACACTTACTTACGACAGTACATGGATGAAGAAGATAATAAGAAATATTGGCATATCTATCTCACCAAAAAATGATGAATAAGATTAGCATATCAATCAATCTATAGTACATCATCGTGCAGACACGTCGAGTTGCAGTTGGATGGCTCCACGTCAACTGGCACTTGATGTGGCGATTTAGGCGCCGTTCAATCCGGCTTCGTCTGTCCACTTTTGATTTTTGACTATTGGCTTTTGCGTAAAATTATACTGTAGCAGCAGTGGTTAACTTTCTTGAGTCATTCAATTAAACAAAAAAACATAGTTATATTTCCATAAACAATGCAAAGAAAAAAAGGGGGAAATAAAAGCCAAAAAAGCAAAAAAAACAAAATTAAAAGTTAATGTGTTTATTCTGATCTTTTAAAAACCAGAAGCCCAAGTTGAATTGATCGGAGCTTAGGTTGTACATACACGTCCTGTGTTTGGTTGGTACTGATGCGGATACACATATATCTTACGCTCTTCCGATAAAAGTATTATTTGACTGGAAAGAATTATTGATCTGCATTAGAAAGATTAATCAATAGGTGAACTCGCTCCTAATTGAATTTGATTTAAGTTTACATGAGAATTAGTTACTATCTAATACTAGTATTTTAATTATTCTCATGTCTATACGAGAGAATTAATCAAGAGAGTAGTGCAGAAGGAGATACATACATGCACAAAGATACAAGTGTTAATGCACAAGCCTGCAAACGTGTTCACGTGAGGAGTTAATGTTGCAAGTGTTAATCACAAGCATGTTGACACACCATGGGAAGACACATGGCGGACCCAGGAAAAAAATCTAGGTAGGGCGAAGTCTAGCAGCGGACCCAGGAAAAAAACTAGGTAGACTGAAGTTAGAAGCGTGAAATAAACAGTAGTACCCAAAAGCAAAATAATCCTTGATCAAACTATGTTGCAATCACACTAATAAAAGTATGTGATATGAAATAGAAACAACAACTACAATTCGCATGTTAACATATGTAGATAACGGAAGGACAATGAAACATATCTCACTAATGAAGCTTAATCCACAATTGTAGATGAGTTGTAAAAGAAACAACCTGTCAATTATGAAAGATAGATGAATTAGTAGTGTCACAATTCGATAATAGAATATAAAAGATGCAATAAAAAAGAAGACAAAAAAATATACCAGTAAATAACTAAGTACGTCTAGGAGAATGAGGCATTTTCATTCTTTGAGTTGATCAGTGTAGGTTTTCCTCAACTATCAAAGAGTAGGTTTTCTATGTCAGTTGATCAGTGTCATAATAGGTAAGCAAACAATTATTGTCCACTTTGCTACCACAAACACACAGCATATATTGTTGAAGGAACCACTTCAACATCCTGGCTAGATATCATTCTAGAGAACTAGAAAGCCATGGGCAGTAATTGATCACTCTAAGGCTCTCAGAAACAAAAGGTCTCAAGAAGTCAAGATAACATAGAACAAAAGTTCTGCATATAGTGGCTAATGGAATTGCAGAGATTATTTTGGAATAGACTGGATAGGCATAATTATAGTATAAGAAATCTCCATTATCCATACTAGGTGTGAACACAGACTAGAACTAACAGGTAACAAATATGACAACCGATGAACCGAGAAATGGTGTGAAAGCTCTTTCTATTGGAATAGGTAGCAGAATAAATATTCTTTGACTCATCCGCTTAACAAATTTGCAGCCATGGTAGTATGCCTTTTATATTCTTGAAGGAACCTTTTATATTTGCTTAGCCCCACACCCTTGATTGAAATAGCTCCGACCATTCCTGTGACAAAGACTAACATTTAGGTGCTGTTTGTATACTTCGAACTTCAAAGAAAAAAATAGTCAGTTAGCCAATGAAAAGTTCTGCTAGAACTTTTAGAACACAAAAAGCTATGATGAGGCCCGTCTACCATCCAATTATATTCATTTGAGCTACTTTAGCTGAATTTTATATAACCACACCTCTCTATTATTCATTTTTGCTCAATTGAACCTCTATAGTCTATAATTAATTTCTTCTCCAATTATATCTCTACATTTTTGGTGTGTTTGGTTTATATGGCTCATCTACTTTCCACGAGAAAGTATTATTAATTGCTCTAAGTAAAACAACAATAACTATGATGGTAGAATCCGGATCCCTTGTAGAACAAGAGTACTCCACTCAGTATAGTTACTCTGTCAGGGATGTGAGCCTTGGTCCCAAAGCCTAGTCGGTTTATTATTAGAAATTAGAGATTGGTTTCTATTTGAGTTAGAAATTAGATTCCTTGTGTTAGAGATATAATTAGAGATATGATATAGTTACTATATCTGTTAGAGACAGGATTGGAATTAGACTCTATCTGTTAGGGGGAGCCCATCTATATAATGAGGGCTACCGCATGCTATCGGGAATGAGAAATATATCAAAGTCTTCTTCGTCTAATCTCTCTCTCTCCCTCTACGCCGACGCCATCCGCCATCTTCTTGGTGGTGTTTATCCCGCATGAACCCCGGTTCATGACAACTTGGTATCAGAGCAGTCGATCCCTTCCCACGACTTCTGCTACCATGGTTTTTACGACTCGTCCAACTGCTGAGTCGTTGGCCATAATAAAGGCTAACGCCGACAAGATGGCGGCACGACAAGAAGATAGCG